>QLOH01000311.1:705000-1142946 GCA_026901365.1 Sesbania bispinosa
AAAAAATTATCGGTATAACAATCCAAAATTTTAAAATAAACCCTAAATATATATATATGTAATTAGGTTAATAAAATAAGAATTTAAAATAAACTAACATGTCCATCTGCATTCACTATATTTTAAAATTTTAAAATAATATTAAAAAATAGTCAAGAGATCAAATATTTAAAATTATAACAAAAATATGTATAAATTTATGGGGATGAGATTTTTTTTCTTAAATTGTGAAGAAATAAAAGTAAATTGAGTGAAATAAGATACACAATTACTAGCTAGTTTTATTTATTAATTTGATATGGTAGGTTACCATTTAAATTTATGAACTCTAAATCTGTATTATGAAAAAAAAAGTTAATATTGATAATTCAAAATTTATGATTAATTAAATATAAGTAATATTATTTTAAAAAATAAAACAGTACATAAAAAATAATAAAAGATTATATATAGTTTAGGAAATCACATACCACATTGAGATAAATAATTTATTATACTATTAAGGAAGTGTGATATTTATAAGGTTATTAAATATATTAATAATATAGATAATGTTGTTGAGATAAACTGAATGAAACTTTGCATGTACTTGAAAGAAAGGAAATTTGTATCTGATTTATAGTTAGTAAGTAGTTAGGTAATAGTATGTAATTAAGAAGTAAACTAGTATTTTTTTTTTCTTTCTCTTTTTCATAGTCTATGTATTGTATTATATATTTTATCAATGATAAGTATTTCTTTTTCATATCGAAGTATGTGAAGTCTCTCATTAATGTCTAAAATAAAACATGAAATTTCCCAGGGTATTATTTCTTTTTTAGATTGATTGTATCATGGTTAGTTGGCTTGAATTTATAATTACTCAATTATATTTTTATGATTAAATTTTATTGAGACATATATCAGAACTACATTTATGTATTAATTATCTTATAATTAATATAAAATACAATAAATAGTAAATAATAATGAGAAACATGTAAGAAGGATTAGAAGCTGGCATATTAGTCAAAAGTTTAAGTGGAAAAATAATATATATGGAGTATACGGTTCACGTAGCAATATTATAATTCACACTTTAAATTTAATATATTATAATAGATTGTACAATAGATCAGGTGAAGTTATTGTATTTAAGAATGGGAACTCAATTAAATTTAATGAGTTAGTTGACAATGAAAAATAAAGTACAATTAAGAGCAATATATAAGAAATAGAATACAATTATCTAATTGATGAAAATAAGAATAAATTAATAAACCAATGGCAAAAATAATACGTTTACTAAAGTGAAAATAGTTGTTGGTACCAATGATTAATTGTAACTTGTTTACTTAGATACACAAGAATTTTTGTGTTTTTCTCTCTATCTTTAACCTTCCGATATCTCTTTTCCATCATTTTCTCCCACTGTCCCGATTTGTTTTATGTTATTGTCTCTCTATTCACGCTCATGTCATCATGTGTACATTGTCTATTACTAATATGTTACTTTTATGTCTCAAGAGTAAAGATTGTATAGTGAATTAATTTTATGATGTCCTGAGTTGATTGATTTTTAAATTTCTATCACTAATATTTTATTTATATTTAAAAAATTTCAAATATATGATTAAATACCCAAAGTTTTACCAAATAGTAATGGGTCGCAATAAAAGAGGATTGTAACCCTTAGATAGATTTTATCTGCAAGATCAGGGGTCCAAGAGTCGTCACTCTTAGAAGAGCTTTACTTAACCACCATCCCAGCTCAAAGATTAAATCCACATCTAGCTATGTCGGTGGGGATTCCCCGTTAAAAATAAAAAAAACACCCTAAATCCTAGTTAGGTTACGAAAAATATATAAGAAGTGTACATATATGAAGGAAACGCCATTACATTAGACTGATTAAAGGGATAGATAGCCCCATTAGTCCAAAACAAAATAGCCTTTTGGAATTTTTGTACAATCATATTTTTCTAAGAACCAGAACATAAGTTATGGGTTTAATATCGTCCTTAGCCATTTCTTCATCCACCAATCTTGCATAGTTCTCAAATAAACTGTCTAAGATCCTTTCCCCAAAGTGGTTAGAGATCATTGATTCTTGGATGGCCCTAACTGCCATTGCAACCTCTGTACCATAGCTCTCCCTGCTTTGCTCATTCTTGTCTATATCAAACATCTCTAGCCTCTCCAACTTCAACGACCCTTCTTTCCTCACCTCATCTTCTATTTCTTCCTTTGATGGTGCATAGAAATGCACATCATATGAATCAACCTTCTCTTGTTCTATTTCTCCCTTCAACACAAATTAAAACAAGAAAAAAAAAGTCAAGAAAAGGATTCAAAGCTATTCAACGTTATTGTGAATAGCAGTGTTAACTGAATCCACGTTTAAAACGTGATTTTGATAGTGCCAAACATGTTAATAGTTCAACCTCTTATAGTTGGCTATATATTCCGCATGGACTTCAATTTTTTCTATATTTTAACCTGAAATTAAGTTTATAAGAGGAAAGGTAATCTCTTATAATGACACATGAGAGCTTATGTTATGCTACCAACTGATGAATTAATAATTAAGTTCACCAATAAAAGTCCAAGCAAAATCGTTTTGTTGATGCTGTTTCATGTCAAGCCAATTAACTCTGATTGGCTAGATTTTACAATTCACTATGAAAAATTAGCAATCAATTCATGATTGATAAATTTCATGTCAAAAACTAGCTAGTGTAACATTATAAAACTTCCACATAACACACTTGAGCCATATGTAGACCACTTAATTTTCACCTATAGAAACTGTAGTTTTGTTTCTGTAATAAGTAAGTTACATGCTTTGAACCTCAAACTTGTTAGATTTTATAGTAAAAATTGTAATGACTAATGATGATAATTAATATGTGCTTATGCAATGTACCTGTGAGACTAGAATAGCAAATGAACGGGAAAGAATCTCCCAGAAGAAAGAGTTGCCTCTGTCAACATGTTCTGGACCCCTTCTTCCAAGAAAAATGAGCACCATTCTTCCACCTACAACTAGTTCTTCTGACCTTGACCCAAGGAACAAGGAAAAATCTTCCTGGAATTGCTTATAGTAAGCTTGGGACACCACTGCAGGGCTTGATTCACAAATGTAAACACACCCTTTGTTCAAAGGCCTTCCCTGTTCATCATAGATACCTGGAGGAACCTGCATGAGCATGACATAAACCAGCAATAACTATAACTATATATAGTCATTGATAATGTGTAACAGTACAATAAGAGCATGCGTAGAAAGGGTCAAAAAAGAAAAACAAAAAGTAGATATGTTGGAGCTAGCATCACCTTTGAAAGCCAGTGTAAACTGTGGGAGGAGTGGACAAAGTGCAAGTAACTGTTTGGGAATAGTCTTCCATAAAATGAACCAGGGTAACCTCCCATGAAAATGGAAGGAAACCCATTTTTCTTGTCTTGTTTAAGCAACCTTTGGAACTCAGGTAGGGCCTTAAAGATTGAATTGAAGTCATTGGTTGGAAGATCATTAAAGTAGACCCTAAACTCTGTAGAGTGGTGCATGATCTTGTGGCTTGTGCATTGGATGGCTTGGAAGATATCTTTGATGATGGATAAGGTGTTAGGTCCAGAGGAGCAACCCAAATCAGCAATGCCTATGCTGTTGGGAGTGGTTGCTATGTAAAGCTCCTCAACTGTCTGAATGATTATGTGCTTCACCTTATCAGATGCCTTCTTCTGTCATAAATCAAAGCAGATTGATAAACATACTAATTAGAAAGAATTCAATTCTAAACCAAAACAAGGAAACTATGGGGAAGAGATTGCAAATCAAGAAAGAGAACCTGTAGTGAGGAATTCTTGGCATAGCTTGTTTTGCCAACTCCTCCAGTCATATGGAAGACTTTCTCTACATCCATTTTCTTAGTAAGGATAGGCCTTTCAGCTTGTTAGTGAAGTTGTGGTCATCTTTTAAAGGGAGATTTCAATGATGTGGCCATTTACTTTTTTGTTTTCTCTTTCTCTCTTTTTTATTTTTCTTTTAAATTTTGCTTCACCTTGCCATTCCAAAAATAATTAGATATATATGACACATTACTAATCATGGGAATTCAGAATTAATCTACTTGAGAGGGTCACAACTCACATCTCATCACAAATGACAATGATTGTTTTGCTGATGATGCTCCTTAAGAAACAAGTATATAGACAATGTGGCTAAGGGAGATGTAAGTCATTGTAACATAAATACATTTGATTAATTATTTGAAGTCCAAAAGAAACACGCCTGTTGTGGGGAGAGTGCTTAGCAGTACAGCAGAGAAGGACTTAATTTGATGTGGGGGTGATCCCCAACCCCATGCTTACCAGAAATTAAAGGGCTTAGCTTAATGTACATGGTTTGCTTTTTTTTTTTTTTTTCTTTATTGACACTAATGATTCAAGCTGTCAAAAAAGTTTGATGTTAGGCATCATACAAGTAAAAGTGCTATAGTGGGCAGTCACTATTTTGTCTCCACAAAAAGTTTCATTTGGTTAGAAGGGGTCTTGTGATTGAGTAGGAATTGGACCAACTTGAGATGGTGCTAGTCACTGCCACTTTGTCTGGATCAGCAACTTTGAGTCCATCAAATCAGTGTAGCTTTAGTTGGGTAATATAGATATTATATTTTATTAGATATTATATATTAATTAAAAATCATTTAGTCAAATTGTGTAAAGAAGCAATGGGTTATTGACACGTGTTGGCTATGGGGTTGACACATGACCCTGTAATTAGGCTAGTTGTGCCAAAGTGTGGTCTTTAGTGGATGCTCTGCTGCCATGGACACCCCACATGTACTGCTTAAATGCATGAATTTTCAAACAGGACCATAATTTGTCCCTCACCAGTGGGAAAAAAAGATGAGTCTAGTTACCAATTAATTACTCTGGGAATGGGGTGTATTGTTAAATTGATGAAATCAACGGTTGTTGGCAAGTACAGAGTGCCATAAACTATGTATGTGCTCAACCTGAACAAGAAATTTTTGCCATAAAAAGGAGACCAGGCGTGATTATATTGGGTTGGAATTGGGAATGAGGAGGGCCAGTGATGCACTTATCACATAATCTCATGCCTTATTATAGAGAGAGTTATTAATTCAGTGGAGAGCAAGTCCAATCAAGCTTTACTTATAGCCGTGTAGCTGTAACTCTATCATCCATTCACCTCCTACTTGTTCAGGAATAACCAAACTAGCAATTATTAGCATAGATATTGAATTGAATGCATGAAATGAATGAACATATAACTTAATTACCCAAGGAATCATGACATCATGTAGCATATATAGAGAAGTACTTTGTTACTATTAATCTTCATCAGTATATATATTGTGTTAGTTATTATTATTATCAGAACTAGTGAATAACTTAATTATATGCCAAAGTGAGTTTCTTTCATGCATAAAGTAGTTTTTGGTTAAGATTTAAATTCACATCCTAGAGTACTAGAGTGTCTGTTACTTTTCAGTTCATGAAGGTGTGCCTTATCCCAAACGACTTTAGTCTTGGGCGCACATTTTTTCAGAAAGTTCCATAAAAGTGAAGAAGTGGGGAGGATCAAGAAGATAAGAGATACAGGCGTGATTTATTAATAGAAGTTGGAAAAGATGGAACGAATTTGAGATACGTAACGTGCTGGCATTGCAGAGGCTTTCACAGCTGTTTGTTTAGTTTTATCTGTCAACTTTCCATTAGACAATGGAATACGCATCCCCTCATGATTATTGGTTTGCATGGTTTAAAAGGAAAATAGAAGGAAGGAAAATCAAAAGAAAGAAAGAGACAAAATAAGGGGGAAATGATGTCATTGATATGATATTTTAGGTTGCATAAATATTATTATTTTAATAAATTATTAAAATTGAATGATATAATATACGTAATTTATTAAATATGTATAATTAAAAAAATAAAAATAATTTATTTTTTTAAATATTTAATTCTATATTTAATTATTAGTATATAAGAATATTAAAAAAATTTAAAATGAAAAATGGATTGGGAAAATCAATAGAAAACATTAATAATTAAAAATGTGAACTATTATAAATTTTGTTTCATTTATATTTTTTGAAATGTCTCCTTGTACACTATATTTTTTTTATCATATTACAGCACTTAAAATATTGTCACCACATATATAAGGATCATAAGTCCTTGTTGAGACTAAACCCTAGATACAACAATATGTAATTGACCATGCAAGAAAATTGGTTTTGGTAAATTAATACACACTAATATGTGATGATGTCTGACGTTCACTTTTATTAATTCGGTTCCATTGCAAAGTCCAACAGATAAATCAAGATTACTCATTAGCATGACAAACACTCTTATTTTTAATAGCAACTTATGATAAGGAAGTTCAAAACACCTCAGCTTCAATACCAATCTCCTCATCTACCTTGCGTATAGTGTTAGGACTCAAATACACTCTCTCTTCTCTAGTAAATAATATCATGACATATTCATTAATTGAATGAACAACATCTAATGTAGGAGCAAGAATTGTTTTACCCTAAGCAAAGGCAATGTTTCCAAAATTTGAAAGTTAGGGTATGCAAACAAAACTATATCTCCAATTGTATTATCTGTAGAATTCATCACATCCTTCAATATTTCAGTATTAGTCATATCATCACTATAAGTGCCTAAATCAACATCACCTAATGCAAGAATTCACTCAAGTATTATCTAGTATCTAACATGTGCGATGCACATGTATTAAGTTTAAAATACAATGTATAAGATCAATAATCTATAATATTTATCTCCTTTTAAGAAAATCAATAATTTAGCATAGTTTAATAGAAATAGTTTAAGTATAATAACTTATGTATTTTTTAAGACATGACAATGATGATTAAATAGAGAGATAAATGTTTTAATATGATATTAAAATAAGAAAATGAAAGTGTGATAAAAAAAGAAAACGACAGGAGCAGGACTACTCTCGTGGGGGATATTCATGTTAAAAAATCACGAAGTGAGAATAAAAAACAAAAAAAAATGCAAGAAAACATGACACATGTAATTGTTGAACAATTTTAATATAAATTAAATATATAAGTAGAATAGATAAAGAGAGATAATAAGTAAAATCATTATTAAAAAAACACATTAAATTTAATGTAAATCAACACACTTATTGTACTTCTTAATGTGTGTTTTTATGTAATGAAACAAATAAACATGAATGGATAATGAGAGAATTTATTTTAATATAATAATAAAAAAATTAAAGTGTGATAAAAAAGAAATCAATAGAACCAGAACTATTTCTCGTGGAGGATATACATGGTTCATTAAGAAAATAACATTTGTAATGAAACAGATTAATAGGAAGAGATAAAATATTTTAATATAATAATAAAAAAAATTAAAATTGTGATAAGAAACAAAAGAAAAGAAGAAAGAAAACGACAGGAGCATGACTACCTCCCCTGAAGGGTAAATGTGGTTCATAAAAAAAAACACCCTATTGAAGTGAGAATAAAAAACTTAGAAAATAACCAAGTAAAAAACATGACACGTGTACAGTGGGAGCATTTTAATATAGAGTAAATAGATAAATAAAATAGATAAAAGAAATAATATGTGAAACCATTAATGAATAAAGTAGAGAGATGAATAATAGATTTAAAAAAACACATTAAATTTAATGTAAATCAACACACTTATTGTATCTCTTAATGTGTGTTTTTATGTAATGAAACAGATAAATAGGAATGGATAATGAGAGATTTTATTTTAATATAATAATAATAAAAAAAAATTAAAGTGTGATAAAAAAGAAAACAATAGAACCAGAACTATTTCCTGTGGAGGATATACATGGTTCATTAAAAAAATAACTATCACAGCATTCAATGCATTGGTAATGTTGATGATTGTAATTCCCAATAAAACATTTCCACTTTTGTTTTATTATCTTGTGCAATATTGCAAAGGTTAGAAAAACCGATATAATTATAAATTTAAATTAATAGATATTTGTGATCCCTCCTCTTAGTCACTTAAAGCTATATAAAGTATATGGACAAACTGTTCTTGAAAGAGTTAACCCCACCATTATGTGGATGTTCACGGAAGGAACACACCTGCCTTTTGTGGAGATTATTTGGGTTCATAAAAAATTCACTTTACTGAAGTGGGAATAAAAAAAATCTAAATAACGGAAGTGAGAGAAAATGTGACATGTGTTCCGAGAGAACAATTTTAATATGGAGTATATAGAATAGATAAGAGAGATAATAAGTGAAAACATTAATGAATAAAATAGAGAGATAATTGTTTTAATATAATAATAAAAAAGAAAATGAAAGTGTGATAAAAAAAATTAAAAGAAAACAGCAGAAGCTGGATTGCCTCCCGTGTAGGATACTTGTATGGTTCATGAAAAAATCACTTTAGTGCGAATAAAAAAACTAAAAAAAATGCAAGTGAGAAAAATGACACGTGTTATGGGTGACCAATTTTTTATTTTCACCGCAGGTATCCCCTATTACCAAGGGTAAGTGTTGCCAACCGAGTCACAACTTTTTGGTTATGAGTGAACAATTTCCCTAAGTTATGGCATCAACAATGTCTCACCCATCACAAATCACAACACACTCTCCCATAAATACATCACAAAACAAAATCCAATTAATTAATTAAAATATCCAAAAATAAAAGTTGACCAAAAAAAAAACTCAATAAACCGTACCCAAAAATCTATCTAATTATAATATTATAGATTAGGAAAAATACCTAAGTTTATGATCATTTGGTATGAGGATGTCCTATTTTTATCAATATGTTATAATGTTTTGTATGGTTTGAGGGGAATCGTTTCTTGTGGATGATATGCGTGATCCCCTAAAAAGGGAAAAGGTAAAAGGAATAATTATTTATATTTTTTTAAAATAAAAAGAATAGTGATAAAAAAAATTAGAAGAAAAAAATTATATTAAATTCATTCAAACTTTTTCTTTCCATTCTCTTTTCTTTTTTAACCAAACATGAGAAAATACATTGTAATCGCATTTTCTATCTTCCCTTTTTTTCATTCACCAAACCTAACAAAGGAGTACAAGTGAGGAGTATATAACAATATGAATGACCAAAACTTAAGCTAAAATTACTTAATGGGATCTTTTTTTTTTACTGGACTAGAGTAATAAATTTTAATTCTCAAAAACTTTAGTTTGAATAAAATCAAGTCTATAGAGAATTTTAGGGTGAACCTTTTGTTTTTGGTCTACAGTAAACTCGATATTTTATTATTATAAAAAATATACTTAAATTAATAAAGTATATTATAATTTTTTTAATATTAAATCTTTATTATTTAAAGTAAAGATCTATCATAGACACAAAATATGGGGATTCATCCTAAAATCTATTATATATATTGAAGTTGATTCGCGTGATTAAACATTGTCATGTCACCTTCAGTATTGCCACATATGCTTATTTGTGACACATAAAAAATGATCTAATGTTTCACATTTCTAAACTGAGCAGTAATTCTCTTACCCCAATAAAGGTTTTACCAAATTACGAACTAACTCTTTTTTTCCTTTACCCCACAACACCACTTGTAATCAATGCAGTTCAAAACTTAATACTCAAAATTCTTATATTCCCTTAACTAACCTACATGTTTGGCCCCTCGAAACCATTAAAACATATTTTATCAAAAAATCATACTTCCTCCATTTCATTTTATCTTTCGTTTAAGATTTTTACACACAAATTAAGAACAACAACAAATGACTTAAAAGACATAGAGTGTGTTTGACTAGCCATTTCAATTAGCTGAAAGTTGAAAATACTAGCTGAAACCAAAAAAGTTGTGTTTGGGAAGGTAGTTTTTTTGTAGCTTTTTTTGTAGCTACAAGCTTTTCTTAAAAAGCTACTAGGAGTAGCTTTTTTAAAAAAGCTCCAAATTTCAGCTAGTAGTTGAAAATTAATTACAAGTTTAACCCTCAACCATCTCCATTTATCATTATTTAATAATTAATGTTGTCCTTAAATGTCATTTTACCATTTTCAACTAGTTTTACCAAACACATTCAATGGTTTTTCAGCTTTCAGCCAGCTTTAAGCTTTCAGCGAGCTTTTCAACTTTCAGCTAGCTTTAAACTTCCAGCTAGCTTTTCAGCTAGTTTTACCAAACACACTCATAGTAATCTTACTAAATTACCCTTATTAATTTACTACACACTTTTTTATCATTCTACCTAAATACATTAATGAGTAGTGTGGTGCACAATTTTTTAAGATTCTTTTCCCATAAAAGTGGGAGGGTAAAAATGGAAAACTAACATTAATACTCTCATAGAAACTAGAGAAATACTCATATTATGAAAAAAAATTATTTTCCTAAACCGACTAACAAATTGAAAAGGAGGGAGTATTTGATAATTCTTATGTTGTTCTCCTTGATTTGAAGGGTGTTTCGAACTACGTTTCCATATTGATACGTGGGTTCCCAAATATATTTAAAACACGGTTCTAAACACACATTTTAATTAAAAGTGAGGTTAAAGTAATGTGATTTATATTTATTTTTTTATTTTATGTTTGTAGTGAAATTTAATATAAAATTTTTCAACTCAACACAAAAATTACAATTTATCACATTAACTCAAGTGTCAGTTTAAAAAAAATGATTTAGATCACATCCAAACAAAATCAAATTACTTTTACATTTTCAAATGTAATTCTTGATACTCCACCACATATCCACATGTGCTATAAGTCTCTGTCTGTTTTACCGTTGCTATAATCTAAAACAGGGACGGATCTACTTACATAGTGTGGGGGCAGTTGCCCCCACAAGGATTTTTATTTTATACTCACACACACATACTGTAACGTCCTAATTCCGTGAACCTAGAAATGATGCCCGTTGAAGACACATTTCCAAGTTTATGAAATTATTTCGCGCCAGTATCGATATCGACATACAAACCATCACATAAATATGTTTAAGTAATCCAACGTTTACATAAGCGGAAGACAAACATACAAAGTCAAGTGTATAATTAAAATGCCCCTTCGTGGCCTCAACTATAGCATAACTAGACAATAATCGCCATTGAATGGCTACAATCCGACTAAGGTAACTAATTCAAACACTATCACTACTCAATAGAATGTATCTAATTAATTTGAACCAAATGACTTCTAGGGGAATATTTCCGCCCTTATACCTCAAGTCTTCCTCTCCTTCATCCAGTTAGGCATCCTGCATCTCTAAAATGTTTCCACCAAACGTGTGGTGAGACTTACGTTCCAGTGAGTGTGATCGTGCATACAGTGTGGGAGGAGCAAGCAAGTGAGAATGCAACATAAATTTACATAGATACATGTTTTGCTATACATCACAAATCTACCAGGCAGTCAGGCAATGCACATTATAATTCCTCTAGTGGAGAACCACTCATGCATTCATGTAGTCAACCTCAAATTGAACCTCAAGTGTCAAACCCACACCAAGGGTGTCTTTTCACTATTAATCTCTTTTGAGCGCTCAACCATGTGACAAAGGATCGTCGTCTAAAGCTACCCTCATTAAGTTTTATTATCAATATGCATGTGGTTCATTTTTACCTGAGGAATCCCATTTACCCCTTGGCCTAGGAGTAAATGTGATTACCTCGTTCCTCTTTTACCTATTTGGTCTGAAGACCCTTCATTGGTCCAAAGACCCCTCATTAGTCCGAAGACCCCTCTTTGGTCCGTAGACCCATGAAATTCCTTTTGGCCAAAGGCCCATGAAAACATTGTACATGATTAGGGTTTCAAAATGTGAGAGCATGATTCATGGCATGTATACATGTTACATATGCTAACTGAGGATTCCATGACATTCAAATCTCATAATCAACACTTATCATGAAAACCCTAACTTATACAACCTAGGGTTAAATCACAACTCAAGCAATCAAAGCAAATATACACATGAACCCTATATTAACCTCAACCAATCACAAGCAAGTAAGGTAGGAAGGGGAAAGGAGAAGGGGGATCATGAGAGAACTTCATACATGATGGAAAGTGAGAGGGTGAACCACACTTACCTCAAGGAGCAAGAATGGAGGTATAGAGGGGATGAGATAAGCTCCTTGCGCCTCATTCTTCCTTGATTCCTCACTTCCAAGCCTCTTATTCCTCTTCTCGTCGAGCTCTCCTTGGGCACAAAAAGGTTCAGAGAGAAATGTTTTTGGTTTGGGGTCAAATGACCCCGAATCTGAACTTAAAAATGAAGTCTGCGCGTTCTCGCTCAAGCGAGACTTTTCTCGCTTGAGCGAGGAGATAAAATGCTTTACTGGCACGCTCTCGCTCAAGCGAGAAGATTCTCGCTTGAGCGAAAATACTCCAAAGAGTATCCTCTTCTCTGGAAGATTCTCGCTTAGGTGAGCCCATTCTCGCTCAGGCGAAAAACGTCCAGAGAGTACCCCAAATTCCCCTGTTTCTCGCTTGAGTGAGAACATTCTCGCTCAAGCAAGAACATTATCGCTCAAGCGAGAATAACATAAACCAATTTTCCCATTTTTGCTAATAATCTCGCCCAAGCGAGTTCATTCTCACTTGAGCAAGAGTACTAAGACTTAGAAACCGTAATTCTTCACTCTTAGGCTTTTCTCTTACCATTTCTTACTCTTTCCTAATCCTTTTCTTAAAACCTATTACCCTACTAACCTAGTCTTTCTCTAATCCTAACTTCTTCCTCTCATTCTCGTCAATCCTCTTGCCAAATTCTTTCCTCCTCAATCTAATTCCCTCATTCCACCATCTCGGTCTTCTTCCTCACCTTGTTACTCTGTGAGTTCTCTCAACTTCAGGGTGTGATACCTACTAAGTTAAATCTACAACGGTGTTGGGATTAACACTTGGTCTCCTTTCCAAAACCCTCTTACAGTTACAACTCATAATTAACAATAAATTACCTATCTCTCCTTTTAATTTACCTTTATTCTCCTGAACTCTCTTTCTACTTCTAATTTCCTTCTCTCAATAGGATTCACAGCCTAAGGCTTCCACTACATTTTCTAGATCCTAATTTTTGGGATGTTACACATACAATCCCATTATTTTACAGTAATATTTTTATTATCACTTACTTTTTTAGCAAATTAAAAATTAGAGGAAAAATATCACTCAAATGAGTTTCTTTCATAAAATATTGAAACATGAATGATAAGCAACTAAAGATATCATCTAAAGCTAATGATATTGTTAATAATAAAAATTATTATATATATATATATGTGTGTTGCCCCCACAATTTATGATTTCTGGATTCGTCATTGGTCTAAAATCATGGTTTTGCAGAATTGATGTTAAATCATTTCCGTCCAGCGTTCTTTGTAAAATGTGCATAACTCATCTCAACCATTAATTTCCAGAATAAATTCTACTCAACCCTAAACTAAACCGACACTAAGTCATCTGGATGTGGCCGATAATTATTGAATTAAGGTGTGAGTAAATACATTGAAAAAAGTTATGGGTTTGCAAGACTCAAAATAGATCAGTTAGGCCAGTTGTCCCACCTATCGAGGTGCCTAAAAACCAGCGAGGGAATTAGTTACTGCTGTCGGCGGTGGATACCCTGGTCAAGTACCAAAAAAAAAATAGATCAGTTATCTACGATATATATTTATTGTGTTTAAAGTTTTGAGTTTTTAAAATATTTTCATATTGAGTTAAATGTTATATTTTATTAATGTTATTTGTTTTGTTGGTTTTTCAATGTTTATTTTAATATTAAAATAGTATTTCAGTTTTATTAATTTATAAAAAAAGCACGCTAAATGAAAAAAAATATATTTAAGTAAAGCTACTAATGCACATTTAGTATATCTTGGATTTTAACTAATGTTTTTTCATCCTCTAGCTCAAATAAGCTTGTTAGTTCTGAATGAAAGTTAATTCAAGTGGTACATGCATGTTTTAATTTTTTTAAATTAAGTTTTGAGTTCAAATTTTATGTATGAAAAAACTCTCACAAAGTGAGTTAGCTTTACCATTATATATATAATAGATATTCTCATTTCAGATATGATTATCTCCCATAAAAAAAAGCTTGTGAGGTATCATGGTACCCGTTGATGATGTAGCTGACTTCATTTAGCTAATATTAAAAAAAAAAAAAACTCTGATGGTTATTATTCTAGTTTCTAACTCAAACAAAAAGGATTAAAAAAATCCGTTGACCCAAACCATAAAACAAATAGTGGCTTTTTTTTAAAGGTGAATAGTGGCTTGGTTTATATTATTGAGTTCGAATATTTCGGGTGTGTTTGAGTAATTAAACAGTTGATATTCAATAAATATTTGTTATATGACAATTTATGCCATAGATAAATAAATTGACTTTCATAAGTTTATCTAAAATATTTATTATAATAACAAAATTTATAAATAGATCATAAGTTATTTTTTAAAATTTAATTAAAATCTACACAAATGTTTATATCATAAAATAAGCATAAACTTTAAATAATCTCATCCAAATATACCTAGAGGTGGCATAATCCATTTTGTCTGCCCCGCATACAAGCTAATTATGTGGGCCAAGAGCAGGGTGAGCTGGTTCAAGGGCCCGAATTTTTTGCTTTTTTTTTCACTTTTTTAATTATTATTAAAAATTATTAAAATAAAAAATTAAAATAGTTAGGGTTTTAGTTTAAGATATTGGACTATTTTATTGTTGATATTATGGATTTATGTATGTTTATGTTTTGATGGTTATCTTTTTCTTCTAAATATCTTAATTTTTAGACATATCATGTTGTTGGATTTGTTATTTCATAATTTGTAAATGTCATATTAAATAATTTGGATGGTAACATTTAGTTATCACGACTTTTTTTTTTTTGAGTTTGCTTTAGCCTTAAAAAAACTTTAATCGCTTTTGCTTTTTTAGAAATTTTTATGTTTAATTTTTTTTATATTGTTTATTTTATAATTATATTGCACATCGACCTGTCAGCCCATATGTGGGATTAGTTACTCTTTTGACCCATTTTTTAAAAAAGGACTAGTCCGACCCCACCAATTGTTTACAGGTTTATCTAGCGCGGGGCGAACCACTTTACCATCTCTAAACATACCCTTTATATACCAGTTTTAATTAGAGTAAATTGCTCCAATATATCCTCTATCTTGCATTTCCAACATAAAACCCCCTATATTTTTAAAACTACACAAAACCCCTCCAATTTTAAAAGTACACTTAAACAAATTTTTCTATGATACACTTAATGGAACTTTAGTCATCAATCAACAATTATTTTTATATTAAATTGAAAAAAATGCTCTTACTAACTATATATGGATTTTTCTTTACTACATAAAAATCGCTCAAATTTTTAAGCTTTACACAAACTCCTTATAATTTATAAATATATTATTTTTTTGTGTTAGTGAATAAAAAAAAGGAAAAAAAGAAACATTATACAATTTTTTTCAAATGACATCATTTTAAATAACAAAAATCATAGTCTCATACCAGTAAAATAAATTAACTTATCTTAAATTTTTTCATATTCAAAATTTAATTAAAAACTCAATTGCATAAATTACTAATAAAATGAACCAAAATAATTTATCAAGATTAATTTTTGAAGTATTAATAGACTAAAAAACGGAGATGGAGAGTGAGAGGAGAGAGGAAAAATGGACCTTGGTGAGATCAAGAAGAAGGAGAGGATTGCGACCGAACATGGAGAGGACAAGAAAGGACATACAACAACTAGAGGATTTGGGGAACGCGGTGGATTAACAATAACATGGTAAGGAATTTTATGTTTATTCGGCTTATTTTTTCACGAAATTTTCCTGATGAATATGGTAGTTCCGACCTTTGGAGGGCCTTTTCCATACAGGGGTAAGGTGGTGGATGTGTATATTCCTAAGAAGAGAGATAAGTGGGGTCGAAGATTCGGTTTCGTAAGGTTTGTGCCAAAGGAATTTGATTTTGATATGATACAAAGATTAAGTTAGATATGGATTGACTCCATTAAGCTTCATGTCAATCTATCCAGATTTAATAGGAGTGGAAAACCCGTGACATCAATTGTGGTAGAACATAGGAAGCAGGCCATGACCAATAATGTTACCGACAATAATAAAGGGATGGTGGATGGTAGGTCCTATATCGATGCGGTACGAGGAAAGACGAAAAAACTGTGACAAGTAAAACAAACGCGGATTGCGAACACCATAAAGGAGTGGTGTGGGCTGAAGTTTAAGGTGGATAATATGGAGATGGCATGGTTGGAGAAATGTTTTGTTGGTAGGGTGTGTCAGGTTGATGAGGTTTTCGTTTTGCAAGACAAGATTTTGCAGGAAGGAATTAGAACTATTAAAATAGTACTCATGGGGGATGATATGGTATTGATTCAACCGGAGGAGGGAGAGGATTTGGTGGAATTATCAAAGGAATTGGGGGAGTTGTTCTCTACATGGTTTGTCAATATTCAACCTTGGTGACAAGATGATGTGGTACGTAGTAGATTTGTCTGGTTGAGAATACAAGGAGTTCCGGTGCATGCATGGTCAGAAGCGTTTTTTAAGTTGTTAGTTACTCCTTTGGGCAGATATATTTGTATTGATACTACTACAAAAAGAAAAGACAGATTTGATGTGGCTCATGCGTTAATTCAGACTTTGTCAAAGGATGTGATTAACAGGTGTATGAAGCTGAAGATTAATGAGATATTATTTTCCACCTGTATTATTGAGGATCCTTTTATCGATCCATGGAGGATGCTATCTGCTAAACAACCTGTGAAGCACGTTGATTTTTCAAGTGACTGTTTTTCGGATGATCTACATTCAGAGGAATTTGATTATGAAGATTTTGAATTTCAAATTCAAAAGGAATTGGGAAGTTATCTGGATAGTGATGAGAATTTAATTTTGATTGATAATGTGTCTGATATGCCTATTGAAGGAGTACCTAATCGGGTATCTAAGGAAGTGAAATGCAGACAGCAAATAGTTTCCAATTGTGTGTCTAATATCCTAGTTTCTACGCGTGATAATCTCATTAATGAATTAAATGGGGTTAAAAAATTGCCAACTTGGAGCAGGCGGTGATAAGCGGTAATATTGGGCTTGATGTTAGGCTAACTGATGGCGGCCTAGAACGTGATGGGCCCAACAAGTTTTCTCCAAACTGGTATATGGATGTGGATCGCGATGACCCAGTTGGTCTCGCTCAGGAAAATACGACGATGGCCCAGTTGATTCAAAACATTGGCGTGTAGGAATCGTTTATCTCGAGGGATGCTAGCGGTGTGATTAATTATGGGCCCTATCTTGCGCATGATGTAAAATCCGTAAAGGGGTTGGAAAATAATTGTGATGTGGGGCAGAATGCAGAGCTACAAGATGTTGTCCACGTGGAGGATGTGTTATTAAATGATGTGGTTCCAGAGACCCAGTTGCATCTACTAAGCGCTAATGAGGAAAACAACCTTTTACGAAAGATCGTTGATTTTTCGGGAGAGCAAGCCTTGAAGAACAATGAAGTGATGGGGTTACACTCTAGTCAGATTGGTGAGACTCAACTATGTGAGGTTCCCATTACCGTTGCGGAGGACCTCAATGTTGTGTGGGTGAAATGTACGATGTCCCAAGCCTCAACAATCAACAAGTGAATTACTAAAAGAAAGAGGGGGACCAAGAAAGACTTCTGCGAGGGTACGAGTTAGTGGTTCAGACTTGGATCTTAACTCAATTTCATCTTTTCTTGATAAAGCTCTACTTGAAGTAGCAAATATTGTTTGGAAGAGAGGTTTGGAATTGGGTGTTTCTAGGTTTGATGGTGAGTCTGAATTGATTGGTAATTTGGTTGAAATGGAGAAAAGGGATCAATTAGCTATTGGGAAGGTGCCTGGGATAAAGGAATAAGAGATTTTGTTGTATTTTCTGTGTTGGTGTTCGTATTGTTATTAATGCTAATTGCATCTCAGAATATAAAGGGAATTGGGGGTCAAATTAAGAAGATGGAAATCAGAAATTTATTAGCAGTTGAAGGTGCTGATTTTCTGTGTATTCAGGAAACTAAAGCTGAGATTATAAATCATAACTTGTGTGTTGCTTTGGGTTCTGGAGAGGACTTTGGATGGGCTTATGTTCCTTCTGTAGGTTCATCTGGAGGTCTTTTATCTAATTGGAGGAATGAGGTGTTTACTGTCAATGAAATTTTTGTTGATTTAAATTACATTGGTGTTAGTGTGGTTGGTGGGGGATAGAGAATATATTTTGCACAATTGTCAATGTTTATTCCCCTTGTGATTTATTGGGGAAAAAGAGCATGTGGGAGAAGCTAATAGATGTAAAAAGACAAATGGGGTGATTTATGGTGTATTGGAGGTGACTTTAATGCTGTTAGGGTGGAGTCCGAGAGGAGAGGTGGGAGTAGTATATGGCGGAGGGATGATATGTCTTCTTTTCAAGATTTTATTGACAGGGCTAAACTTGTGGACCTTTCTTTGATTGGGAGAAAATACATGTGGTACAAAGGTATTGGGTCATGTATGAGTAGGTTGGACAAATTTATTGTTTCTTCTGGGTGGACTGATAAATGGAGGAATACAACACAATGGGGGTTGAAAAGGGGTGTATCTGACCATTGTGTTGTTTTGCTCAAAAAGGAGATTTTTAAATTGGGGGCCCAAACCTTTTCGTGTTCTTGACTGCTTGAGGCTCCATGAAGGTTATGATGATTTTGTATCTAAGTGTTGGAAAGAGTTCCATGTGGACAACTTTTGTGCTAAAAGAAAAGTTGAAACTAATAAAAAATAGCTTAAAGAAGTGGAATAATGAGTCTTTTGACAATCTGGATGGAAAGATATCTGAGTCCAAGGAGAAAATAAATCCGTTGGATACTAAAGGGGAGATTTCTTCCTTGTCTGAGGAGGATGTCTGATAAGTGAAAAATAGTTGATAAATTAGTATATATTTTATTTCACTTATCAAGGACAAAATGATAATTTTACCCCATTTTTATCCCTTTTTATTTAATATTTAATAATTTATATTTATTAATCCTAGTTTTGAATTTGATGCTATTTTAATAGATTTATTGCTGATTTTTGCAGGATTCTTGCAAAGATTTAATTCAGAGATTAAATGGCATTAAATGAGGAGGATTTATGCAAGATTGTAGATTGATTGAAGATGATTAATTAAAGATTTGAAGCAGATTTGAATTATTAATGAGGAGATCAGAGCCAATCAATCAAAGATATTGCAGACAAGCTTCCCAAATAAACAAGAATTGCACAATAAATACAAATATATCAGAAAATAAAGGGAAACAAGGAAGGACAAACGCGCGAAAACCAGTCTCGGGGAGAGATCAAGAAATAAAAGAGGAAAGTTGAAGCTGCAGGACGCTAGTTGCGCTTCACCCTGCGCTATAACGCAGGTGAAGCGCAACTCTCTGGAACCTGCGCTGTAGCGCAGCTTGAAGCGCAGAACACGCAGATTGCTTCCCAGTTTCCGTTTTTAAGAGGATCTCTTCCCAAATTTGATTTGTCTTTCCTAATCTATAAATAGGAACCTCTTGCGTCAGTCCAAGGGGGGCGAGTTAGACAGTGTGGAGAATAGTATTGTAATCTCATCTAGTGATTATGTACTATAACTAAATTTAGAGTAGGAGAGGAGGAGCGCTTCATGAGGATTGAAGATGGCGACAACATCTTCGGTGGTTTGTATGGCTACCTCGCGTAGTTAACTCTTCAGTAGGATTGAATGTAATCGATTCCATTCCCAAGTGTATGTAGAACTCTATCTATTTTATTTATGCAGTTCCCTAATTATAATGCTGGTAATCTCGTTCTGTGCGTATTCCTAACTTCTGCGCTTGCGCCGGAGTTATAGGCTAGTTAGTAATTAACATTACGACTAGGATTGAGTTTGGGGGAGCCTAGACATAGGAAACTCAACCTCTGATTGAATGAGAATACTCGGTTAACCATTGTTCTGAAAAGGGGTGTTTACTAATGATTGATGGGTAGTGTGAGTACTCTAATGAAGGGGCATCCGACCATTAGGCTTTGTATTGATAAACCGATAGCAAAGGGTTAATTGAATGTCAATCCCGGAAGCGATAACGTAGATGTATTCTAATGAGTGAGGGTAGTGACAGTACTTGAGCGAAGGTGCATCTAGAGGAGTAGGCCGCGTATTTCAATTAGTTCTTTACAAACGAAATAGAAGAGAGTAAAATAAGCCGAGGGTAAGCCTGTCGCCTGGGAGAGCCCGCATAGATTTCCTTTGAGTGTGAGTGGCGCCTGGTAACTCGGGGTCATAAGCTATATAGTTTGTCTACAGCGTCATAATTCAAAGCCTATAAATAGTAGGTAGTCTCGACATACATGAGGGGTGCGATGAGATGAAGTTCAATCCTAATCCAAGTAAAGTGTCTCTAACTCTACCTTTCTAATTCCCACTGAATACTATATTCGTTATTCTGCAATTATACACTCTCTAAACAGTGTTTCCTCTTGATAAATACGATTTCGGTGGACATAAATTGTCGTTCCCTGTGGAGATGATATCTTACTTACTATTATACTGCTGGATTTGTGGTTCGCTTGCCAGAAACCCATCAATGTCCAAAGGCGGAAACACCTGCTAGCAGATTTGTGTCATTTCATGTCCTTGAAGGATAACCTGTTGTTCCAAAAATCTAGATTGAGATGGCTTGAAGCCGGTGATGCAAATACTAATTTTTTCATGCTTTTGTAAATGAAAGGCGTTTGAGGAATACAAGCATAAGTCTCATAATTCATACTGAGAGATTTTCTGATCCTATTGAACTTAAGGAAGCTGTGAGATGTCATTTTGAAGCACATTTTCAGGAGCAAGTTGTGAAGAGACCAGGTCTTGATGGTGCATTATTTAACATCTTGTCTATTGAGGATGCAGAAAGCTTGTTAATTCCTTTTTCTGAAATGGAGATTAAAGATGCTATATGGGAGTGTGGAGGTTCTAAAAGCCCGGGTCCAGATGGTATCAATTTCAACTTCATTAAAGATTTTTGGTTGATTATAAAGGAGGACATCATTTCTTTTCTGAACGAGTTTCACTCTAATGGAAAACTTGTTGGTGGTTCTAATAGTTCATTTATTGTCTTGGTGTCTAAAATAGAAAACCCATAAAAGATAGAGGAATTTCGACCCATTTCCTTAATTGGTGTGATGTATAAGGTGGTGGCTAAGATCCTTGCCAACAGATTGAGGAAGATGATTGGTGGTGTTATTTCAGAATGCCAATCAGCTTTTGTTAAAGGTGGGTCTATTTTTTAAAGTGTCATTATTGTGAATGAGGCAATTGAAGAAATGAAGAGGAAAGGGAGGAGTTGTTTACTTTTTAAGGTAGACTTTGAAAAGGCATATGATTAAGTCAATTGGGATTTTCTACAGTATGTGATGGGTAGAATGGTTTTTCTTGAAAAATGGAAGAGATGGATTGTTGAATGTCTTCGTACATCCAAAATTTCGGTGTTAATTAATGGTAGCCCAATGGGTGAATTTAATCGTGGTATCTGTCAAGGTGATCCGCTGGCACCTTTTTTTCGACATTGTTGCTAAGGGGTTGAATGCCTTAATGTCTAAGGCAGTAAGCTCTGATATATTTGATAAGTGTAAATTATATGATATATTCTTGTATTTTTACTGCACTTATATCAAGGTTAAAATAGTAATTTATGCCCAAAAAATAATCCCCTTTTAGTAATAATTGTGTTTATTTAATTTGAATTTGAATTTGATGCTATTTTAATATAAAATCTGTTGATTTTGCAAATTTATGAGAGAGATATAAATGAGAAGAAAAGATAGCATTATTTGAGGATAGGATCTGTAGATTTGAAGTTTAAATGAGAGCAAATAAAGATAAGATCAACATCCATTTAAACAAGGATTCTGCGGATAACTTCCCCAATTTAAATTCAAAGACAAGATAAACACAGGATCAATTCAAAAAGAGGGAAACAAGGGAAGCCAAGCAGATAAGGATAAGATCAGGAAGAAATCAAGCTGTTAAAAGAGGAAACGGAATAATCTGTTACGCGCTCCACGCTCCATCTGCGCTGAGTGCAGATTGGAGCACATCATTTTGTAACCTGCGCTTCACTTGCGCTGAGCGCAGGTGAAACGCAGCTGCGTGGATTTATTTTTAGATCTGTTTTCAAAATAGATTCCTTCCAGATTTAAGATAGCTTTCCTTGGTCTATAAATAGGACCTTTTGCAAAGATCAAGGGAGGTCCCCGAGACCCCAAAAGTGGAAGGTTAGCAGAGGAGCACTTAGGAAGGAGATTAGAGAGACGACAAAGGCAGAGCTAGGATTGGAGCAAGGTGACAGCTTCTCAATTGAGTTGTAATGGCTACCATGCGTAGCTAAACGTCTCGGTAGGATTGAATGTAGTTGATTCAATCCCCAAAGTGTATGTGAATTCTCGTATTTATTTATGAATCCCTGTTTTATAAAATTGTTATTTTTTATCTTTACTTAATGCGTAGCTTCCGCCTGTGTGCCGGAGTTATAGGTTAATTTTAGGATTCAGGTGACAGATGTTTCTATAAAATTAACAGCGAGTTTGGGGGAACCGATACTTAGGAAACTCAAATCCTGATTGGTAAAAGTACTTATAGTAGTTACTATAGGGTTATAGGAGAAAGTGACCATTGAAGAAGAACTAGGCAATCTCTTCATAGCTGACACTATAGGTCTATAGGGCGAATTGATAGTATTAACAAACGGAAAGGTAGAGCAATCAAGCCGAGGTAGTTTGTCGTCTGGGAGAACCCGCATGAATTATCTTCGAGTGGTTTACTACATGGTAACTCGGGGTAAAGCAATATAGTTTGGCTAGGATATTATAGAAATATATTCATAAATAATATAGGGATCCACATGCATAAAGGGATGCGATGATACAAAGTTCAATTCTAATCCAAGTAAAATATTTTATCTTCTCTCAATCGTCTCTTTCTTCTATGCAAATTTACTTTCTTCACCACAAACTCTCAAATACCGTTTTCTACTTGATAGTCTGATCACGAGTAAATACGAAGTGAACCGTTCTTTGTGGATACGATAAACTCATACTTACTATTATACCGCTGAAATTTTGGTACGCTTGCCAGAATTCCATCAATATTTTCTGGTTATATGGCTGGAAGTGATAATGTGATGGTATCTCATTTACAGTATGCGGATGACACAAATCTTGTGGGCAAGGATTCTACTCAAACTTTATGGACTATAAAATCCATGTTCCAAATTTTTGAACTAGTGGCGAGACTAAAAGTTAACTTCCATAAAAACAAGTTAATTCGGAGTTAATGTCGATGTGGGTCGGGTAACTATGGCTTCAAAATTTCAGAATTGTAAAGTAGAGTCACTTTTGTTTTACTATTTGGGAATACCTATTGGTGAAAATCAGAGAAGAAATAAGTCTTGGAGTCCTGTTATTCAGAAGGTTTAGAAGCGATTATCTCGGTGGAAGTGTAAAGTGCTGTCTTTTGGTGGTCGTCTTGTCCTTTTGAAGTTGGTACTCAACTCTGTTCCAATCAATTTCCTTTCCTTCTTCAAGGCTCCCAAAGGTATTATTTCTAAATTTAATTCTTTATTTATTTCTTTCTTGTGGGGTGGGACCTCAGATATGAATAAAATTTCTTGGGTTGCTCGGGAAGATGTGTCTAAGGAGAAAAAGCATGGGGGTTTGCGTATTCGGGACTTGAGAGCTTTCAATTTAGCATTTTTAGGGAAATGGAGGTGGAGATTGTTAGTAGAGAATGGAAGGTTTTGGGATAGGGTGTTTTCTTCTATTTATAGGGTGGAGTGTGTATCTGTGAGTGGGGGAAGAAAGAAGGGGTCTAGTTGGTTGAGAGATTTATGGTCCATTTATATCAATCATGATACAACTATGGATTGGTTTTCAAGATGTTATATCAAAAAAGTGGGAAATAGGAATGATACACTTTTCTGGAAAGATGTATGGTTTGGTGGGGTGGCATTGTGTGATAGGTATCATAGGTTATTATCTGTTGCTACTAGTAAGGATGTGAATATTGCTAATATGATAGTTAGGAATGAAAATGATATATCTTGGAATTGGAGCTGGCGTAGGAACTTATTTCAATGGGAACAATTTCAGTTACAACAACTTTCCTTTGAGCTTTAGTCAATACAGCTGGTTGAGGAACGTGCAGACTGCTGGAATTAGAGTGTAGATGTAGAACGTAATTACTCGGTCAGATCTGCTTATCAAGTAATTGTTAATGACGGTCTCTATTCAGAATTTCTTATGTATCAATTCTTGTGGTCTAAATTTCAACAAAGATTTCTTGTTTTGTGTGGAAAACTATTTTAAATAGCATTCCTACCAAACAAAACCTTCTTAAAGGAATGTGTTAAATGGTTTAAATGGTGATTGTGTATGGTGTGTCCAAGTTTTGAAAACTATGTCACATTTGTTGTTTGAATGTCCCTTTGCTCATGAAATATAGATGTCTTGTGTGATGTGGGGTGGTTTTTGTTCAGTACTACATTCTGGTTGTTTGGAGAACTTCTGTCATTTTGTTGGTTTACCTGAATGTAGTGGTCCCAGTAGGTTGTGTTGGTCCCTGGTTTGGTTGGTCACAATATGGTCTTTATGGCTTACCCAAAATGATGATATATTTTCCAATAAGATTATGGAACCAGCAGCTGTTGTAGACCTAATCAAGATCAGAACATGGAAGTGTTTGAAAGCAAAAGATTATTCCTTCTCTTATCCTTTCCTGTTGTGGTCTACTAATATTGGTGTTTGCTTAAATTTTCATTCGGATTATGTTTAATGGATGGAAGGTGCTTGGAGGTTAGCATAGGAGGTGGTTAAACAACAAGTCTTTTATACATCATAGAAGTTGTTATACATATGTTGGGCAGATTCTTTTGTGGGAGTTAATCTGGTTGTGACTGTGTTAATAATTCTGCTGCATGTATTTTCTGTTTGATTTTATATTCATTGGGAATTTGGAGCTCTGAATCTCTGTCCTTCTCTAGTCTGCTGATTTATATGGATTTTAGTTGTACTTGGATCACTTACTGTCTCAAATCTGCAGATGGTCTCGGCTTCCTATGTTCACCTGCTTTTTATCTAATTTGGCTCATATGGTCATCATTTGCTTTCTTAGGTGGGGTTGTTTAGTTTTGTTTTCTTTCTCTTTTGGCTTGTAGCTTTCTATTTCAATTATGTTGGATTTTAGCTATTGTATTTCTTGTGCCTTGGTGTATTTGGTGTTGTTTTTTAATAGCTTATTTTTGTGTTCTTATATGATGGGTTGGAGTACCCCTTATACTCCCAATTAATTAAATTCTCTTTGCTTAGCAAAAAAATTAATAGATTAAAAAAGTAAATTTCTTAAGACCTTAATAAAAAAGCTTCATAAATTATCAAAAACCTTAATATGTAATCATGTCTTCCAAAGGACTATTCAAATATCTTGCAGATATAAGTTGTACACGAATTTTAATGAAAATGTTGTGTGAATCATCAAAAATTAATTTATAAAATGCTTCATATACAACATATACAACCGGTACAACATGTACAATTACAAAGAGGGTTTTTTAGAATGGGTGATGTTGATATTTTAAATAATAAACAATAAATAATATTTCTAACGGAATATTTTTAATAGAGTTGGATGATATGGGATTTTGTGTAGGTTTTAAAAATAAAGAGAGTCTTATGTTACAAAATAGAAGAGAGGTGTAATTTACTCTTTTAATTATATACCTTACCTTTGGCTTCTCATATTTTTTTTACCAAATATTAAAAAAAATAACAAATTAAATTACGAAAGATTAAGGAAATTTATAAGTTTTACACGGATGCGATTAATTGATAAATGAAAAATAGATTGAAAGTATCAACTTTGAAAAGCACAATTCAACTTATATATAATGATCCGGGCCCCAATCATCGGCTCCACAAGGACAAGGCGACCCGGCCACCATTCCGGGGGGACGATGTCGTCATAAAAACAACGACCTGACCCAACAGCCAATGGGATCGCATGAAGGCACGACGATCGCCCATGCCATGGGTCCGTACACTAGACCACATCGTCGTTACGGATCCTCACGTCTAGGGCCTCAGACGTAGGCCACCTACCAAGTCTCATCGCATTTAATGCGCCCCATGCCACCCCCAATAAAGCTGGGAGGTCCTGACACACGCCACTGAGAATTAAGGCCACGGCAGGAGAAGGCGGCGGAGGCATGCCTGCTCCACCTGCCATGCCCCCTCCTGTTACAACATGGCATGGCTATATAAAGGGATCACTCCCACAAGCATAAGGTAACCTTTCAACCTCTATCATCAACCATACTCCTCCCTCTATTAACTTGAGCGTTGAAGTGCCTTCGCAGGTACACCGCCGCGCGTCCCCGCACCGGAGCGACCACCGGAGAGTCTACGACCACCCCTAGCTCACCTCGGACCACCATACTAGCTACCTCGGACCACCTCCTGTGATCTCGGCCTGGATCATATAAATATTATGATTTTTATAATTATAATAGTGAAGTGGGATATATTCATGTGAGTTAAAATATTTATTGACGAAAATACAGCTTTTTAAAGCTTTCAAGCCAACGATTAAAAAAAGAAATGAATTTGAGTTGGAATGTTTTTGTTTTTCATTCTTATAAGTTGTTTTGTATAGTATTATAATTATAATATGATATACATTAATAACTAATTTGTATTTTAATTATACTTCTCTTTTTATATATATTAAAAAATTTAAGGTGAGAAAATATACTCCCATATTCAAACTAGTGTGAAAGCTTCCGGACCTAATAAATACAAAGAAAAAATATATTTACCTCACAAAAAAAATGAATGGAGGCTCAAATCTACCCTCTTCTTATACTGAGATACGAGCACCATGACCAATTACACTTTTTTATGGAGTAAAATTATATAATAAAAAATATATAACATATTTTTTTCTCTTTATATGTTTTTATTATATTACTTATTACATTTCTCTTATTTTCTTTTTTTTATGCATCTTGTCTTTTTATATTATATTATTGTATTTTTCTTCTCTATATATCTAAACATTCTTCATATTAATTAATAGTATAGTAAATAGACCTGTCAAAAAGTAAAATCATTAAAGAGGAGGCAAAAGCAGAAGTACAAAATGATGGCAACTAAGACGCGTCATGTGTTTCCTCTCGACGTTGCTTTTATGCCTTTCTCTTTTTCCCATATATTGCGTTTATCATGTTTCTGTTCATGGTGGTTGTGTCATATCTCTCTAATGATATACTTGCCAATGGATGTTTAAGCTTGGATGCTCCATTTTACAGATTCTCCTCCATTTAAATTTTGTTAGGTTAAACCTCTGTTTCGTTTATATTGAGAAATAACGAAGATAAAAATAGAAAAGAGAGATATAGAGAGAAAAGAGAAGTAGTAGAGAAATTAATTAAGTAGAATTAGAAGTTATTTGGTATTAAATTAAAGAAAGAAGCAGAATAAAATTGAAATCGATTTTGCTTGTACAGTAACACGGACCAACAAGTACAATCCAAAAATGAAACCACTTTATAATTAAAGACAAATTATCATAA
Organism: Sesbania bispinosa; assembly: GCA_026901365.1. Taxonomy (NCBI): domain Eukaryota; kingdom Viridiplantae; phylum Streptophyta; class Magnoliopsida; order Fabales; family Fabaceae; genus Sesbania; species Sesbania bispinosa. The sequence goes on from QLOH01000311.1 coordinate 732,686, forward strand.
GTCATGCGAGCGAGAAAAAGAGGCTACATGGTACAATGACACATGGGTAAGATAGTCATAAATCAATCTCCAATCTCCCCTATTTCTATATTGTGGTGAGAAAAAAAAAAGTGGGACCCACCACTAGACTTAACCGAATCTCTCTCTCATAAGAAACCAAACAGTGACTCCTTATTACCTCTATTTCTCTCTCTCTCTTGTCACTCTCTCTTCGTTAACTTTGTTGAAACAAACGGAGCGTAAAGGATTAATTACCTCAAATTTTTAGCGAATTTGATTTATTACAAAATCACGTTTAAAACGTGAATTCAAGTCATTGTTACTTAAGTCAACACTATTCTTAGTAGCGTTATCAGAATCCACATTTGAAATATAATTTTAGAGTAAATCTAACACACAATTTATAACCCGAATTGTCTGTGAACTTAGTTAATATAATAGAGATATATGTTTGGAGGGAAATGTTATGGATCGAGTTTAGTAGTTAAAAAATAAAAAAAGGTGAGTTGTTATTGAATTTAATTCAATATGAATGGAAGGTGAATGTGAAAAAATTGTATATTATGGTTAATTGTACTTGTAATCTTTTTATTATTGTTTCTGAGTGTGTAATTTACTCTCTGATAACTTTTCACTCAAATTTATTTCTTTAACTTTTTAATAGCCTTACTCAAATCATTCTATACAATCAGGGGTGGGAATAGGTCAGCCGGCCTGTCAGGGGCCTACGGCCTGACCTATTTATGGCCTGACCTGGCCTGACTCGTTTATTAAAAAGGTCATGTCAATGCTTGTTAAAAGGCCTTTTTAGTTAAATAGGCCAGGCTTCAGGCCTATGAAAAAGCCTATTAGGCTTAACAGGCCGGCCTGCTTAATATAATAATATATAATATATTAAATTAATTATATAAATAACTGTAAATATAATTAAAAAATTTATAATATAGTAAAAAAATTGGAATATATTAAATTAATTATATAAAAAAATTGCTTAAAAGGCCTGCTGGCCTGCATAGGCTTATAGGCCTGTTGGCCTGTTTGTAGGTCTTGTTATAAAACAGGCTTCTAAACAGGCTTACAGGTTAGGCCAGACTTTTTCGCAGGTCAGGCCAAGCCAAGGCCTTACAAAAAGGCCTGTAACAGGCAGGCTTAAGAATTAGGAGTCAGGCCAGGCTCAGGCCTGCCAAAGCCTGGCCTGGCCTGACCTGACCTGTTTCCACCCCTATATACAACTCTCTGTCTAAAATTCTTAAATCTTTATTTTATTTTCATATGTCAAGGATTTTATAGTGAATTTATGATGAAAAAACTTTTAAAGAATTTTTCTTATCATCAATTTTTTTACCACCGATCGTATGGATCATTTGGTATAGGATTATTTCAGCTTAACTAGTGATCTCAAGTATGCAACTGTGTTAAATACTCGGATGGAAAGCTTTACCGCCCATAGAGATCTTGTCCGACTCTTGTCTCTCGTGGAGGATACTCATAATCTTACACCAAAAGTAAGAAATTTTACTGTCATTTAATGAAAATTAAAGGAATTGGTAGGGTGTGAGATTGATGTTTGAAAAGAGGAAAATATAGATCTTTTATTTTGAGTAAAAGTTGATATTTTGATAAGTGAGTTTTAAGTGAAATTATATTTAAAATAATCTAATTATGTGATAAAAATATTTTTTATATAATTAAAATAAGTTTTACAATGAATTAATATCTTTAAAACTTAAAAATAAGAATTTAAATAATTTTGCATAATTATTTAATTTAAAAATAAATAATAGATCATGTTTTATTATTAAAATATAATTTATATTATTATTTGATAATAAAATATGATTAAATACATTAAAATCATAATAATAAAAAAATTTAATTAAAAGTATAGATTAGAATATATAATGATACTATAAGATTTTGAACTTTGAACCTTTAAAATTCCAAAATTTTTATACTCTAATATGATATATTGTAAAATCTTTAAAATCTTATCAAATCTATATTAATTTTTTTTACTCTTAAATCTCTAAAATTATTTCATATATTAAATCTATCATAAATTCTTAAATTTTTTGAGAGAGAATGAAAATTTAACACATTAATTATGTCTTGCTTTTATGTGGGTAAAGAGAAGAGATAAGATATCCTCTTTGGTGAGTAGTGTCTGGCAAGGAGGTCAGAGAAAACATGAGAAAAAGAAAAAGAAATATATTAATAATAATAAGATATTATAATTATATTAATGTTATTTTAAAGATTTTTGTTGATTATGTTTAATAAGTGATTTATTATTTGCTTAATTTTTTAAATAAGACTTGATTTGTTCACATTTGAGAGATGAAAATCGCTTATAATTTAAAATAGAAGGATTAAATATGCAATTAAGCCTTTTTATTTTTTAAAATTTTATTATCTAATCATAAAATTTAAATTCAAATCAAATAAAAAATACCTGATTTGTATTCTTTTTAAGATTCTTTTAATTATCATCTAATTCTAAAAATCAAACTGAGATCAAATAAAATCTTTTGCGTTATAATTTATCATCTAACTACTGTATTTTCTCCTTTCTTTAATTATTCTTTTTATTTATCTTTTGGTCCCCTTAATTGTTTTAATTTTATAATTATATTTGCACCAAATCCTATATTTTATTTTAAAATCACTTTATATTCTTTATATAAGAAAAAATAATTAATATATAAAGATAAATAATAAAAGTGTCATGAATAGATAATAATAAAAAAATCTATAAAATATTTTGGCGCCTAAATTAAGAGTTAATAAAATACTATATGGATTTAAGAGTTAATAAAAGGGAGATTTTTACACACTCATTTTTAATACTACACACATTTTTTTCTATTTCCTAAAATATCCTACACAGCATTTTTTTTTTCATTTTGAAAAAGTTTACCGTAAACTAATTAATTTCTGATTGTTATCAACTTATCAGAAAATAAATTTCGATAACTAACGAATTTTGGATTTAGAATTTTAGATCATCTTAAAGTGAAAATTTCACATGATGATCTTATGTGAAAAATTTCTATGTATATGTAACTCTCTCCTAAAAAATGAGTATTTGAGAGTGGAGATGAGGTAAGGGTTAATGGTTAAAGGTCTTAAGGTTGATAGCAACTGTCGCAATTGGAATTATAAGCTATATGTAAAATAAATATATCATTAAAACAGGATGAATATATACATGTGTGCGTGTTTTGTTTTTATAATTTGAGAGTGGACACTTTGACTTTGGTATCTATAAAATATATATATCACCTGCATATATGGATAGACATGCTTGTAAAATGGCTAGACATATATATTTATTCTGTAATGTGATCGAGAGTGGACATTTTGACTTCCATATGTATAAAATATATATTTGGTTTTATAATTTGAGCGTGGACATTTTGACTTGGATGTCAATATAAATATATATATATATATATATATATATATATATATATATATATATATATATATCACCTGCATATAAATTGATAGGATTGTGCATTCATGCACTTAAGTATGGGAGAATTGGGTGCCCGTATATATATATATCCCACTACATGGAAAGTTGATCGAGCCCACAGGCATTTCAGAAGTGCTCTCTTGACCAAACTTTAATTTTCTTTTTTTTAGGGGAAGAAACTTAATTTTGGGTTTGGTTTAAACCATTATTTAAACATACTTTTATTTTGACTTCGATGAGAGAAGAAAGCCACTAGCTAGTTACATGTTTTGATTTTTATTTTGATTGTTATTATTGTATACTTTTTTTTTGGTCAATTATTATTGTATACTTATTTAAACTTTTACAGTAGAACATTGCAATGTAATCATATGTTGAATATATATCACACAAGTGGGGACTTCAAACTTAGCCAAAGAACTTAAATCGGGGGCACGCGCACATAATTGGCTACCCCAGTGCGTGCCCTCCACAAAGTCAAAAAGTCACGCACTCGAAAGATAAACCTTCTTTTATGGCATTCCGTAATGAAGCATGTATGGTTGGGGTGGGGATTTGCTCTAAGAGAGTACTAGTAATTGCCATCAAATATTTAACTGTTGAGATCAATATCCATGATCATTATGATTCTTTGAAAAAAAAATGCAAAAGGTCTCTCTTCCTCACCACAAATTTATCGCTTTGTTAGGCAACCAAATAAGTCATAAGTGTATGCTTAATTTATATATAGTTTGATAAAATTAAATTTAATAAAATTATATAATTAATGACTAAAAATAAATGATATATAATTTATGAATCACATTTTAGGAATTGAGTATGTGTTGTTGCAACTCTAATATTAATGGGGCTTAAGTCTATACTATAATGAGAAACACAATTTGCCTTAAAAAAGGTCAACGCTGATAATATGAATTTGAAACTTAAAAAAAAAAAGGTGACAACTCTCCCACTTAAAAATTAAGAAACACGAAGGTCCGCGCTACCTCTTTATTCCCATTATTTTAAGTTTTCATAGGTATTTCGGTACAAAATTGAAAAATAGAGATGAAGATTTAGAGGATGGAAAATGGAGATTGAGATTAAGAGGGTTTATAATCTTGGTTAAGTATAGTTGCATGGTCACTTCTAAGGGAATATAGTTACAAGTTGTGAGAACTTCTATTCATGTTCGGTTGTTCTATTTGGTTGCCCCTTAGTGCTTATATAATGGCACAAAACTTGGGGTACAAGTCTTACATTGGATTCTATTAAAATAACTCAACTATATTAATCCTCACAGAATACGCCTTCTGCCTCTGGTCATCGTGCCATTTCTCTTTTGGTGTATGTCTATTGAGCTGTGCTTAAACAGAGAAAAGTGTCCCTCCATTTCGGTGAAAAAGTTACATTGTGTCTGTTGCGTTGTGCCTCCTGTTGCGTTGTTCCTCCTGCTGCGCTGCGTCTCCTTGTTGCGTTGTGTCTCCTGCTGCACTGTGTCAGTCAATTAATGTGTGTTGTTGGGTGACAGTGTCATCAGAGTGCAATGTCATCAGTCAATGCATGCTATGAGTTGTCGTTGTCATCAACCTTGGAGACCAAGTAAGGCCTTTGGACAGCGTATCATCACAGAGGCGTCAAGCGTCTGTACTGGAGCATCGGGCGTGTTTCGTCACAACGTGTTTCATCAAGGCATATTAAAAACTGATCCATAACATTTGCCCCCTTGCACATGCAGTGCGTAGTATTATGATGTGCACAAAGAAAAAGTAATTTTTGTTCGCCTTGTACTGTAGTGTCCAACTGGGTAGTTGGGAAGGCGTCCCATTCTGTCGCTATGTTCCACCTCTAAGTGTTCTTCTTTTTTCTTGTGACTGTACCACTTTTCTGTTGAGTTTGTTCCATTTTTTTATTTTTTCTAACCCATACTTTTGCAACTTGCATTTTCTTCTGTTTCTTTCTTTCATGGTTTGTTTTCGCTCTCCTTCTGTTGGGGTTCCTCTTGATCTTTGTCCCATTTCAGCCTTCTGAGGGCGTCTTTTTGGGTTGAATTTATGACATTTCCTTCTTGCACATGGAGACGGTTGCTTCTCTCAAGGTGCAGAAGTTATGTTTCATGTTCGCCATCCCATCTTCAGTGTACTTCTTCTCCTTTCATTCAATCATCTAAAGACGTTGGCTTGTTGTGATTAGTTCGCTATCTGTATGTTTGAGTGTAACCTGCTTCTAAATCATTCTCAACAGGGTGATGTTAAGCATTCAATAATGTATCATAATTCAAGTATGAGTTAATAGTCAAACATGAATTTTTACCTATGAACGACATTGATCATTTTATCTCTTTGATGCTTGGAATAATTTAACCATCGGAGGGCAATAATATAAAGTAAATATCTCAAGTATTATTTTCATGGGGGTTGTTATTTGTTCATGCAAAGTTATACAGGCAAAGGTCAAACACACCTCTCGATTATATAGCATCCATAGAGTGTAATAGTTTTTTACTGGTATTTGGTCTTTCCATTCCTTTTCAATAAATCCATTGTTTGCAAAATTGTTAGGATCAATATACTAATGATGAAGTGAGAGAATGGTTGAGAAGTACGTTGTTCGTGCGTGAAGTATCAAAAATACCTTCCAAATGAGAATGGATAGAGCATTATAATAATCAAGGCTTTTAAAAGGCCTTTAAGAAATGTGCTTTGTTACCTATTAGAAATTTTCACTTTAAGATTGATGATCACTGTCGTTGGGCGTGTTTTTGAAAATTTTTCATGCTTTTGTTCTTGCATGCCAAATGAATGTGCATATATTTTTTATGATCTTTAGCTATGAGAGCTATGCCTTTCTTCACCCAGTACATAAAATTCATTGTGTGCTCTAATACGCTTTTTAACTCGCGTTATGGCCTTGTGGGGCGTTTCTGCCAATTATAATTTTTTGCTGCTCTTGAAGCTCTGAGCAAGATAACCGAAGCTAAGAAAGCTAAAAATTGATCAAGAGAAGGCTATCTCTTCATGAGTCACAATCGTTAGTCAGAAAAAAATTGAAAACGCCCTAAACATGATATTTCCTTTTTAATCCTTTTTACAAGGTTTTGTATATGCAGACACTCACATTTTTGCATGATTTTGGATATTTCATTTAAGAGAGACTTAGTCCCCTTTACTGCATATTATAATACGCTTTCTGCGTTTGTAGTTCTTAATGCGTGTTTTGCCAATAACCTCGAAGTAGGTAGTTTGGTATAAGATTCATTACATATTTTTCTGTTTGTAAAAGGCCATTAATGCCTTTCGTATCTTGGCTTTTCTAAGCGTTTTGCTAATTGCAACAAGTATCATAGTGCGCTTTATGGTTTATACATATGTCTTTTAGGCGTGCTAGGTTCTAAGTGTCCTTGAGGAGGATACGCCTTTAACTCCTCCTAAGTTGTTCACTTAAACCCGCATTATAGCTAGGCGTGCTAGGTTCTAAGCGTCCTTGAGGAGAGTACGCCCGCAATTCTCTCCTAAGTTATTCGCTTAGACCCGCGATGTAGCTAGGCGTGCTAGGTTCTTAAGCGTCCTTGAGGAGAGTTCGCTCGCAATTCTCTCCCAAGTTATCCGCTTAGACCCACGTTGTAGCTAGGCGTGCTAGGTTCTTAAGCGTCCTTGAGGAGAGTACGCCCGCAATTCTCTCCCAAGTTATTCGCTTAGACTCGCAATGTTGAGTGAAATATTTTACGTTCAACTTCTTATTTTTTGTTTGGATTTGCCATTCATCTGGGTGTGTAACCTTTTCTTCTTTCACTAAGTTTTGAGCGCAATTTTTTCAAGGAAGCATGGTTATGTTTAGCAATTTTACTCAAATCAATATATGGGTTTGATGTATCAATTCGTTTGTTTACATATGTAAAGTATTCTTATTTGAAATTATCATCGCCTATCATTTTCTTTCTCTGTGCAATATGCATGATGCGTCAATGATTTAGCATGTTAACTTAGCAGGTAGAAATACTTAAGCATGTAATGAGGTTCTATATATGGCACTCACGTATTAAGAATGCATTCATCATAGTTATGAGTTAGCATGGATCCAACCTGGAATGGTCGCTCTCAACTCAGGTTGGATGGGATATTCCAGCTCTGCGCGTTTATTCCAACTCGCTCAATTCGCCTTGTCTGGGTGTCACGTTGCGTCCAGGCATTCTATCATACTTTTCGATATTGGTCGCTCTCGACCTTGGTTGCATGAGCGTTTAGGCCCTGTGCATGTATTCTGCTTTCCTTGGTTTTGTGTTACTCTGCCTTTTAGCATCCTACTGTGTTGGGCGTTTTGTTTAGCCATTCCATCAAATTTGTACGCTATGTCGTGTCAGGGAGTGATCCATCGTTTGAGCGTCTCACCAGATCTCCATTGTATTTATTTCTTTCTTTCTCTCTTTATTTTTGCAACACACATAATCTTCCGTTTAAGGTGTTCTTTTCCTCAGGCGTCATCCTAGGGCGCTGGTTCGTGGTTGTCTGTGTTGTTCAGGTTCCAGGGCGACATTGATATCCTTTATGTCTTGATTATAGGTAACTGAACTTTCATTTCTTCTTACCACATTTTCTTCCTACAATATTCCACCCTGATTTTTCTTCGTGTGAAGAGTTGTGTTTTCCCATCTCGAGCACCATTTTTTCAGATTTGGAGGAAGGAGCTCTTCGAATCAGAGAACATTGGTTGGCTCATTTTCTCAAGGGCGCCTTTTTTCCCTCCTCCTTTCTTAGGAATTGCATGCTTCCATCGGATCTGGAAGGAGGTCTTGCAGAGTAAAAGCAAATAGTCTTTCAGGGAGCGTTATTTTTTTTTCGAATCATCCAACTTCCGCAACCATGCTTCCCCAGTGAAGTCGCCAAATGTTTCGATACAGAATTGGAAAATAGAGATGAAGATTTAGAGGATGGAAAATGGAGATTGAGATTAAGAGGGTTCATAATCTTGGTGAAGCATAGTTGCATGGTGGGTGTGTAACATCCCACTAATTTGACTTTCTAATAATTCATTATCTGAAAAATAGAGGTTTATGTATTAGCAATTGAGGGAAGAAAGTCTAAGAAATGAGGAGTTAAAACTTAGTTTAAAAAACCAGATTTTAGGTTTTTCGCTCAAGCTAAATAAATTCGCTTGAGCGAATTATGCAGAAAAATGTTTAGGTGGATTTTGCTATCAAATTCGCTTGAGCGAATAAAAATTCGCTCGAGCGAAAATAGTCCAGAGAGGGTGCATTTTCTGGGTCATTTCGCTCAAGCGAATATTGATTCGCTTAAGCGAATTTTCGTAATTCTGCATGCAAAATCTCATCCGCTCAAGCGAAATTATTTCGCTTGAGCGAAATTCCACTTATAGCTCCTATACGCTCAGTTTAGCATTCATTTCGTTGATATTTTCTTCCTTACCTTTTACAAACCTAGAGAGAGATAGAGAGGGTTTAGAGAGAGGAAGGTTAATTGAAGATCAAGGAAGCAATTAGGCTGTCAAAGATCAAGATTTCCTTCAATTGATTGTCTCCCCAACATTCTTCCCTTCTCAATTCCACCAATTGTTCAAGGTGAGTGTAACCACACACTCACTCCTAAAAGGAATATCACTTGCATGATCCCTTCCCATCTCATTCCCTTTCTTTTGTATGTTTAATGATAATTTTGGATGAATTAGATATCTATGCATGTTAGAATTTATCAATTGCCCCAATTATTGTTTAAATGGAGACTTAGGTTTGGAAATGACAAGAATTAGGTTACCTTATGAATTGTATTGTTGAATGATATGTATGTATGATTTTGATGAATTGAAGTATGTTTGATGAATAAAGGCATGATTAGGGTCTTTGGCCCTTGGTAAAGGTTAAGGTCTTCATGGCCTTGGGAATGGTTTTAGGTAAGGTCTTCCGGCCTTCGGAGACGACTGTTTCCGTTAGTCTGAGCTCAGTCTAGCCTAAGGGAAAGGTTAAATCCATGGTTCAAAATTCAATTATGATAATTGTTATGATTATTGAAGTTATTATGTTATGTTTGATGAATCACTTGATTTGTTCCTTTGAATTATGACATGTAATGTTATCTTTTGCTATGTTTGCACTTGTTACCTCACTAGGACGTTAGTCTCACCCCACGTTGTGGGAATTTATATTTAAGATGTGCAGGGACCTACACCGGGTTCAGGAAGCCATTAGGAGGAAATGGTCATGTTATGGATTTTGTTATGTTTTGTATATATGACTATGTGAATCACACTTATGGATGTAGATATGATGTAGTAGTATTTTGAGTAGAATAGAGTAGTACATGTGTACCTATTAGACTAACGGTGTTACCCAGGATGCATGTATAACTATATTCTACATCTTTTGTATTTTTGGTATGTAATCGGGTTGTGGTGTAAACCAATGTATATATGCAAAGTAGTACCTCTTATGTCAGTGGATATACAACTTATATGTTTGTTGGACAATGTAAGTTATATCTCTTTAGTGCGATATCAAAACGGACGAATTAATTTGTATATTTTGGAAATTTTGCTTCCAACAGGCATTAATTCTGAAATTTAAAATTAGGACGTTACATTTTGGTATCAGAGCAGTTCAATCCAATTGGACTGTGGTTTTATGTGTCACTCCTTAAATTAGTAATTGTCCATTATATATTATTTTGAAATTGATAGACTGATCACCTAGAAATTTCTTAATAATGTGTATAGGGCATGGCTAGTGGCAGGAGGGGACGTCCTCGTGCCAACCCATCCTCTCCGCAGCGGGAGGAATCTCAGGATTCTGTGGCGGCAACCCTTCGATTGCTTACACAAATTGTGGGAAACCAGACGACTTCAAATAATGTGATACTTCAGGCTCTAGAAAGACAATCCAATGACACTTTTCCACAAGGATCACATGAAGACCCATTCCTCCAAGGACTTGCTGAGTTCCGTAAACATCATCCATCTGCATTCTTGGGAGCTTATGATCCGGTTGCAGCTGATTCATGGCTCAATGCCATGAACAAAATTTTCGAAGTTATGGCTTGCACTGATGACTTCAAGGTGAGGTTGGCTACTTATATGCTTCAAGGAGAGGCAAAAAATTGGTGGAAGAGCGTGAAGGCCGCTTTGACTACCCCTGGAGCCTTACTTCCTTGGGACACCTTCCAACATGTGTTCCTTGAGAAGTACTTTCCGGAACCAGCCAGGAAGCAAAAAGAACTTGAATTTCTTCAGTTGAAGCAAGGGAACTCGACGGTGGGCCAATATGTGGCCAAGTTTGAAGAGCTTTCCAAGTATCATACACTCCTGCAGGCTCACCCTAATGAGGGCTGGAAATGTTCTCATTTGGAGGCGGGCCTCAAACCTGAGATCCGGAAGATTGTTGCAGCATTTCAATTACGGGATTTTTCAACTTTGGTGACTAAGTGTCTTGTTATCGAACAGAGTTTGATGGAGGAAACGCCTAAGGCTACAGCTAGGCCTTGGGTAGAAGTCAAGAGGAAGAGAGAAGATGCACCGACGGGAAGGAATTTTCATTCTCAATCTCAGGGAGGCAAGAGCAAGCAACTAACCACACCCCTTGTTTCAAATTCTCCTAATTGTCCTAAGTGTGGTAAGGGTCATCGAGGTGAGTGCTTAGCGGGCCAGCAGAAATGTTTCTACTGTCATGGAGAAGGCCATGTGTCGAGAGAATGCCTGAAGAGGAAGAGAGACATATTGAAACCGCAAGCTACTGGAAGGGTCTTTACCCTCAGCGGGGAAAAGACGTCTAAGGCCGACAATCTTATGCGAGGTACGTGCATTCTAAATGGAACTCCCTTAATGGTACTGTATGACTCTAGAGCAACCCATTCCTTTATTTCTTATGAGTGTGCAAAAAGATTGAATTTACATGTCACCCCACTACCATTTCACTTGAATGTTCTCACTCCGGCTGAGGAGGCAATTTCCACCTCTTCTGCATGTCTTGAGTGTCTTATTGTTATTCAGGAAAGAACCTTTGAAGTCAATTTGATTTGTTTACCTTTGACTGGTATTGATATTATTTTGGGTATGAATTGGTTATCATGTAATCAGGTTATATTGGATTGTTGTAAAAAGGAAGTTATTTTTCCGATTCTTCCTCTTCCTCCGAGGGAGAAACCATCATACTTATTGTCTAGTACCAGTCAAATTTCTGAATGCTTGATTGATGGGAGTTGTTGTTTTATATTGTTACTTTCCTCTGCTATAGAGTCAAAGCCTGACCTGAATAGCATAGCCACGGTTAGGGAGTATCGTGATGTTTTCCCTAGTGAGATTAATACTTTACCGTCGAACCGAGAGATTGAGTTTTCCATAGATCTTGTGCCGGGCACAGGACCTATTTCTAAGGCCCCTTATAGGATGTCTCCCCTAGAGATGAGTGAACTGAAGAAACAGTTAAAAGAGCTGATAGAGAAGCAGTTCATTAGGCCCAGTGTATGCCCCTGGGAAGCACCAGTGCTTCTTGTTAAGAAGAAGAATGGTAGTATGATATTGTGTGTAGATTTTAGGCAACTGAACAAGGTCACGATTAAAAACAAATACCCTTTGCCTAGGATAGATGACCTCTTAGACCAACTTAGGGGAGCATCAGTGTTTTCAAAGATAGATCTAAGATCAGGGTACCACCAAATAAAGATTAAGAGTGAGGACATTCCTAAAACTGCTTTCAGGACTAGGTACGGGCATTATGAGTACTTGGTGATGCCATTTGGCTTAACCAATGCTCCAGCTGTATTCATGGACTACATGAATCGGATTTTTAGGCCCTTTTTGGATAAGTTTGTCGTTGTGTTTATCGATGACATTCTTATCTATTGCAAGACCTTAGAGGAGTATGAACAACATCTTAGAGTAGTTTTAGAAGTGTTGAGGGAAAAGAGGCTTTTTGCCAATCCCGAGAAGTGTGAGTTCTGGCTGGACAGGGTTCACTTCTTGGGACATGTCATATCCAAAGAAGGTGTTTTATTGCAACAATTTTAAAACAATTCTTTTTATTTTTATGATATGAAACTATGATTTATTTTGTTTTTTATTTCTTATGTTACTCTATTTTTTTAAAATTTTTTTATCATTTATATTTTTACCATAAGATAGAGATTTAATTATAATGTATTAATAAAATAAAATGAGGTTTTTGTAATGTTTATGAAATGGAGAGCTAATAATTCAAAATCTATAACAAAGGTACTTTTGTCAATTATTTCACACAAAAATCAAAGGTTAGAAATTTAAGTGTAATATATTTATAAAATATGAGGGGTTTTATGTGAATTTCTAAAATAGAGGAGTTTTGTGTTAGAAATGTAAATAAGAAGGACGTTGAAGTAATTTACTTTAAATTTTAGGATGTAATATATTTTTCGTCCCTATATATTAAATGACTTTTGATTGTAATCCCTATAATTATTTGAGTTTAATTACTATATACTATTAATGTAAAGAAGTTTCACACAGTCATCCAATAATATTTTGTTATATCAATTAATGAATATGACACATCATGTATCACTAAACTGATTAAATGATATGTCAACACATCATTGAATGACTGTGTAAAATTATTTTACACTAACCATGTATAATTATTAAATCCTAATTATTTATTTGTCATCCCTCCAAAATCTATAATGTTCAAAATAGTTCTCATCATATTGAATGAGTGATGTGATGACTAACGGACATCCTTGTAAATAATCTTAGTTGGTACCCAACAATACACTTCTCAAGCACACATGCAAATTTTTTTCATCAATGTAAATAAACGAGTTTTGATTTTAATTCTCCTTCTACTCTTCCCCTTCCCCTGTTTTTAAGGGATAATGGTGAAAATTTTATAAAACTAAAATCAAACTCACTTGCATTATATATGAGACGAATTGAAAAACATATTTTATCCTAATTTTTTTAGTGTGAACGTCTTTGGACCATTTTATGTTAAAATTTCACATGAATATGTCATATTGATATTTTTGTGTTTATCTTCCTCTAATATTAAATAAGTGGAAACATATAAAAAATCGTAAGCATTTATAAAAAGAGAAATTAATAAACACAAAAATTGAACATTACGTGATCATTACTGTGATTATGTGGCTTATAAACAATGATTTGAGATTATTATATATATGTTAACATATTTGTGATACTTACGTGTTTAAACTAATTTACGAGGCTTCCCAAGTTTCAAGGATTGCCACAGGGTTTAAAAAAACAAAGGATTTGGATCAATTATTGTACTAGCTATAGCCCAAAGTGTGGGAATGGGGCTAGGAAATAGAAGTACGTACTTTATTTTTTTGGTTGATGAATAGAAACATATTTGATAATCATGAAAGAATAACATTGAAAAATGAAAATGTTGAGGCCCATAAATTAAAGGTTTAAACTTTAAACCCAATGGAAAATTTTGAATAAGCAAAAAGAATACCCTAATAACGAATTTGAGAAAAGGAAAGGAAAGGTCCTTGTTTGTGTGTGGCAAGATAGGACCGTGGCCCGTGGGAACGACCATAAAGGGAAAAAAATGATGAAGGCAATATGGTGGGAGACAATTAATGTCATGCACGATGGCTAGACTTCCCATGAAAACACTAATCTTAAAGTTAAGTTGAGCCATTTGTAGTGGGGTACCATGGCCTAACATGTTTTTTTTTTCCATTTGATCTAGCTTTGCATATATATTTAGCAAGTAACTCGGTTTAGACTCTAAAAAGATGGTATTAAAGAAATAGACTAAAGCTTGAGCATTTAGATAAGAATATTTGACCTATTACACTAGCTTATTTATAAATTAGTTTTATATATAATTAAAATTGTACAATACTTACATAATTTATTACTTAATTATAGCTTATAGTATAACATTAATTTCATATGTCATAAATTTTTTAAATGTTATGTTTCTTAATTGACTCGGATTTTTAAGTTTCAAGTAATATAAATCTGTAAACAAGTTTTTGGGTGAGGTGTGACTTTAAAAAAAAAAATTACATGAAAGGCCAACATTTTGTAAAACAAACATAAGCCTATTTAAATAAAAAATCTAACTTAGCCTTTCTTATTTTATACTTATTGGTTATACATTTAATTTTAAAAAATGTTAGGGGGTAATATACCAAATACCAAGGACACAAATACAATGTCTAGCTGATGATTTTCATTAATCTTTTAATAGAGAAAAACAAAACCAGCATCAATTTTTGAAATTCTTGAAATAACTACACTCATAATCATTAGCAACAACTTGTCGTTGTAGTATAGTGGTAAGTATTCCCGCCTGTCACGCGGGTGACCCGGGTTCGATCCCCGGCAACGGCGATTCTTTTTATTTTCTTTCCCAACTTGCTTTGGTTTTGTTGAACAGAATCACTGTTGTTTCCCAGGCACTGTTTAATCTAATCTCAGATACTGTTGGTTTCTCGGTCTCCTTTTTCTGGTTTCCGTTGTGATGTTTTGTTTCCCTTGCATTGTTTGCTGTTTGTTAATCTAAGATACTAATCGTTTCTCTCTGTCCCTTTTTCTTGTTTTCCTTCTGGGCTGAATTTGAATGACTACCATCGGCTTCACTTTGCATATGGAAGGATAGGAAATAGACACAAATACATGAAATTGAACCTGAACCTGACACATTTCATAGTTCTAACATGACAGTAATTGATCTTATCAATTCCATACGGAATGATGCATGAAGATAAGATGGATTGATGGGCTTCTTAAATTGTCCAAATTTTTATGGCAATGGCACGGGAATTTCTATTGGCACCACCCATTTTTGTTAACAACACTACTTTTAAAAAAAAAACTTATTCTAGAAATTAAATTTCTGGGATATAAAATATATCAGAAATTTAATTTCCGAAATACAACTCAAAATTATATTGTGGAAAAGAAATATTTTGAATATAGAGACAAAAATTTTTTCGTTCTCTAAATTCCTCTTCTGTTAAAGTTTAGAGATTGCGTCTTTAAGTTCAGAAATTTTCTATTCTAAAAATTCAATTTCCTGTAGTAAAAAATAGAAATATTCTTAAATTAGTATTTTATAAAAAAAAGGTGTGGTTAGCAAAAAATGGTGTGAATAGCAACTCCTCAATGGCACTTCCTTTGCTGCTACGAGTGTATCGTGATTAATTCCGTGAATCAAGGCTGGTTAATTAGAAGCTGATTGACGACTATTAGCTACAATCACAAACCCATTTTGTGCTAAAATCTAATTAAAATCCAGCTCATAACAGTGATTTTGATTCAAGTGGCTGGGATGTGGTAAAGTCAAGGATGACCGTTCAGCTTTTCCCAAGCAATCCTCTATTGATAGTGTGTTGTGTCTGGTTTATCCAGAAATCACGTTTAAAACGTGGATCCGAACAAACGCTACTCTCTCTGTAGTGTTGCCTGGATCCACGTTTAAAACGTGGTTTTAGAGTAAACCAAACACACCCTAGGAATGTTTAAAATAAAATGAGTTTAGCATTAGCACTTCATATATATATATATAGAGGAGGGTTATAATTACACCGGTGTAAGTTACACCAAGTGTTACACCGTTAATAACTACAAATCGAATATGTTTTTTAGTAATCCAACCGTTGAAATATGTTTGTTCATCATCATGATTATATGTGCCAAATTTCGTAAAATTTTGACACTAATAACTTGATAATCAAATGGTTGGATTTTCCATATTTTTCAAATGTATATATAACGTTAATTTTGAGACATCTCAATGGCATATCAAATAATTTCGGATTAATGTAAAATTTTATATGTATGATCTATATGATAGTAACTTTCAATCCAACGGTGGACTATTTAATACAATGATCCGTTAAAAAATTATTCAGCGGTGTAACACTTGGTGTAACTTACACCGGTGTAATTATAACCCTCCTCTATATATATATATATATATATATATGAGTAAACTGTCACTTTCGTCCCTGACTTTGTACGTGTCTTTCAATTTAGTCCGTGAGATTTTAAAAACCCTCCCGTAGTCCCTGACTTTGACGTCCGTCTTTCACTTAGGTCCCAAACCCAAACGTCCGTTAATTCCTTGATGAGTAGGGACAAAAGTGAAAGATTTTTTGACACTGAGTAGGGACCAAAGTGAACGATTTTTTACAACTTCCCAAAACAATTCTAGTTTCTTCCACATGTGAACTGGTGCTTTGAACTACTGAATACACATATGGAAGCCATGATATTACCCATTTTTTTATCTTGATAACAACCTCTAACTCTCCAACTCTGTATATTGCACTAATGGAAGTAGCCAAACCAATTTGAAATTTCATGCTTTTAGCTTCTGTGTGGTGCATATGAGTATTGTATATAATGACCCTCTTCATTTTTCTTTTCAACAATTCTACTACAAAAGTAGGAGGAACCTAAGTATGCTACAAAATTAATATAACCTCATAGAGCTCTGAACTTCTTTCTCCAAATAGTATTGACTTGAATCATAAAAGCTAAGGAAAGGGGAGAAGGTAGGGTTACAAACTGTTTTCAGAAACACTTGTATTTCATCTAAAATGTTATGAGAAATTAATAAACAATGCTATACTTTCTTTCATCTTTGAAATTTTTTGTTCAAACTTGTTTTCCAAAACAGTTTTTTTATAAGAGAAACAAAGAATATAAAGAAGATAATCTAGAATCTAGATCTTTAAAAAAACAAGACAACAAGAAGAAAGAAAACAAGAATACCTCAAGAAGTCCTGTGATGTTTTGATGTCTCTCTTTGTGATCGGTTACATGAAGGCAACTTGAGATTAACCCAAGAGATATTGCAGCAGACCATTGGCGGTGTTCATGTTCATGTTGAAGCAACCACTCCAAAAGAAACTTTGAAGCAGCGGATTTAACAGTGTGAACAGATGGAGGCAAAACCTGATGATAGCAAATCCAGATATTGTAAGAATCAAATGCTATTATGCCAATTACACAAGATACATTACTAACCAGATTATTCGAGAGTATATTTTCTAATTTAATGACTTTTATTTAAGCATCGTTACAAGTGAAATCATAGATATTGGTTTCTGCAACAGGTATTGGATTGGAGGATATATAATATTCTGAACTGGATTACTTCCAAGATCATTCATATTGCAAAACTGTTAATATAAAACATGGCTAATACTCAGAATTACATGTTCCATTATCTCAATAGTGGCTTATAAGTTGCGATGCCAAAATGTAACACACATGAAAATTAGTCAAAATCTATAGAGATTAAAAATGGGTGCACAATAATGGAAAACTTCTTCTCATCACACTAACTGTAATGCAAGTTGATTTGGCTAAAAGCGTGAAATTTCAAATTGGTTTGGCTACTTCCATTAGTGCAATATACAGAGCTGGAGAGTTAGAGACTGTTATCAAGATAAAAAAACTGGGTAATATCATGGCTTCCATATGTGAATTCAGTAGTTCAAAGCACCAGTTCACAATGGGAAGAAACTGGGATTGTTTTGGGGAAGTTGTCAAAAATCGTTCACTTTGGTCCCTACTCAATATCAAAAATCGTCCACTTTGGTCCCTACTCATCAAGGAATTAACGGACATTTGGGTTTGGGACCTAAGTGAAAGACGGACGTCAAAGTCAGGGACTACGGGAGGGTTTTCAAAATCTCAGAGACTAAAGTGAAAGACGCGTACAAAGTCAGGGACGAAAGTGACAGTTTACTCATATATATATATATATATATATATATATATGAGGAGGGTTATAATTACACTGGTGTAAGTTATACCAATTATTACACCGCTAATAACTACAAATCGAATATCTTTTTTAGTAATCCAACCGTTGAATTATGTTTGTCCATCATCATTATCATATGTGCCAAATTTCGTAAAATTTCGACACTAATAACTTGATAATCAAATGGTTAGATTTTTCATATATTTCAAATGTATATATAACGTTAATATTGAGACATCTCAATGGCAAATCAAATAATTTCGGATTGATGTAAAATTTGATATGTATGATCTATATGATGGTAACTTTCAATCTAACGGTGGATTGTTTTATACAAGGATCCGTTAAAAAAATATTTAGCAGTGTAATACTTGGTGTGACTTACACCAGTGTAATTATAACTCTCCTCTCTCTATATATATATATATATGTATCCTGCTTTCTAGGGTGCTATATATAACTATGCTGAAAAATAAAATTAAAACTTTATATGTTTTGGATGTACATTGTACCATCACTGTGGTGGCAGTTGATATATCTTGCCTTCTATATGTCACCACTCTGAGTAAATGTTTTGTTACGTTATTGTTAATATTGAAGGTGTCTTGGTTTAGTAGTCTTATTATCTTATCCAACTTTTGCCTTTTCTATTTAAATTTAAAATAGGAGTATCGAGTATAGGAAAGTTCCAAGTATTCAATTGCATCTTCAAGGAAAAAAATAATAACAAAAAAAGACAAGGGATTGCGTAATATATCTTCGTACTGGAAAAAAAAAAGGTAAGTTATTCCAAAATCCAAACAATTACGTGGTCTTCACTATGGGCCTTATCTCTTTCCCTCACCTTTTATTCGCACTTATGTTTCTTTCCCTTTAAAAATATTTGAATTTAAAACGTTCACAAGATACAAAATTCAAAGATAGAGAGATCAGAATAAAAAATGGAGTGTATCCAGAAAAAGAATATAAATGGAGACAACACAAGCCCATGCCGACAGCACTTGCATTTTAAAATGTAAAAATTTCTTAAAGAGGAAATTAATTTTGAATTCAAAAAAAATCAAAACATACAAAATTTAAAGTCAAGTGGATCTAATTTTAGCATGTAACCGAACAAATTGACCCTTTGGACAGCCCACAGAGTTACACCGACAAATACTTGCATAAGATGTGAAAATTAGTGAATAATAATAAATAGTGAATAAATTAAATTAAAATAAAGTAAAATCGGTAATCCATAATCTAGACGCCATCTTTTAACAATCAGAACTCAGCATTAAAATAGAAGGAAAACAAAATTCATATCCACTAAGCTGGATGAAATGTCTAGACTTCCACCCATAATGGGGAAAAAATTACACTGAAATACAATAAGGATAATATTTATAATAAGAATAATTATAAATAGTAATGACGACATTTATAATATCAATAAAATGGTTCTGTAGTCTAGCAATATCAATAAAAATATGATGGATAAGCATATGAGAAATTTAAACTGATAGGGAACTACTCCGTTTGAAAACTACACTCCGCAACTATAAGTTGTTCACTTGGCAGCAGCCCCATTAGCTTGCTTTGAAGAACTTTCTTCAGATGAGTTGTTAAGCTCATCCCATGCTTCAATCCAAGTGACCATGGCATCAGCTAGTTTTACAAAATAGGGATCAACAGTCCCAAGCTTTTCTTTGACTTGCTTGGAGAGTTCAATGTAGCACTTTTGAACAGAGGTGCAATCTTTTGGAAGGGTGGCAGATTGGAAAAATGGAATGATCTCCTCTTGCCAGAAGATACCTTTGTACTCCTTTTTCAAATTAACAAATGGGTTGCTTGCTTTGCTGTGCCATATGTATGGAAGACCAGTCTTGACTCCCAACCCCAAATGGTCACATATAACCTGTGAATTCCATCAATACAGAACATATGAGTTGTCTGTTTCTGTCACCATATAGGGGAAGAGAAGTAGCTTTCAAAAATAAATTAAAAAATTGCAACTAGCATGGTGGTTAGTTAATCTATTTGGAACAAGTGGAGACATGTGATCCTTTATTCCTTTAACATTATCATGCAATAGAAATATCAAGTGAGAAAGATCCAAAAGTAGTCCATGACTCATTGATTAACATACCTTCACACACCACCCAGCCCACATATCATCATATCGTCCAATAGGCTGACCATCACCCATGAGTCCAAAGTACATTGCAGGTCCAATCAGCTCACGGTTAAAGGCCAGATTCATACCACACATGGGGAACAATGTTCCTTTGGGAATAGTCATAACAGCATCAACATACCTAAAAAGTATACTCAAGAATTTAGCAAATGTAAAGTGCATGTGTGTGTATTAACTAGTGGCCACAATGAAGGAGCTACATACCTGGTGTTCCTCTCACGGGGCTTGACAAGCTGGGTTGGAGCATCATAGTCAGGTATGTTGAGCCAAAGGCCATGGGAAACAGCAGTTGGGGCACCTTCACGAAGACTAAAAGGGTATCCACGGACAAAATCAGCACCTTCCCTGTAAGGATCATAAAGGGTGTTGAAGAAATGTGGAGTGGATGGACTTAGGAGATTCTTAATGTGCTGCTCAAGTGCATTGATATCCTTGCCAGATGGGTCTTTGGCAACCTGCACATGAAAATATAAAATGTTGAGGAAATCCTGTCTGCATTTTGTATTAAACACAAAACATTCTCTGAAACTTGTGACAAAAAAGTCAACAGGTTGTTATCACTCATCAGCATCACAGATATCAAAGAATCTACTTACAGGCTTACAGCAATAATCAAGCCATTCAAACCTTAGCTAAAATCCAGATTTTGAAAGAAAAAGGGAAACAGAAAATCCACTTTCAATTTGACTGGCAATCATTGTGTCCATAAAAGCAAAAAGAAAAAAGAAAAGGCCAAGAAATTATTAAGTTTGAAATTGAATATCTTAAAAAATATTCAAGGATAATGAAGAGAAATCTACAAAAGATTTGTTCCCATCATTTGCCTCATAAATCATAATCATTCTACAAAGCTAATGAAAAGCAAAACCCAAATAAATCTTAACAATTTGGGTAGATCCAGCTGTGTTTTAAATTGATTTGATTTGATTCGATCTAGAAATCAATACTCATATTTCAAACCTAATGTAAAATCCTATTTTACACTCAGAACACCTTAGTATTATAATTCACTTTGTTTTAATGACTTTACTTTCTTGCTCTTAACAAGAATAGGTAGAATAGATAAATAAACAAGGCTGCTAATTCAAACAATTAAAACTAAAATCAAATGGAATCGAATCCTACCAAATTTCAGTGAATTTCTAGTCAAACCAATTCTCCTTCCAAACACACTCCAAGGGACAATGAGAGAAATCAAACGAATCAAGCTCAAAATCCCAATGACCCAAACAAGAGTACCCCTAAACAAAACCCAGATCTAGACTCCATTTCAAAAACCCTGCAATGCTCACGGACTGCATAACCAACACATCACTCCAAGAAACTCAATTCATCCAAGAAAAAAAGAACAAAACAAAAATAAAACAACCATAACTCCAAACAAGTTCATGAGTTCAATTTCAAAACCCATCAAGAAAACCGAAGAAAGCGAGCGACTTTGGGTCAAAGATGCTCACTTCCCGATCCAACAAAGAGGAAAAGAAAGAAAGAGAGAGATGGGGGGGAGGGGTGCTTACGAAGCAATCGTCGTCGATGGTGTAGACATACTTCTTTTTGGAGACCATGTATCCGAAGCATCGGCAAGCAGAGTCCTTGAAGGAGATGCATGAGGCCTTAGGACCCAAGATCCTGTTGATGTCGTTACGGTTGAAGAGCTCGTAGTCAAAGCCTTCAGGGACCTTGATGGTCTTGGAAGGGTCACCGTCCTGAACGATGATCAAGTGGTAGTGCTGGAAGAAGGGCCTCCACATCTCCAAGAAGTCAAGGTTGCGGATCGTGGGGATCACGATGTCAAGTTCATCTTTCAAAAGGGGAACCGGAGATACTGCAGCCATTGGAGATTTGGAGACACAGAGGGGAAGAGGTGAAGGTGGAGACAGTGTTCAACGCGGAAAGTGTGTCTCTGTCTTGGGTCTCTGAGATCAGTGAGATGTTAATGTTATATAGACATATTTATTTATTTATTTAAGAGGGAAAACAAAAGAAAGAAAAAAGTCTTTCATGATTGGTCTTAATAATATTCGAACCAATAATGATTAATATTAGAGATATGGCTGATTCGTATAATTAAGTAATTAACCAATCTGAATTCTTTCAAATTAGGATCTTCCTAATAAAAAGAATTATGGAAAATCTCAATATTTAATAAACTAATAAATGATAAAATTGAATGTGAATTTGTTAACAAAAAATCTTTTAAATTTCCAAACCAATAATATTTTAGGATATCTAATAAAAAATGGAAGCATAATAAAATAGAGTGGAACAAAACAAAATAAACTTGTTATTTTATTATACTATTTAGATATTAGATTTAATGTAGAGTTTAATATATATACAAAGTTAGTGTCAAAAAATTTACACATGCATTTAATGATATGTTATCACAATATTTAATAAGCATGACACCTCATATGTTATTAGATTCAATAATCGATGTAATAACACATTATTAAATATTTATAAAAAATTTACACTGACAATGTATATTTATCAAACTCGTAGATATCACAGTGATAAAACATGAAAAACATATTTAATCCACCATATTTCATCCAAATTGAAAAGAAATAAAAGCAAAGTATTAGATGAAAGAGAATAGAATCCTTTCATTTTGGTTTCTTTCCATTTCATTTAACTTCATCTCTTTCCACCAATCCAAATATAACATTGAGATATAGTAATATAATAACATTACACATTAATATGTTTACAATGTTTATATATTTAACATGTGCAAATAAATAAAAAAAATTATACAATTACAACAATATTTTTTACCTTATAACAAAAGTAAAGAGTTACTTTTTTGACAATTTTTATTTTGCCTTCCTTATATGATCTTTGTACATCAAATTATTCCTTCGTTTATGTGTTATCCTTCTCAATAGGAGGGTCATGTTATTGGCGACATTTCATGCCCTCATTTAAGTATCTCTCAAACTGTGCTTTATTGTTTGCTAAGAAACCCTCTTCATCAAACATCCCACTAGAATGTCAAATTTATGAGAAAAAAAGCCATGCATCCAAAAATTGCCACAAGATCATTGGGTATCCATATATGTACCCAAACAAAGTACACTCGTTGCTCACTTGGCAACACGAACACGTACTACTCCATCTCCACCTACTTGGTTGTTGGACTCATGAGCTTTTCATCATATATAATTTGTGATTTGTCCAACCTGACCATTAAGAATGATTATGATGACATTGATCAACTTCTAGTTGCAAATGGTAAGGGTCTACCTATTACACATGTTAGTTCCACTACCATTCACATTCCTACCCATTCCACCTCCATCTTGCATGTTCCCACTTTCACACAAAACCTTATTTATTTATCAATTGTGTCAAACTAATGGTGTTTCTATTGAATTATTTCCTTGGAATTTTAAGGTAAATGAGTTGAGCACGGGGGGGGCAGTTTTGTTGCGCGAGGTGAATGAGAACAATGTGTACAAGCTTCCTCATCAAGTCCTTTTCCCACATCTCCACAAATAACGTTAACTTATGCTTAGTCTACATCCTCCCTCCACCTTTGGCGTTGTCGTCTCGGTCACCCAGTCCATCAGGATCTTACTCATGCTCTCAAGTCAAGCCACATTTCCTTTACCCAAATTTTGGGTTATGCTCTGTTTGTCTCACAAGGTCACGAGTTACCATTTTCTATGTCTAGTTTACTCACACTATGCCAAATTTAGGATATAAGAGCACTTACTTTAGGGCGCTTCCGTGTTTAATAGTGTCTAAGATGAATGGTTTAACTTCAGGGCGCTTCAAATTTGGTCGGAAGCGCCCTTAAGGTATAAAGTGGAGGGCGCTTCGTTGACGCGCCCTCTTAGTAGTGCCTAATTTTTTTTTTTAATTTTATGTTCAGGGCGCTTCCTTGAAGCGCCCTCTTATTTCAAATGTCTTTTTAATTTTATGTTCAGGGCGCTTCCCTGAAGCGCCCTAGTAAAAAGGTATTAAGGGCGCTTCATGGAGCGCCCTCAAGTTTTTGCGTTATTTAATTTTTTTTTAAGTCTATGTGCAAGGCGCTTCAGGGAAGCGCCCTTAATACTTGATTACTAGGGCGCTTCAGTGAAGCGCCCTGGTTGTTGCGAATATATCACCCAGATCTGTTTTTTTCCCTCACACTTCAGATTTCTCTCTCACTCTAAAAACCCTTTCCTCCTCCTTCTCTCCTCCGTCCGTCCTCTCCTCCGTTGCTGCGAGCTTCTCCGTCCGCCATTGCTGCGCGAAGGATCTCCTCCGTCCGCGAGCTCCACCGTCTCCTCCATCCTCCTCGGCCGCCGCTACAAGGTAAGCTCCTCCACCTCCATCTTTCTATTATAGGTAGTTAGGGTTTTTAATTTTCTGCAACTGATGTTACTTACTGCACCCCATTGTTTACTATTTGCACCAATTTTTTGCTGCAACTGATGTTACTGACTGCACCCCATTGTTTGCTATTTGCACCCTTTTTTCCTGCAACTGCTGTTACTGTCTGCACCCCGTTGTTTACTATTTGCACCCTTTTTTTCTGCAACTGCTGTTACTGTTTGCACCCCGTTGTTTACTATTTGCACCATTTTTTTGCTGCAACTGATGTTACTGACTGCACCCCGTTGTTTACTATTTGCACCCTTTTTTTCCTGCAACTGCTGTTACTGTTTGCACCCCGTTGTTTACTATTTGCACCCCTTTTTCTGCAACTGATGTTACTGGCTGCACCCCTTTTTTCACTATTTACACCCTTTTTTCTGCAACTGTTTTACTTGCTGCACCACTGTTTTTACTAGTTGCACCATTTTTCTTTTTAATTTTTGTTATGGTTATTGATTGTGTTAACATTGTTGTTATTCATATTGATGTAATTGATAATATTAACATTGGAAATGTGTTGTATAAATTTGTGATGCTTAAAAAAATAAACGGAAATGCTGCTGAAATTTTTAGAATTAATTAGTTATGCATGCATGTAGTAAATTAATTTGTCATTACAACTAATTATGGTTGTCTTTAGAGTAAATTTTTAATTGATTTGGTGTTTTGTTGATAGAATATGGATCGTTCTTGGATGTTTGCAAACCGTTTAACAAGTGAGTATGAGGAAGGAGTGGAAATGTTCATTAAGTTTGCCGTTGACCATGCAACAAATCCTAGAAAAATTGTGTGTCCTTGTACGAAGTGTTTTTGTTCTAAGCAACTAAGTGTAGCGGAGTTGAGGAACCATCTTTTCTGTTTCGGAATTGATAAGAGTTACATATGTTGGACATACCATGGTGAGACTATAATTGAACATAGTGGTGAGGGAGAGAATAATGTCAATGTGGAACCTAGTGATAATGAGTTTGAGACCGGATGGGATGATTGTGACAGAATTGACGATATTCGAAACGTCGTTGAAGAGGACCTTAGAGATTGCCCAAAGATGTTTGATACCCTGGTTAGTGATGCAGAAAAACCACTGTACAACGGGTGCACCAAGTACACAAGGTTGTCCGCGGTGTTGAAGTTGTATAATTTAAAAGCATCAAATGGATGGTCTGACAAGAGTTTCACAGATTTACTGACATTGCTAAAGGAGATGTTGCTAGAGGACAATGTGCTGCCTAACAGAACTTATGAGGCAAAGAAGATGTTGCGTTCTATTGGGATGACTTATGAGAAGATTCATGCTTGTCCCAATGATTGCATTTTGTTCAGAAATGAGCATGCATCATTAAGTGAGTGTCCTAAATGCAATGAGTCTCGTTATAAGAAAGA
This sequence comes from Sesbania bispinosa, assembly GCA_026901365.1. NCBI lineage: Eukaryota > Viridiplantae > Streptophyta > Magnoliopsida > Fabales > Fabaceae > Sesbania > Sesbania bispinosa. The sequence continues at coordinate 758,804 of QLOH01000311.1, forward strand.
GACTTCACCAGCAAAGGTGGTTTGGTATTTCCCCATAATTCCAAGGTTTCGAAGGATGTACCGTAGTGTCATCGATGCAAAGAACTTAACATGGCATGCAAATGAACGAGTCAAGGATGGCATGTTGAGGCATCCCGCTGATTCTCCACAGTGGAGGAAGATAGATGATGAGTACCCCTCTTTTAGGGAGGAAGCAAGAAATCTTCGACTTGCCTTATCAACAGATGGGATGAATCCGCATGGTGTCCAATCTAGTACCCACAGCACATGGCCGGTGTTATTGATGATTTATAATCTACCTCCATGGCTTTGTATGAAGCGCAAATACATGATGTTGTCCATGTTGATATCTGGGCCCAGACAACCGGGTAATGATATAGATGTCTACTTGGCACCATTGATTGAAGACTTGAAGCTTATGTGGGATACTGGAGTAAAGGTCTATGATGGCTACAAAGAAGAATCTTTTCAGTTGAGGGCAATGTTGTTTGGAACGATTAACGATTTTCCGGCCTATGGTAATTTGTCTGGCTATAGTGTAAAGGGTCAGTGTGCATGTCCGTTGTGTGATGAAAATACTTCCTGGATGCGTTTAGCGCATTGTAAGAAAAATGTATTCCAGGGTCATCGTAAGTTTTTGCCTTTATCCCATCGTTATAGGGGATGGAAGAAAGCATTCAATGGTGAGACCGAGGAGGGGAGGCAACCTTCTCCATTGACGGGTGATGAGTTGTGGGAAAAGGTGGGTAACCTGACCAACAATTTCGGCAAACCCTTTGCCGGGCAACTTGTTACTGGAGGTTGGAAAAAAAAGTCTATCTTTTTTGAGTTACCATATTGGAAGTCATTGTTTGTTAGACACTTCCTTGATGTGATGCATATAGAAAAAAATGTGTGCGAGAGTGTTATCGGCATGTTACTGAATGTGAAAGGCAAGACCAAGGATGGGATAAATGCGAGATGGGACTTGCTTGCCATGGGTATAAGGAAAGAATTGGTCCCAGAAAAAAGGGGTTCACGCACATATCTTCCTCCGGCGGCTTATACTCTTAGCAAAAAAGAAAAACTAGTTTTTTGCAAGTTCCTGCAGGGAGTCAAAGTCCCAGAGGGTTTCTCCTCTAACATTAGAAATCTTGTATCATTGAAAGAACAAAGGTTGAAAGGTGTGAAGTCTCATGATTGTCATGTTCTTATGGGTCATCTGGTTCCTGTTGGAATACGCTCCATTCTTCCAAACAAAGTGCGCGTTACAATAACTAAATTGTGTCATTTCTTCAGAGCTATTTGCAGTAAAGTGATTGACCCTGTAAAGTTGCCCATGTTGCAAAGACAGATAGTGGTAACACTGTGCGAGCTAGAAATGTATTCCCCCCCTCTTTTTTTGATATAATGGTTCATCTCACAGTTCACCTGGTTCGTGAGACTCAATTGTGTGGACCAGCTTACATGAGATGGATGTACCCGGTTGAGCGATACATGAAGATATTAAAAGGGTATGTTAAAAGTCGCAGAAGGCCTGAGGGTTGTATGGTTGAAAGGTACATTGTTGAAGAAGCTGTTGAGTTTTGCACAGAATACCTTAGTGGTGTGAACTCCATAGGGCTTTCGATCTCTGGACACAACACAAGCTCGGAATCAGGAGGGATTGGGGCAAATGAAGTCATAGGTATTCAAAGAGAGGAATGGGTTCAAGCACACCTTTATGTGTTGCACAATGATGATGAGGTAGAGCCGTATGTTGAAATTCACAAGGACGAACTTCGGAACTCGAATCCTAACCGAGGAGATAATTGGATCACAAGGGAACACAATCGAAGCTTTATCTCATGGTTTCAGTCGAGGATTTTTCATGAAGCGCACCATAATCCTACTTCAGTCTCTACTAGACTAAGATTTTTAACATATGGCCCAAGTTTGAATGTAATATCATACAAGGCTTACTTGATTAATGACTACACTTTCTACACAAAGGCCCATGATGATAGAACAACAGTCCAAAACAGTGGTGTGACTTTAATTGCCCAAGCATTGCACATGTCAAGTGCAAAAGATAGAAATCCAGTTTATGCTAATATGTCATATTTTGGGGTGATTGATCGCATATGGGAATTGGATTATACTCACTTTCGGTTGCCTGTGTTTGGTTGTAAGTGGGTTGACAACAATACCGGTGTTCGGGTCGATAACCTTGGCTTCATGCAAGTTAATTTTAGCAAGGAAGGTTACAAAGATGAGCCATTTATCCTAGAATCCTAAGCTCGGCAAGTTTTCTATGTTAGTGATCCCGCAGATGTGAATTGCTCCATAGTCATGTTAAGTAACAAATTCAATGACAACCCAAATCTGGATGAAAATCAAGGGGATGATGTTGAAGATGATCCTTTTGTTACGACATCACAGTTATTACATGGTGACTCAACAACAGATGATGGGTTGTACCTGAGAGCGGACCATAATGAGGGTATTTGGGTTAACCCATCAATTCGTCTAAGAAATGTTCCCACTAGTGTCAAACTAACTAGAAAAAGAAAAAGATGAGCCACGTATGTTTTTTACTTATTCAAATTGCTCCATATTTATTTTGTCTTATTGTTTACCTGGTCCAGTTTATGCAAATTAAAGACTTATATATGTTTCTCATGCAGATATCATGTCAGGATCAGATAATGATAACATGGATTCCATACACAGACGTGGGGCAACAATTATGGCCCAAGTCATCAAAGAGCGGAATAAAGGAAACAAAATACAGGTAACCAATTGTATGTTAAAATCAAATTATGTTCACATCAAATTATGTTAACATCAAATTAAGGTTATATACTTTGTCCTTTTGTTTAGGTTGCATGGAATGATAGGGGTCAACCTGTTAATCCCGGAGCAACTACACTCAGTAGTTATATTGGTGCAGTTGCTCGAGCAAAGGTACCAATTACCATTAGACAATGGAAGGATGAAGAAGTTCTTCCATTTAAGAACATGATATGGGAGGATATAAAGGTACATCCTAGCATCCCATCTTTATATCTTAAGATAATTAAGGACACATAAAGTAATACATTGGTAATTTGTTCTGATTTCTATGTAGTCATGTTTTGACATTGATGAGTCCCACAAGAGGTATGTGCTCATGTTGGCTGGTAAAAGAGCAAGATCCTTCAGGTCTGTGTTATCCACCAACCATGTATTTGATGAGAATGGAGAAGTAATCCCACATCCTCCTAAGAGATATGAGGATGTAATATCACAGGAGCAATGGGAATACTTCGTTGCCCTACGGACACAAGAACGTTTTCAGGTATCGTAATCAACCATATGCTCCATGTTTTTTAATTCCAGTTTGTTAAAGTATATGTTTAATACTTGTATATATAACTCGTTGCAGGAAATAAGTAAGTTAAACAAGGAAAGAGCATCGAACCCCGAATATCCATATAGAGCCTCTCGCTTGGGTTATGCTCGACTTGAACAACAAATTGTGAGTATTGTCATTAACAACCCTATACCAAAACAGTGTTATTTGTTAGTACTTATAGTAAGTAACTTAATGTAAACAGATAAATGAAGCGGGTGAGGAGTCTGGCGAAGTGTCACGACATGCATTGTGGAGAGTCGCTCGCATAAACAAGAAAAAAATGTCAATAATGAAGTCATTGAAGAGGTCTTTACACAATGTGTAAGTATATATTTAGTGTTATTATGTGTTAAATTTAGGGTTATTTTTGAATCATTGTGTTTATGATTTTCACATTTTGGATATCAGGAACAAATATTATCCCAAGCCGACGAATCTGCTCCTTCTGATGAGAGAGAAGTCCTCGACAAGGTTCTTAAGAAAGACACATATAAGGGACGTGTTCGGGGTATGGGTTTTGGTGTATATCCTGGCCAATATTTCAAGCGTTCGCCTAAACCCAGAGAAGATGTTGTTTCCAAAGAGAAGTATGATGAAATGTATGACAAATACCGGGAAATGCACGATGGTTATCAAACCATACAAGAACAACTTGCCCAAAATACAAGAATGATTGAAGAACTTACGAGACAACGGAGCATGCATGGTTCTAACACATCTCCCAGACCCGCCTTTCCTGTGGTAATTTATTGTTTATATTTTTGTTAACTATTTTGTTTTATTCCACACTATTTATCCATAAACATATTTACTTACCTCAATTGTTTAGGGCATTTTTCAATGCATATTATATTTGGGAGACACTGTCTTGAGAGTGGTTGGTAAGGGGCAAGCACACAATTTACCGGACCAGATGTTACACAGTTGCCCTCTTCCCTCCGACCAATTGAAGGTGATGGTTCAAGTCGCTACTGACCCACATGCACCCCTTCCATGCCCAGATCGTTTTGGGGAATTGAATACTGTGGAGGATGCGTTAGGGTGTTTCGTGGCTTGGCCATGTACTTATATTGGATTGGATGCATTGGTATGTGTATAGTTTTATTTATGTAAAAAGTTTACAAATATAAGTTCAATTTCAATTACTAATCCTTGAATATGTTGTATTTTAGACTCCCCAGACCTCTGCAGCGGCACCACCTATGGAGACACATCATTCCAATGAATCACCTATTCATAAGTCTCCAATCAGGGAAAGTACTCCACGGGTGGTCACCTCAAAACCCACCGCACCTCCCGGCATGAACCTGCAATTACTTGAAATGTTTTATTCAGTAAAGATTAAAGGAACTGGTTCCACCATCTGCTGCAACATAGCTGCGGGGATTATTCAAGAGGATGAAGTGAACACATACATTGACGAAAATAGTCTCCATGCTTTGTTGTATCGTGACTGGTTAGATGCCACTGCCATAAACATCTACTCCAGGTATTTTGAATTTTAAAATTTCATAGTATGTGATTCTCATTTAATGATAAGTTTGTAAAATTAGTTAACAATATCCAAATTTTTTATTGCATAGTTACCTGTACAAGGAGATATTGGTTCCAACTGCCCGCCGCGATAGATATGTGTTCATTGGTCCAGAAATAACCACAGCTTTTGTTTCATCAAGTAAGCATGACAAAGTGCTGGGTAGGATCTTGTACAACAAACGGGGGCAAGATAAGCTCTTTCTGATTCCGTACAATCATGACAGGTATGTGACGTAATATTTCAATATAACTAATTATAAAACATTGCCTGTTTGACGCATTTGACAATATCATTGTAGGCAACACTGGGTTCTCTGCGCCTTGAGTTTGGTAGATTTTGGCAAGGTTTACTTTTTGGACTCCTTGCGCAAAGACCCTACCCATTACGAACCGATGAAGTCTATGATTAATAAGTAAGTTTTTTATGTTAAGTAACATTATACAATCACACTTACATTTGTTTAATTAGAGTTCTCATACATATTATTTGTTTTATTGGTTTAGATCTTTTAAAGAATTTCGAACGCTAAGTGGTTTTCAAACTTCAAAGAATATGATTATACCTGATCCCATTTGGTACCGCATACAGGTAATGTTGCGCGAACTCTTGTGTTCCTTCATAACTTATCATTACGTAACTTGATTTCATTATAAATTATTTTTGTAGTGTCCACGGCAAACTAACAACAGTGATTGTGGCCTTTATGTTATGCGTTTCATGAAGGAGATAATCCATCAAAATGCACTCACTATATCAAGAGAGGTAATTTGGAATTGTTATAACAAGTATTTTTATCCCCATTTAGAACTTCTATTAATGAAATGAAATTTTGGGTTTTTATATAGTATTTTGCTCAACACCGATGCCCGAGTTACACTGTGGAGCAACTTGATGAGGTTAGAGAAGAATGGGCAAAACATGTTGTAACCAATTGTCTGTGATTGATTTGTAATTGTTGATGGTAAGTAATTACACATGTACTATTAATATGAAAATGTTGTACAAAGATGTTAACTAATGATAAGTTCAATTTCAATTTTGTATACTTTGATTTGAATGTTATATATACTTTAATGACAAGCACTTGTTTCATGACATGAATTCTGGCTGCTGGTATGGAGTTTTACAAGTGTTTGATAAAGTCGGATAACTTGTAAAAACAGAGGAAACTCTGCCAAATTTTTTTTGCTTATAATGAGTACACTTATTCATGGTTTAGGATGTTGTTTGTTAAGCATATTCTATGCACTTTTGACATTACTTTCATGACATGCTTTCTGGCTGTTGGTATGGATTTTTACAGGTGATTGTTAAATTGGGAAAACTTGTAAAAACAGAGGAAACTCTGCCAAATTTTTTATAGGTTAATAACTAGACTTAGTCTTGGTTAAGGATGTTGTATATATTAAGCATATAATTCAAAACTTTTGAAATTAATTTCAAGGATGAAATTATGGCTGCTGTATTGAGTTTTGCAGGTGTGAAATACTGTATTCACAGCTTCATCTAAATTATAGAGCAAAAAAAAATAGAGCAAAAAAAAAGGGAAGGAGGGCGCTTCATTGGAGCGCCCTGGTTGGCCAGGACAAGGGCGCTTCCTTGAAGTGCCCTCCTCACCTGACACATTGCAGAGGGCGCTTCCGTGTTTTTCAGAAGTGCCCTTGTTTACTAACTTCAGGGCGCTTCTGGGCACGCCCTCGTTTTAACGACGAAACAAGAGCAGTTTCTACGAGGGCATACGGAAGCGCCCTTTTATGCTACACGGAAGCGCCCTTAAATAGCTTTTTGGCATAGTGTCAATACTCATCTTTTGGAAATTGTATTCTTTGATGTATGAGGTCAAACCCCTATTCAATCAATAAATGGTTTCTCTTATTATGTTTTATTTATTGATCAATTCTCAAAATAAGTGTAGTTATACCCCATTTAATTAAAATCTGATGTCACTTCATTTTTCTTCACTCTTCAAGTCACTAGTTGAGAACATGTTTAATTTTTAAAAAAAATATTTTGATAATGGTGGTGAATCTATAAATCTCTGCTCATTTTTTCCAAACTCTTGACACTTCTCGTCTAACAACCCCACTTCATACCCCCAAAATACAATGGCCTTTCAGAATGAAACACAAACACCTTGCTCAAATCGTCAGATGTCTCTTTTATCCTGTCTTTACCCCTATCTTTTTGGAGCTTTCCGTACCAACATAAACTACCTACTTTATTTTATACTCATCTATACTTCAATTTAATTTGAATTTAGTTCTAAATTTCAAAATCATTTATTATATAAATACTATATACGTACTCAATTAATTTTTTAATAAAATACTCTTCATTCAAATTCTCTTTTATCATTGGGGTGAAAAAGGAAGAATGATAGAAAAGAGATCGAGAGAATAAATTAAGAGAAAAGTAAATAATATAATGATTGTAAATTTTGTAATAAACTTTAGAAATATCACATTCATACAATATAGTTCTATATTACTATTGTTTTTATTTTTCTCCATCTCATCGTTTATTTTATTTCATATTTTTTCTAAACTTTTTTTATATCTCTCCTTGCCGAGAAAATAATTGTAGACATGTTCTAGGAATATTCCACTTGGGGATTAAATCCATCTTGTGATATTTGTATGAAAGTTGGTCACGTATTGTGTGATGCTCCATGTACATGTATACACGACTATAATTTTCTAAATTGTTTCATATTTCTTAATAATTAAAGATTGGACAAACTGTTACGTACCTAAGTAGGATAAACACTCAGATATGAGAAGCCTAATAATAGGTTGTGTTTCAACCTACTATTTTGATTCTTATCCTTAATTATTTGTAGTGTGTTTTAACCTGAAAGAAAAGCATGGTTACCAACGATATATAGGTGCTAATGTATGCTTGAAAGTGTGTGATTATACAATATATCCGTGATCTGATCATTTTCTACGAAATGGGAAATATTTTGTCCTGTACGATTCTCTACTTAATTTTTTACATATTTGATTACAAGTATATATATATGGCTTTAATTTGTTTTCAAATTAATGGAAACGAAAAACCAAAGAGAGAAAGAATCATTAACACGCCATACTAAATGCACAAAAAAAAGAGAATATAATCATGTTTCTAATCTTTATAATCGTGTACTATTTTAATTTTTTATTTACTTTAATAATTGATTTTAGTAATTATTTATTATATAAAGATGATCATATCAGTAGTTGTATAACACGTCAGTGTCTAGCTAATAAAGATATTTGGGAAAAATATGTTTTTTGTCCCTGTAGTTTCGGTCAACTTGGGTTTTCGTCCCTATACTTTAAATCCTTGGTTTTTTGTCCCTGTACTTTCTAAACCCCTAAACATTAGTCCCTACCGTTAGTTTGGACCGTTAAACCTGTGACGTGGCATGTTGGGCAATTGACACGTGGCATGCTAGGTAATTGACACGTGGCATGTTTAACGGACCAAAGTGACGGCAGAGACTACTGTTACGGGTTTTTTGAAAGTACATGGACAAAAAACCAAGGATTTAAAGTATAGGGACGAAAACCCAAGTTGATCAAAACTACCGGGACGAAAAACATATTTTTCCCAAGATATTTTAATGAAGTATCATTATAATAATATATATGTAATTTTAATAAAGTGAAGAAAGAAGAAGGCATAATTTTAATTTCATAATTGAAGGGGGAAGTGTCCCACTAGGGTGATGGGCTCCACGAATGGAAAGTGGGGAAGCAGCCACGGTTAAAATATTGCATTATGTGTGTTTATTAATTCATGCATGGACTGAAAAGTCATGCCACGCCATGCCAGGGTAGATTATGGAATAAAAAAACAATGAGTTTTGAGTTTTTCTTTTTGTGTTTTGCATCTTGGAATAACCATTAGCACTAACAAGAATATGCTTCATAGTCTTGAAACATGGCATGATGGACACTTGGCATCTCACTTTACTTTAGCATGTAGTTTTCGCGTTCACTAGCGCATATCTTGTTGGGATAATGGGTGAAAAAACGTGAGGTGAGTATGAGTGAGATCTAACCACTAGGGTGGTGAGGACTTGAGTAGTTTATCATTAGGTATTAGGTTCAAACCTCATTGCTTCCTTATATACTAAAAAAAGTCTGAGTGAGATCTTACCTTAAATAATGAGTTTGTTTTACTTTTTAAGTTTAAAATTAAAGTCTAATTTATTTATTTATTTATTTCACTTTACACTCTTAGAAGTGACAGATGGGCAAGAAGTAGAACCAGCTAGGCGACTTCTTTTCTCATTCACAAATCAACGCCACCTTGACCTCGGTGGTCTGCATTAACTTAAATTGTTATTTTGGTGAATGTGCATTAAGTTACATAGTCTATAATGTTGCCTCTCGCTGTCACGTTTTGATTCATCACTTATATAATGTAATTATTAGTTATTAATTATTATTTATTATTGTACTCGACAGAAATGAATGAAAACTAGAATCATGAAATGATCGCCAGCGGGGGTTGGTTTTTTTTTTTTGGTCGAAACAACTTATATAAAAGGGACAACAGCCCAAAGAGAGGGGACAAAGGCCAAACTCGGCCCACAACAATTGGGCTTTACAACAGAATCCAAAGAGTACAGACAATTTAACGCTAGATTCGCAAGCTCAGTAAGGACTGAAAGTCTAGAAAATGAACAAATTGAATTCAATGCTTTTTTTTTTTTGGTAAATAAATTCAATGCTTCAAATCAAGGTTAATTACAGTATATGCTTTCATTCCGCTGAAAATGTTTAAATGGGCCAACATTAATCTAAAGTCAGCCCAAATACCAAGTTAGACCTGGCCTACCCAATGACTCAAGCGTATCAACGTAGGGAGTTGCTTTTAACGCCCCTCTTTTGCTATTCGCAACCTCAATAATGTTTGTAACTTTTAAATTTCCTACTCTACCTCTCCCTACCCCACCTTCTCCACTGCCATCACTTCCGGAAGTAATTTTTTTTTTGGGAAGTGTTTTTTGACGTGTTTTTTAAAGAAAAAAATGTAATAAAGTTATGGGGGGTGTTGGGGAGGTGGTAGTGGAGGTGGTGGTGGTGGTGGTGGTGATGATGATGGGGTAGGGAGGGGTAGAGTAGAAAATAAAAAAATTGCAAACATTATTGGTGGGTGCGAATAACAAAAAGGGGGCGATTAAAGGAACTCCCATCAACGTATTTTCAAGCAACCCACAACACAACCTGACCAAAACAAAAAAAACAACCCACAACCTACCCATTCGATATTTTGGCCCATTTCATTAGCGAAGTCACACACATTATCAGTTTATTTTTTTAGTCTTTAGCCGTTGGCAAAAAAAAAAAAAAGTCTTTGGCCATAAGAAATATGCAACGTATAATGTTATTGTTAGCCTTTGTATTGGACGATAATCAATCAATTATATTTTCTTAGTATTAAAATACCATTTGTTTCAACTACTGTTAAATTTTCCATTTACTAGTAAGACCATGTTAGTGTATTGTGTTTATGTGAATATTAAGGGGGAGTTTTTTTTGTGTTAACCATAGGTATTCCCTAATACCAGGGCAATCCTATTCGTGGCTTAGTCACATTTAAGACTTCTCACCCCTCCTTAATGCTGTGTTTGGCGGAGGTGAAACCAAACATAGGCTAAGAGTACATTAAGGGGGAGTTTGTTTTAAGGTTTTAGATCATATTCCTAGGAATAATGTTCTTGGAAATCTTATTAACAGGAAAGTTATTTCAGGGTAAAATTTCTAAATATGTTTGGTAGATATTTAATATTTTCGGAAATATTTTTAAAATTTATTTAATTAAAAATTTAAAAGTAGAAAAAGTTATAGTTAAATTCAGTATGAGTGAGAAGATATTTAAAATAATTTCTATTCTCATGGGAATCAAATATAATGAGTTATTACATTTGTACAACCGATTTTTGTACAACAACATACAACGGGTATGTGGCACCAGTTGGAGACATTGAGGAATAAAAAAAAGAAAAACGGTTTTGGTCACTTCAAATGAAAAAGGCTGCCACCCATCAGCATAAAGCTGTTCCTTCATACCATAAAGTTGTTCCGTTTTTTCCTTGTATGCTTCTTCTCCATCAAAAGTATTCCTACGTTTTCGTGCCATCCTCCTCAGTCCAAGCTGAATCATAAACAAGTTACAAACCTTATTCTACTTAGTTACAAACATTGTGTTTATAAGTGATGTAAACTATGGTTAACTTAATTAAAAATTTAACTTCACCATTAATTTGACCAACTTTACAATTTGGTTATAAACATAACATTAAGAGGTTATAAACCTTAGTTCACATGGTTATAAACTCAACCTTAAGAGCTTATAAACCTTGGATCACATGGTTATCAACTCAACCTTAATGACCGAACAACTTTACATCACTTTCTTTATTTTTTTATTATTATTTTAATGAAGGAACAATTTTATAGTATGAAGGAACAACTTTATGTTGATGGGTGGCAGCCTTTTTCATTTGAAGTGACCAAATTCGCTATTCTTTTTTTATTCCTCAATGTCTCCAACTCGTGCCACGTACACATTGTATGCTGTTGTACAAAATTCGGTTGTACAAATGTAATAACTCAAATATAATTAAATGTTGCATGGAAAATATCTTAGCACTTAGTTTGAATGCTGGCTTTTTTAATAATCCAAAAATCCTGGGAGCCTGTTGTGATAATGCCATTACTATGCTATCAAGATATTCAAACAAGAAGTCTTGGGTGTTCAAACTAATAGTGTAAGTTTGTTATTTGAAGTCTTTTTATATTAATATTTCTATCATTACTTAGTCATTACAGGTTTAAATTTCTAAAAAATTTATTGATTACTTTGTTTTTATTATTACTAGTCTGATGCCCGTGCATTGCACGAAGGATGGAGGATGGAGGACACTTGTAATGGAAGATGAATAAGTTTTAAAGTTAAATGTTTAATAAATTTAAAATATAATTTAGTTTGAATGCGTATATAATTTATAATAAATATGTGTACAGGAAGAAATTTTACATGGTTAAAGAGTTAATTTGAAAAGGGATTAAAAACATATAATGGATGAAGTATCTTACTTATAAAGATAAAATCTATTTATTGAATATATGAAAGTGAATGTAATCCCTATAAAAGAGAAGTTAAAGTTAAAATATGATAGAAGTTAATATAAAGTACATTAATGTGAAAAAAGAAAAGGGAGAGTTACTTACCTAAATTAAATTTTTGAAAACCACATTTGATGTAGTGTTCGTTGGTTTTCCCTCTTCATCACAAGTAAGAATTTTAAGTCCTTATAAGAATTTTAAGTCTATTACGTGATGTTACTCTTGAGAGTGCAACACACAACTGGTCGTGACGAAAAATTGGTCTTAAAATAGGTTGATCTTCAAAGAATTAGGGACTTTGTAACGCATATATAAAAAGGTGATAATTAACATCAGTATTTAGTTTCGTAACTCCTAATATAACTTTTTTTTTGTGTAAAGTAACAATTATATTAATGTGTACATTAATAATAAATGATAAATTTAATGATTGTAAAAACATAATGTAAATAATAGAGCTTTATATATATGTGTTTATTGTGAAAATTTTCAAACAAATTCGAAAATTTCTTGATTCTTAAAGTACAATCTGAGATTAGAATCTTAATCATCTAAAGGTTCTTTTTAAAATTAGAATTTACTCAGAAATTGTATTCAAAGAGTAACAGAATTTTGAATCACTTCTTTTTCTAAAAGAAACTAACTTCGAAAATAAGTTTTGAAGAATAAACAGAATTTCAAAGAGATGAAGATTTAAGGACAAAGTGCAGGAATTGAAAGTGCAGAATTTTAAATAAAAGAAAGAAAAATTGCAGAAAATTAAGTGCAGGGAGGAAACAAATCAAAGAAAAAATGCAGAAATGTAAAGAACAGAAAGTAATCAAAGAAAAGAAAATTACATAATTGTAAATTGCATTGATTTAAAGTTGGTATGGATACACATACTGGGCACTCTCTTTATTAACCTATTAGTCGCTTACAGGATGGACGTTGGGTGTTTTCAGAGACGTTTTCAGTAAAATGAAATCCAACCATTGTTACATCAGAATTCTGCCTATTTATAGTCTTCTATTCTAACGGACACTTAACAGGATTTTGACACGTTTACAAGCCTAAATGAGGTGTCAAATTTCTAAGTGTGACACGTATTCAAAGTAGCAACGATTTTCTATTTCTCAATAACTGATTGCTTAAGATTTTGACACCTGTCTTCAAATAGTAACTTTCAATAACTGCTTGCTTGAGATCTTGTTGACATATGTCTCTGGATGGTAACTTCTGATAACTGTTCCATTTGAAATCTGATGAGTCTTCGAATTGCCTTTCAAAATCTGATAGGTCTTCGAATTGCCTTTCAAAATCTGATAGGTCTTCAAATTCCTTCCCAGCTTCTGACTTCATAAATTCTTCTAAGTTATCTGGAACGTCTTTCTTCTCTTAAGTCAGTCTTCGATCTCCATTTGAACTTCGAATCACATCTTGAAACTTGATCAAATCTTTGGAATAATTTATCTTCTTTATTTCCACTGTTGTATTCTTCTTTCTGTATTTCATTCGAATTTCTCATGTAATTCAAATTGCATTCACATATGAATAAAAGACTTGTATTTATCTTATGTCTCATGCCTTCAGAATTAATTGATATTCAATAAATGAACAAATTCATCTAGAATTATCTCTTCTTGCTGTAAAAAAGAATTTCGAATTTGAATACATATCTAATATAAAGGCTACTTTAATTATATTTCAATGCATATTCAGAGATCAACATCTCTGAATATGCGGCTGTGTTAAATACTCGGAGGGAGAGCTTTGCCGCCCATAGAGGTCCTATCCGGCTCGATAGGTTGCCTCCAGTGGAGGATGCTTGTGGTCTTGCACCAAGAAAAGAGATCAACATCTCTGTCTTCGAATTCGAAATAATATAAACTCTTCGAATTTTACTAAGTTAACTTGAATCTTGATCAATAATAATTCTTTCGAATCTCTCTTCATATGCCTTTGCATTCGAAAATCTCTTATAACTTAGTAAAATTTGGAGTTTCAGCCCCAACAATATATATATATATATATATTATCGGTGTAAAGAAATTTTACATAGACATTCAATGATGTGCTGTCACATCATTTATTAAGTTTAATAATACACGAGATGTCACATTAATTAAATGATGTGATCGCACACCATTGGATGTCTGCGTAAAATTTCTTTACACTGACAATATATATTAATTAAATCCAATAATATAATACGATTTTATTGATTAATACATATAAATTTAGTGTATCAAAGTTTGATAATTCAATTTTTTTAACAGACAATACTCAATCAACATTTTTTACAGACATAATTATAAAATGTTTCTTTTTAAATTTATTTAATTATGTATTAAATTTCATATTATATTTTAATTTTTTTTATAAATTTATTTCAAAATTGTAAATTAATGAAATTGGATTTATTACTGATATTTGATATTTTGTTACAATAAATAATTAAAGAATTATTATAATTGTTATAATAAAAGTTGTACCTTTTTTAAGATTAATTTTTTTATATTTTAATTTTCATATTACATTTTTATTTATGTTATAAAATTTTTTTGTTTTCAAATTGTTAAATTGGCTTCAATATTGACATTTGATGCAATAAACATAACTATAATTAAATAATTAATATGAACATAATTATAAAATAATTTTTTTCTATTTTATATTTCGTATTATATTTTTATTTATGTCGTAAATCTTTTTTTAATATTGAAGTTGTTAAAATGAGCTTTATTATATACAATTGATATAACAAAAATAACTGTAGTTATAATTAATATTAATATAATTATAAAACAAATTTTTAAGTGTTTGAGCATGTTTTAAATTTCGGATTATATTATATTTTTTATTAAGATTTACCTTTTTTAAAATTAAGTTTATTCTTTTTTTAAAAATTATTTTATTATATTTTAAATTTTGTATTATATTTTTTATTTATATTTTTAATAAATTTTTACATATGTTCTAAATTATTATTATAATTATTATAGTGATATTCATATGAATATAATGACTATAATTAATTGTGGTGATTGATAATATTCTTATTCGTGATTTATAATGTAAAAGACACTTTCTATTTTTAGAAGTTTTGCTTAATGGAATTTACTATTGTGTCTTCACTTTAGATTTTATTGGCTACTTTCACTACCTTACTTTTATATATATAAAGATAAAGATAAAGATAAAGATAAAGATTTATGTTTTTTTTTCTTTTTTTCAGGACCAAAATACATGAAGATGCTACCTTTTACCATAATATTAGGAATATTTTTTTCAATATAAGAATTTTGAAATTCCAATAGTTTTATAGTGGTTTGATGTATAGTTTTTTTGGATTTAGAATATTATTGGGTATTTATTGTGTTTTAGTTTTTGTCATTGCAGATGTGATGTAATAGATAAATTATATTTTAATGTTATATTTGAATTACTGAAATGTCTATTTATTTCCAATGATATTCATTTTCACATTTTAAAAAGATAATTATGTCTACATTATTATGATATTTAAAAAGAACTTAGTGACAATTAGATAATAGTTATCATTTTAAATAATTGCGATGAAAATTATAACAAAAACAAAATAATTGTAATGAAAATATTAGTAATAGTTAGCAACTAATAATTGTGACAAAAAAGTTTGACACTAATAATGGTGATAATGGTTATTGTAAACTACTACAAGTGACGATTAAATCATCACTATTAACATGTGTATTTATGACAATTCATTTCTATCACTATTATGTATAATATCAAATAAATATCATTTTTAGTGACCTCTAAAAAATATCGTCATTAATTTAATAGTGGCTTGACATTTAGTAATGATTGGTGACAAATGAAAAAGTCGTCACAAAATTCTTCTAGTGATGAATTTCTTACCTTTTAGTGATGAATACCGTCTTCACAAAAAACAACATTTCTTGTAGTGGTGGGTAAATCACTTTATTGAAAATCAATAATATCCAGGAATATGATTTTTAAAACTTATAACAAATGTGGGAAAGTAACACTCCCAAATTCACTTTCCCGGAAATATGTTTCTATAACTTCAAACAACTAAAAAAAACATAAAACAATGCTTATAACATAGAGCTTATATACTTATATTTAAATAACACAATTTTGTTAAAATAATAGTTAGGTTTAAAGTATTTAAATCCTAATAGTAGGGATGATAAAGTAGACTGGTCCGTCCTGGCCCGCCAAAAAATGGGGCGGACCGGTTGGCCCGTCAAACAAAGTGGGCAACATATACAACCTACCCATTTTAAGGCGGGATAGCGGCCCATCTAAAAAAATATTAAATAAATTCAAAATAAATATAATACATAATAAATTTAAATTGTAATAAAATTAAAAAAATATTTTTATTTTTTTACTTGACATAATATTTTTCTCAATTTCACGAAATAATTATATTTAAACATTAAAGTAATATGATAATATTAGTTCGTTTTAAAATTATAAGAAATTTTATAAATTTAATTTATTTCATAAAAATTTTCAATCCAGTGATTAAAATATGCATAAACATATGTTATACAGTGATAGAGGGTATAAGAGAGTTTTTAATCATGTTTTGTGTATAATATAATAGTAATTAGTAATTTTCCTTCACATATCTAATATCTATTTTTCAAATATATATATACAAACCGCTAAACTATGCACAATCTTTAAAGACTCCCAAAATCTTAGATGAACCTACCTTTTCTTTTTCTATTTGTTGATAAAATTTTCCTGCTTAGTAAAAAAGGTTACCATAAGTTTTTGAAATACTATATAATATTATATAAAAAAATTTAAAAAGAGAAATTTTATAATGTTTTGAGCCACAACTTCTCTCATTTTTTTGGGTTCAAAACGGCGTAGTTTTGGGTACATGAGTACCAAAAACGTACCCGCGCCGTACCCAAGAGTACCCGAGCTGTACCCAATATCGTACCCGTTTTATTTTTTGATCTCTCGTACCCAGGAGTACCCGGCCGTACCCGTACCCGGTACGTACCCGGTACTGGTAAGCTTGTAGATTTGAAGTACCCGTGCTTCAGAGCTCCCAGTCAACTACTTTGACTGTATACTTATCTGACTTGGGCGTCGGAGTGCCTTTGCAGGTACACCCCCCATCCGTGGACAACCCGGTTTCGTACGCTCACAACCCAAATATTATAATGTTTAAAAAGGTTACCATAAGTTTTTGAAATACTATATAATATTATATAAAAAAATTTAAAAAGAGAAATTTTATAATGTTTTGAGCCACAACTTCTCTCATTCTTTTATTTTATGTTCATATGCTAATAATGGGAAAAAATAAACTATGGTTATTTTTTGTTGATGAATAGTCTAGGGTTAGGAGAAATTTTTTTTTGTATCTGTTACTGTCTAAACCTAAGGCCCATTGACCATGATGGCCCAAAACTAATGTAATTATGATTACCAAATATCCATAATTACACATATACTTGCTTACTTACTCTATTGTTATATGTGCCAACTTACTACATTTATACAGGACACATCCCTATAAACAGAGGATGATAACAATTCATAAGGTACGCAATATTCTCTCAATCAACTACTTTGACAGTATACTTATCTGACTTGGGCGTCGGAGTGTCTTTGCAGGTGCACCCCTCATCCGTGGACAACCCGGTTTCGTACGCTCACAACCCAGACCCAGATCCAAGTTCGAGATCACATGTCCAAGTTCGAGTTCTATATCAGAAGAGTATCCACCCAAACCCGAAGACTCATTACTTCACTGCCTCATTTGTGGTTATTGTTTTATTTTAGTTTCAAAAAAATAAAATATAAAAAACTAACCATACATTGCTAATGTTAACAGTATAGTGGAGAGAGTGCGTCTAACAAAATTTCAAGGGGTAGACAAAAAAAAAGGATATGGTTTTATTGGGCCTCTATTTGCGACATATCAAATCCCAGAATGGGCTAATATAGATGATATGTTTGATCTTTAATAACGTGAATTTTGTACTTATGTGGTCTTTGGTTTCCAATTATTAATATCAGTGGCGCAAACCAAGGAGGAACAAAACAAATTAGAAATTACCAAGACCATGGAAGAACATAATAAACACAAATCCTGAACGGCAATAATGTTCAGTTGGCCTCAAAAAACACAGTTAAAAGAGCAAGCAGAGCAAGGATTCGATATGGAAAATTCATGTTTTCTCTATCTCAAACAAATGTTGGAAGCACCTTGAGTTTATGTTTTGTATTTTCTTTTCCTTTTACCTTGTGAGAGAGAGAGAATGCTTGATTTGACATAGAAATCTCAAGTCCTTCTTTGGTGAGAGGTATTGCATCATCTAGTAGACCATGAAGCATCACTTGCCCTGATTTGGTGCAGACTTTTAAGGAGGCGTTTGATTGCAAGGATTTTTGTGCTTCTAGTCAAACTATAAATGTTACTTGGGTCATGCATGCTTTGTTTGTTTGTTTGTGTCTATAGTAATTGGTTCGGTTCGGTGTCTTGCCTCTCTTTTTAACATTTAGTATTGTGCTTGATGTAACCCTTGTTTGTTTGGCCTTTCGTCCTTTTCTTGTATTCTTGCTGACTACAAAATATATTCACTCCATTTACAATGATTTAAAAAACAAAAACTTCATTTCTGAATCTCAAAGGTGTAGGAATACTTACATGACATGAGTGGGCTATAATAAGAGTGAACATTTTTTCATTGAAAAAATTAGAGGGGGAACAATCTATTATAAAACTTACATAGGCTATGACTAAGAGTCTAAGACCTAAAAACTATCTTTTGGGTCAAATAGTTTCAATCCGACTACTTTTCACATTTGAACCATGCCAAATACTATTACTAGAGAATTTTGAAATTAAAGGCTAGTTTATGGGAAAGTGGGAGAATTCTAGTGAGTTGCGTTGAAGAATAACAATACTAGAGCCTAGAAGCATTGTGAATATTTGGGAAATCAAACCTTAGCCGAAAGTAAAAAGAAAGACCACAGTTCAAGTGGATCTTGACAGAAAAAATAGGATCCAATAATGGGTGAATTAATTCTTCTATAATTTTTTTTGAGCCTAGGGTGCATCTGAAAATTTCAATTTAAATTCAGCTAAAAAAAAAAAAACATGACACAATTTAAAATTTCAATTTAAAACGAAGATTCAAATTCAAAACATGACCACTTCAATCACACAATTTAAAATTAATAGCTTCTTCTTACAGTGTTTTAATTGGTTATGAGAGTAGAAGGTTATCAATGATGAAACAAATTAAAGGCTCTCCCTCATTGTTTTAGAAACACTAGTATTCAGTGTCACGCTGAAATAAAAATAAGATAACAATATTCAGTAATGTCAAACAGAACATAAGAGATAGGTAGTTGATCAGCACTAATACTGGCTGGATTTTATTGCTGTGCTAACATGGTCTGAATTTGAACTTGGACATTACTAAGTACAAATTATTTAGATTTGAATACACATCAATGATACTCCGAAAGCCACACCTGTAGTTTCTGGATCTATTTGTTGATTTTAATTCAGCTATAACAAAATTTACAAACATATAATAAAGAACAATAACAGAAGGATCATTGAGAAAGAAAGTGATGAAAACACCAAGCTTCTGCTGTCCTTAGCTGTGACTATATATCCAATTCATCATTTGAAACCCAGCTTGGAACTTGAAGATGAATGAAGCAGTGAAGACACAGAGAAGCTTGTGTTGTTGCTTCTTGTGTTCAAAGTTTGCATGACAGATACTGATGAAGATGTTGCTGGAACTCCACCAGAGCTTTTATTGTCACATGCATCATTTGCAGGAGACCCCTTTAGAAGCACATCAAATTTTGCATATTCCTCCCTTTCATGCTTTATCTCCTTCAGCATTGCAGCTATATCTCTCATTGTTGGCCTTTCATCAGGGGATGAATTTACACACAATAAGGCTATGCCCAATGCCTGCATCATTTCCTCTATTTCTGATTCTGGTCTAGACAGTAAGCTAGGATCAAGTACTTCAAGACCCCTTTTCTGTCTCACCCAATCAACAACATGTAGACCATCTGGTATAGTTGGATCAATTGGTTGCTTTCCTGTCAAGACTTCTAACAAAACTATTCCATAGCTGTAAACATCACTCTTCTCTGTGATCTTCATCATATAGCCATATTCTGAGACAAACTCAAAGTCAGGTTCAAGATGCTAAACAAATAATCTAAAATGTGTTAAAAGATGTAAAATATGATTGAGAAGTGAGAACAAAGCCAATGATTTCAATCATGTGCAAGCAACTATATGAAGAATTTTCTAAAACAAATTATTAGGTATAGTTATCCTGACAGTTGTTTTCCTTCCAACTAAGATATTACATAGAACATAAAAGATGTGACATTTGTTTTAATTCTGGTGAAGAACAGAATCAATTTTTGCAAGCAACAAAAAAGTAAAAATCCAAAAGAAGAATGTAATCAAATTGGTGTGGAAGGTAAACTAACCTGGAGCAATATATCCATAGGAACCAGCAACTGTATTGGAAGAACGACCAAAATCACCATCATCAACAAGCTTAGCCAAGCCAAAGTCAGCAATGTAAGGTTCAAATTCAAGGCCAATGAGGATGTTATTGGCTTTAATATCTCTGTGGACTATAGGAGGAACACAGTCATGATGTAGATATGCAAGGCCTTCTGCAGCACCTAACAAGATTCGGTACCTAAGTTCCCATTCCAGTGAATTTCCAGTCCTCTCATGAAGTAGACTGCTTAAACTTCCATTTGGCATATAATCGAAAATGAGCAATCTTGTTTTTCTGTTCCAACAACAACCCAAGAATCTGACAATGTTCTTATGACGGATTGAGCCAAGAGTCTTCACCTCAGCTGAGAATGAGTCACGAACTCCACTCTTATCATCCTTAAATGCATCTCCTTCTTCAATTGTTGTAGGCCACAATTTCTTCACAGCAATGACTTCACCATTATCCATTTCAGCTCGGTAAACAACACCAGAACATCCCTTCCCAATTATATTTCTATCAACTAAGCATCTCAGTACTTGTTCCACTGAGAAATTTAGCTTCTGGAATGGTATGAATTGCCATGGCCATGAGTCCCCTAATTCTGAATCATCATCTTTAATGGTTCTTCTTGCTTTGATCACAGCAGTTATCCCCATTACTATCATTATTACTGTTAAGGCTATCAGCAATCCAATGGCTAGCTTAATCCTTCGCGACTTCCTTACTTCATTTCCATTCAATGCCACACCAGTCTTGCCAGAATCCTTTATAAAGCATGACTCCTGACCTGAAGTGCAAAGCCCTTGATTTCCAGTGAGATCTTTTGATGATAACTGCCTGAAAAGCTTGTTATCTGGAAGAAAGCCAGTGAATTTGTTGTAAGAAACATTGAGGGATACAAGGTTATCTAGCTCTGCAAGAGGTTGCAAATCTCCTTCCAACTGGTTATGTGAAAGGTCAAGTATGGAAAGCTTGTTGAGAGCAGATATCTGAGCTGGGATTGTCCCACTGAGTGAATTGCAACTAAGATTAAGAGCAATTTCTAGAGACTCAATTCGGCCCAGCTCAGCTGATATGCTTCCACTGAGCTGATTGCTGCTGAGATCAAGCAGTTGGAGATTTGAACATAGGCTAAGTGATGCAGGAATTGGTCCAGAGAATAAGTTATTGCCTAGGATTAACTTGCTTAGAGAAACAAGACGGCCCAAACTTGCTGGTATAGGACCTGAAAACTTGTTAGAAGATGCATCCAATACCTGAAGTGCAGATAGTGATGACAAGGAATTAGGAAGTGGGCCTTCTAAGTTGTTACTGTTGAAATCTATCATTTGCAGTTCTGTGCAGCTTCTAATCTCATCAGGCACTGGCCCGGAGAGGCGGTTCCCAGAGAGATCTAAAAAATTCAAGCTCTTGAGACTGCCTATTGTCTTAGGAATGCTGCCAGTAATCCTATTGTTTCCAAGCCTCAACCTTATTAGAGAGCTGCAACTGCCTATTTCTGATGGTATAAAACCTGATATATCATTGGAAATGAGAAGCAGTTTTGTGAGGTTTTGGAGCTGAAATAGGCTACCAGGAATGCTACCAGTGAGTGCATTGCGAGATAAGTCTAGTGCTTGGAGGTTACTACAGTTTCCTAAAGTGGAAGGAATGCTTCCTTCAAGCTGGTTCTGCCAAGCAAAGAACACTATGAGATTTGACAACTGCCCAAGCTCTGGTGGAATCAAGCCTGAGAGCTGATTTGTGTCAACTTGCAATTGCTGAAGCTTTTTACAATTTGAAAGACTGGATGGTATTGAACCAGATACATTATTATCACTAATCATAAACTCTTCAAGTTCTAAAAGACCCCCAAAAGACAAAGGTATAGTTCCAGATAGAGAATTCAAAGAGAGATCAATGTTTCTCAAGCTTGAACAGTTACCAATCTCTTCTGGGATAGCTCCCACAAGACTATTCTGCCATAAAAACAACTGTTGCAGATTTTGGAGCTTACCAAGCTCAGATGGAATACACCCTGAAAGGCTATTTTCATATAGGAACAAGTCAACAAGTTCAGAACAGTTACCTAACTCTGGTGGAATTTCACCAGATAGCATAGTAGTATAGATGGACAAAGTCTGAAGCTTGCTAAGCCTACCCAAAGAAGCAGGCAAAGAACCAGATATTCTGGTATCAGCCAGCCCCAACACTGTCAAGTTGCTGCATTCTCCAAGCTCTTCAGGGATCTTCCCAACAATATCTTTGTTCCCTCCTGCTCTGAGGACCTCAAGTTTTGACAACTTTCCCACCACAGGTGGGATAGTCCCACCTAGCTGATTATCAAAAAGGACTAAACTTTTGATGCCAATGCAGTTGCCTATCTCATCTGGGATTTTTCCAGTAAGCTGGTTGGAATTTAAAGACAAGTTCTCCAGATTCTTGAGCTTGCCAATGCTTGCAGGAATAGAACCAACAAGATTGTTAGAGCTCAGGTCAATAACAGTGAGGGCAGAGCAATCACCAATGTCAACAGGGATGGTTCCAGTGAGATTGGCACCAGAAATGACAAGCTTGTTAAGAGAGTGAAATGAAGAGAGATTGGAAGGTATGGGAAGCTCAAGTGGGATAGATTGGATGTTGATTTCAGTAACAAAGCCTTGGAAGGAGCATGTTATGGAGGTCCAGTTGCATGGATTGGTATCAAGGATGTTCCAATTAGAGAAAGATGGAGGGGGTGGTGATGCAGAACTATGGAGCCAGGAGAAGAGAGTTGAGGCTTCATGGTTAGCAGAGAAGGCAAGGCCAAAAAGGAGAGAAGCTTGGAGGAGAATGATACAAAACAAGGAGGAAGAAGAAGGAGAAGGAGAAGAGGAAGGGGTGTAGAAGGATTGCCTCGTGCTCAGCATTGAAACATTTGCCTCAAATTCCAAAACTTTCTCCTTGGGTTTGAGTCATTGGGTTTAGCACTCTTCCTTCCCTCTACTTCAGTGAATGTGTATATGAGGTGTGCTTTCTTGCTTTGAACTCAAGCTCAAGAGAGAAGCACTTGTTGTTCTTCTAGTCTAAACCCTTTTCCAAACAAAGCTAAAAAGATAACATAAAACCATAAAAGAATAAACTAAAATAAAATTGAATGCCTAGAGATCAGAAAATATGCAGCAGAGCAGCACCACCCCACCACACCGAAGATGCTTCTTTGTGTCTAAGCAAGAGGATTAGAATAATGGGAACTCTGCCATGTGGTGTTTCTTGCATTGAAGAGAGGCATCTTATATCTCTGGAGCTTGACTGCACTGCATATATATCTGATTTATCATGTTTGTTTATTGTTCAGCTTAGTACTTCCTTAGCCACTGCCGTTTCCTCTCTCTCTCTCCCTCATTTTTAAAGAAAGTTTTAAAGAAGAAAAGTTGTCCCATTCCTATGTCTTGAGATATCAGTATATTTTTTTTTGTGTGTATTTGATTTGACGTTAAAACTGCTAAACTCAAGTTTGGATTCACTAATGTAACTATTTTTAGCATGAAACGTGAGTTCTTCACGTTTCAACGTTAAACCAAACATAATAATTAATTTATCACAAAATCTCATTTTAAAACGTGATTCGGTCATATATTAGTAACAATAGGGAATGACTCCTCTCTAATACTGGAGAGGGCCATTTGTAGAGAGAAAAACACAAACACAGGTTATATGATGGGTCCCACCTTTTCTAATATTGGAGAGGAGCCACTTCCGCAATAATGGGTTTGATTTATTTATAAATCGTATTTTAAATATGGATCGGTTAATATTATTAAAAAATAGCGTTGACTTGAATTAAATCCATATTTAAAACGTGTTTTTTGTGTTTAAATTAAACGTATATTTAGAGGTAATTACAGATAACATGTATTATCAATAAAATTCTTTTAAGTAAACTTAGTTTGAATTTATCAGTTGTTAATCTATCATCAGCATGATTTAATAAAGAGTACCCCATCATTTTGATCTTTTAAAGATTTGGGATTAATCATAATAATATTATAAGATGAAAATTTTCATCAAAAAAATGAGGAAAAAATTAGTTCAATTTGATATTTAAAAAAACAAATTAATGTTAATAAAAGACTGAAAATGAATAAATTGAATTATTTTTCAGTAACTAAAATAAGTGATTTCAATTTTTTATAAACAAGATGAGATTTTATTCCTTAATAAAAATTTAAAAAATATGTTTGAAATAAAGAATGTTATAATACCATAGTTATCAAAACCGGACCGGCCGGTTCAACCGGACCGGATCGACCGGTTCAACCGGTCCGACCGGGAACCGGCCTGGTGTCCGGTCCGTACAACCCTGAAAACCGGCTGATTTCAGAATCGGTGGGAACCGGTCAATAACCGGTCGAACCGGCCACAAACCGGTAAAGAACCGGTGCCAGAAAACCGGTTGAACCGGCCATTTTAAAAAAATAATTTTTTTTGTTTTTTTATTTTTTGATTTTTTATTTAATCTAAATATTTTTAAGATAAATAAAAATAACTTTTTTAAGGATTACACATAAATATTTATTATTTAGTCAATTATTGTGAATTTTTTTATCATATAACACATATAATAAGGTCTTTTATATTAATTTATAATCTTATATATCTTGATTTCTATATGATTTTATCTTATTTTATTACTTAAAAAAATATTATATAATATTAAAAAATATATTTAATTATTACCGGTTCGACCATGGTTCAACCACGGTTGAACCACCGAACCGTGAACCAGTGCCTTCACTGGTTCAATTACCGGTTCGATTTTAAAAACATTGTATAATACAATCTCTATCACATTTTTACAACACACTATCATTAGATGAAATCCAGGTAAATTTTCCTAAATCATGAAAAATTCTTTTTTATTTAATGAAATTCATTTTTTTTATAAAATTTATATAAAATTCATCTGATAATATAATGTGTTAGTTTGTTACAAGTATATATTAGAGAGTGTATTATTAATATTTTTAACGTTTGTGTCTCGGTGATTTCAATTCAAAATAAATTTTTGTATCAAAATATTATTTATATCTAATAATTTCTTTGACTTAAGAGTTCTTTATTTTAAAAGAGTGGACAATACATAAACTCTTCTTTCAACTATCATAAAAGTTTTAACTTATTAGGTGAAGACGCATTAATAATTTTATATTCAACAATATCTAACCATACGTTGTGAGGTAAAAAAAATGAATTGTATGTACAGATAAATTAATACTAATTATTAGTTTTTAAATAATTATATATTATACCCTAATCAATAATTATACATCTAAAAAATTATCAATCAATCTAAACAACATTACTTTACCAAGAATATTTTTTAAATAAAAATTAAAAACATAAGTAGTACTTATAAATTTACATCAAGTTTAACAAATTTAACCAAATAAGTTGGCAAAAATTAATCTAAGCGCACGTTATCGCATCTTCCAATACACTGTTGTGGAAAAGAGTTTATATTAGTATTTACAACTCCCACTTGCAACGTTTACATAATGGTCATCACAAAGGACAGTATTATTAATTCCACCCGTATATATACAAGTTTATAACTTAACTTTCATTTGTTTATTTTGTCTCTTCTCTCACATCTTGAATGATTTTGGGTAAGATATGTTGACCACCCATATGTGTGTTTTCCTTATAACTATACTAATATTAATTTTCTTAATTTTAAAAAAAGTTTAATATATATACAACTGTTAGTGTAAAAAAGTTTTACACAGACATCCAATGATGTGATGCCACATCATTTATTGAATTTAATAACACATGGGATATTTCATATTCATTAAAAGATATGGCGACACACTATTAAATTTTTGTGTAAAACTTTCTTACATTGACAGTGTATATCAATTAAGTTCTTTTAAAAAATCTCTTATTTTATGTTTATCCTTTACCCATACAAAATCATAGATAAAGGTTATGACTAAAAATAAAAACACAATAGGTTATTTTATGATAAAACTTTAAATAAGTGAAAATATGAAAGTGGAAGTAGCATAATTTTTAAATTATAAAAGTGTCATCAGTATACATGATTAAAAAAGACCAATATATAGTTTTTTTTTTCAAACTACAATTTCGTAGACAAGGAAATATAATAGACAAGGTTCAAAACAAAACATCAAGCAATCGTTTGTTCTTAATTATTTGATAATTTTACATTGCTTTTCTGCATAAGATCAATTGAGTCTTAAAGTTATCACACGGATTTTTTATATATGAATATTGAATAAATTATTAAAATTTATGCCGCAAAATAATGCAATTTTATAATTATAATGACAGTTTAGTAATCAGTATTGTCTCTGAAAGGTAAGATTTTTTTTAGAAGATCCTTTACCAGCTACAACTTCAAATGTATCATAAAATTCATAATCCGTACAGAATCACGAGCTTTGGATTCCATGTGTCAAGAAAGTGCATTAAGATACATGTTTATACGTGTTCATATGATTACATATATTAAAAATATTCAAGTTGTTGTGGAATAAAATAAAGTCCTAGCTCGTCTTCCTATGTTCTACTATGTTGAATTCTGAAATGTCTATCCTTATATTTATATCATGTAATAATCAATAGGGTTAATGTACAATTTGTTTTTATAAAATATAAAAATAATTAAAAAAAATACACTATAAGAAATCAGCGATTTATAGGGTAGGCCGACGCTAAAAAGCATCACAATTGAATCTTATTTTTTTACCTTTTTTATGTAGTGTCGGCCTAGTTAACGTTAACTTTAAATAAGGATAGTTTCACTGATGCTAATTATAAAATAATTTTTTTTTAAATTTTTTATTTAATATCGGCCTAAAGGCAAAAAAAATTAGCGTCGACCTTCGTATAATTAGTGTCGGTCTGACCGACGTTAATTTCTTGTTATTTTTTACTATGTATATAATATTTTGCACTATATATTTCAAGAAAAAAAACTTAGTGTAACGGTAATGTTCCTTAAGCAAAGTAATTGAATCCAACACAAGTATTCTGTTTTCAAATGCTGAAAATGGTTGTTTAAAAAATTCAATCACATGATTCAATCATCAAGACAACTTTCATACTTAGAGAAATGGATCAAAGCAGAAATGTGTGATGTTCCCAATTTCAATTAACAACAGGACATAAGTACAATCAATTTCCAAAAGAAACAATTGTAATAATGAACTGATATGCTAATCAAGAAATTTCTCTCTTAATTTCTCACATGTGAGTGTTTCTCCCAATTCCCACTAATCTTGAACATATATATCAAAGTTGCCTTTCATTTCCAATCAAATTACAAACACATAGTCAACATATGTAAAAATATTATGAAGAGAGGTCTTTTGTCATTATTTTAATCATATAGTATTTTTCAAAAAAGCCCATGTTTGATTTTTTCTAGGTTTTGTGCGCCCCTCTTATTTTTTTAACGTCAATTATCGCATGTACACTGGGAATTGCATCTAGAAAGTTTCTTCATTAATGAAGAAAGTGAAGTATATGTACTCGGATAAATAAGATCTACAAAATTTAGTTGTTGAAATGAAGCATTGACATCTATAAAAATGTTTGAATCTTTAATGTTTCAAGTAGAGGTGGCAAAATGTGTCAAGTCCATCGGTCCAAGACAAACCCACCCGTTAAATTGGCCTGATTCTTAAAATTTGACCATTTTATTAAAATGGTGGGCTTAATTAACCCGTAATTTGTCGAATTTTGATTTTTTTTAGCCCGAATTAAATTTGAATTTTTTTGACCTGGCCAGTTAAAGCCCTCAACCCATATCAAACAGGCCTGAATTAGGTTGGCTACCCCGTTTTTCCACCTCTGGTTCTAAGCCGAGATTCCTATTAATTAGTTTCAAGGGAAAGTATCATAACTATAAACTTCCTCATTAACCAAACTCCCATACTTGTTCTAAATAATACATCATCATATGAACTTTTATCTGTCAAACATATTTTGACCTCAAGGTGTTCGGTTACTTGTGTTTGTTTCAACTTAACCCCTTGTACATATTTTGTCAAACATACATGTCAAACATATTTTGACCAAATTCAGTCCAAAGAGCCACTATAATACTAATCATATGTTGTCTCTTAGGATATATGGGTTACAAGGTCTATGACTTATAGAACAAACAATTTCTCAAAGTAAGGAATATCGTTTGTCATGACAATTCTTTAATTTCCCCTTTCATGTCTTATCTACATCTTCTTAACCCGATTTACTTGATTATAAATTTTGTTTCCCCTAACCCCTTACTTTATACATCAAATTCCATTGACTTCACCACACCATAGCAACTTGCTAAATAGTCCATATATACCCTAATTCATCTTAACCATGTATAAACTTGTATATCCTTAGAAGATCCAATAGACAAATTAAACCACTTACCAACCTGTAAGATTTACAAGCACTACCACTTACCCTATACAATACTACCTTAAACATATCCCAATTAATCTTACAAACAATCATCAAGTTATTAAATCTCCCTAACGGAGACAAAACATGATTGAAGAATTAGATTTTTAATCTTGAAACAAGTTAGACTTAGTTTACTGTACCCTTTTCCAACAAACAAACAAGCCATTGGTTGTAAGTGGATCTATAATACAAGCCAATGGCACGAGCGTCAAAGTTGGTAATCAAAGGGGCTAGCTACACGTAGGTTGGAATAAATTTTCATGACTCTTTAGTTCAATATATACCACTCCTTATGTTATTTATTTTATGTTATATCCACTTTTCATATACTCCCTCTGTTCGTTCTTATAAGGCATATTTGATGGAATCACTCAAACCAATAAAAGAGTTTAAAGCTAGTTAATTTTATTTAAATTTTAAAATTTAATTTAACTTTTTACTCTTATTTAATATCATTGATCAATTTCACATTGAAAAAATATTAAAACTATCAAAGTCAATTAAAAAAAATGATAATAAATATTTTCTTAAAATTATAAAATAACTTATAAAAAGGAACATAAAAAACATCTTAAAAAGCAGATATAAAAAAAGAGTAGGAGTATTAAACTTGAGTCTTTATATTTATATGAAGTTAATCTCTGCACATATTGATCTCTCATTTTTTTCATAAATATGTGTCTCCTCACTCTGTATTACATATTTTGAGATTTTATATTAATTTAAATCAAAACAAATATTAATTTTTCTACGGTTATTTATTTAATTAAATAAGATTTTTACATTTTGTACTTTTTCTTTAATCAATACTTCAATTTTTCAGTCTAACACTAGACATAATGGGATATTAACAAATTACTATTTTATTAATTAAATTTTTTTTAATTTAATTTTTTTACATTTCGATTGCTAAGCAATTTGTTCTTTGTACAAGTTTCGAAAAGTTAGAAAAGCAATGGAATTTTTCCAATAATAAGGCAGACCCTTAAGTGGGTCAAACTTATTCAATTAATATAGAAAGTTGATGGAGGAAATTAAAGTCAGCAGATCTTCTCGCAAAGTACTAGATCAACAAAGTCAACCCATCATGTGGCTCTGGATTCTTAATTAACCTCAACTTATTTACAGTTATACATATTGATCTGTTTGTGAAAAATAGTTATATATTCAAATGAAAATTATAAAAAAGATAAATACTAAGCCTAACTATGAAGAAATTAAGATCATGTTCGTTTATAATTTTTAAAAACTGTTTTTTTATAATAAAAAAATGAAAAATTTGTTTGACTGATAGAACTAAAAAACAGTTTTAAAAACAGTGATTTTTATTTTAGTTTTTAAAAAATTAAAATTACGAAATTATCAATGTTTTGAAAATCGGACCGATGATTGAACCAGTGAAGTCACTAGTTCACGATTCAATGATTCAACTGTGGTTGAACCTGCATGATCGAGCCGGTAACAATTAAATATATATTTTAAATAATAAAATAACATAAAATTATAAAAAATTAAGATATATAAAAGTTTTAAATTAATATAAATAACCTTATTATAAGCTTTATAGGATAAAAAGTTAATAATAATTGATAAAATAATAGATATCTATGTGTAATCCTTAAACATATGTCTTTATTTATTTTAAAATATTTTAGATTAAATAAAAAATTTTAAAAAGTGACCAAAAAATAAATTTTGAAAATTTCAGAAAAAGACCGGTTCGACCGATTTTCTGCTATATATCGGTTTTTAATCGGTTCGACCAATTTTTGATTGGTTCTCACCGGTTCTGAAGAGCATCGATTTTTAGGAATTAATGGACCAGTTATCAGACTGATTCCCGGTCGAACCAGCCGGTCTGATCCAGTTTTCAAAACCATGGAAATTACTTTTAGGTGTTTTAGAAAAATGTTTTTTAATTTTTTTTGTTTTTATATTGGAAATTCTGTAAATAAATAATTTTATTTATAAAATTTATTTTTTTAAAAAATTGTAAAATAATTTTTAAAAATTAAAAAAACAAAACTGAATTAAATAGGCTCTAAGGGTCTGTATGTTTATAATTTTTAAAAATTGTTTTCTATTTTTTAAAACTAAAAATTGAAAAACCTATTTGACAGACAGTTTTGGAAAACAACTTTAATTAAAAATTATGACTGTTTTTTAGTTTTTAAAAACTAATTTAAATTCAAAAATTACTTTTAAACATGTTTTGGAAAAGTGCTTTTTAATTTTTATGTTTTTGTGTTAAAAGTATTGTAAATAAATTATTTTATTTATAAAA
The DNA here is from genome assembly GCA_026901365.1 of Sesbania bispinosa. NCBI lineage: Eukaryota > Viridiplantae > Streptophyta > Magnoliopsida > Fabales > Fabaceae > Sesbania > Sesbania bispinosa. The sequence continues at coordinate 790,062 of QLOH01000311.1, forward strand.
AATTATTTTTAATAACTATTTTACAAAACAATTTTAAAAAATTAATAAAAAAACTGAATCAAACATAGCTTAATATATTTTTCTACATCACACTATAATAATTAAATTGATCAATCAAACAACAAGAATAGAAAAATAAGGTGGGCAATGCATATTAAAAGCACCCCTTTTAAAATGCATATATAAAATAAATCAAATATTAGAAATAATATCCGATCTCTGGTAGTTTATATATTATATATGTCTTGAGCACACCATGTATTCAAGATATTAGACCACCTCTGATGACTAATGATCAAACTCCCCAAGTTTAATTTTGTCAAAGCAGCAGGAAAAAAATCATGTAATTATCTGTTCCCAGAATAATTAAAATTACAATTAGTCTAGCAATGTGGCACACTAATAATGTGAGGTACGCAGCTCTGAGTTGCAGTTAAGAGAAATTAAACACAATTAATAATGTTAATGTAGGTAGGCAAGAACAAGAGATGATGATAGATTGCCGAGTTTGCAAGCTTGCACTATACAGAGACCATGCGCGGGCGCTAAGCACGCTTAGTTGTCTATATATGCATGTACTAAACTAATAGCATAACATTGTCTACATTTATGTATACGAGGTGTATAAAATTAAGAGCATGAGAGGAGCTCATTTTTGCTATATAATTATTGGCCGCTGTTTTAAATTTTCATAGTTCAAAATCTTGGTTTTGTAGAATTGATTTTAAATCACTTCCGTCCGAATAAGTTTGTTCCTAATTTTTTTAGGGTAATGCAATTTAGTTCCTAAAAAATAGAAAAACACAATAATCTCTAACCTTTTGTTTTTTCTGTCACTATAGTTCAATTGTGTGTTTTGCGTTAATTTTTTTATGACATGTTATGTTTAATGACACTATGTCAAATTATTTGCAATAGAGACACAAAAATAATGCTATTGAAGTTGAGACCTTCCAATAAAAAGGAAGAAGAGAAAAAAATGGGAGAATAGGGAAGTACATGAGTGTTGGAGTTTTTACCAAAAAAAGAGTGTTGGAGTTGAAATCTTTCAAGTTATAAATTTGACAAAATTACGTCATTTTTGTGTCATGATGGACTATAGTGACAAATAATGTGACACAATATCACTAAACGTGACAGATCGTAAAAAAATAATGGGAAACACTCAGTTGGACTATAGTGACAAACAAAGCAAGAAGTTAGGAATATTATATTGGATTTTTCTATTTCTCAGGGACTAAATTACACAACCTTAAAAAAGTTAATGACAGATTTGCTAGTTTACTCAATTATCTAAAGACAACCAGTATTTTTAGGCTTAAATATATTTTTTATCTTTAAAATATAATATATTTTCAATTTTTAAAATTTGTTAATTTTGAGTCCTTGAATTTATGAAAACAATATTTTTTATATATTTAATAAGTTTTTAATGAGAGATTAAAAACATACTATTTTTATTAAATATAGAAATTAAAAATGAATAAAATTTAAATAAGGACTAATTACAAAGGATAAAAACATATTTAAGTCATTTTAAACGGTTGAAATTAATTAATTTAACTATTAAATCTTGTGATATTAATTCTTTTAATAATTATATCTATATACACTAAATTTTAAATAATATAGATCTTGGTATCCATATATATGTGATCTAATAATAAATATTTTTTTATATTTTAAATAATATATTATATATTAAATAATATATTATATAAACACATACATTGTCACCAAAAAAAAAATGTCACAAAAAAAAACACATACATGAAAATCTATCAATTAATTCCATATATATATATCATAAGAAATTTTAATTGTGTGGTATAATTGTTAATACTTATATCTAGTATTAATGGATTTGACACATGTACACACATATAAAGGGGACAAGTATAAGATTTTAACACTCAATAACTTTGGGTTGATTTTTTTATTGATTGAATCTTGTAAATTTAAATAGTCTTAACTATGATTAAACCCCGAATAGAATTATACCTCTGATAATAGGAGATATCTATAGTGAAAACAAAAAAGAAGTTAATTTTAGATTGTTGTAAAATTATATATATATATATAATTTATTTAATAATAAATTTTAATCTAACTACAGTACACACATACATATACAAAAAGATCATATATAAGAGTTTGATTAGAGGTGAGAGCAATTAATCTTAACCATATAATCAAAATTATTTTGCTTAAATGTATTCCTCACTACCTATTATAATTATGGAAAATGCTAACAAGTGTCAAAGGGCACTTGTTAAAGAGCCATATATAAAAATATTTTATTGGATTGTGTAATATTTAATGTTACAGATATAATTATTATTGTAATTTCTAATAAAAAACTTGTATATATATATAGATTCTTAATTACTTGTTAGTACGACCCTATAATTATATATTTATATGGTTATAGGATTAAATTTTCTTATAATTAATTAGAATAGCTTATATATATGTATAATTTTGCCACAAGTTAGTACACGTGAAAGTGAAGCCTTCGCTAGTAGTGTAGGATCATTTATCTCTCTTTTATTTTAATTTATTTGCTTTTTTCTGCAGCATATATAATAGTATATATCGGGTATTCATCGAAATGAGATATTGGGTGCAGGCTATTGATGGATCCAATGGAATTTTACATTTTTTATATATAAATGAGTTCGAATATGCATAAAATTCACCAGATTTAATTATTTTTGCCTTTTTAAGTTATGTTATGGATGGATTATATACTGGTCTCACCAAGTTCGCGACGCGATGTAAATTTAATATACAGTACAATTTTGTGGTTAAAAAGTTATTCTATAAATATATATTTTAATTTCTCCACTTTGATAGTTCCCACATACATACCTAAGTTTTCTGTGTTTATTCACTTTCCTGTTTTATGCTCACGCATAAGTTGTATCTCTTATTTGTGAATAAATTCATGCATATAGATTATATGATGTGTGAGCATCATGTGATCAATATATATATGGACTAAAAAACGTATGGAAATCTTATAATCCACTGTCCACATATGCACCTACTCAATTATTAACAATTTAAAAGTATTAATAATTAATTAATGTCATTCTTTCTAATTTGGTACCTAACCATATATATAATTTGTTGTCATGTATACATAAATTTTATTTTGTTTTTATTTATTACTTCCTCCGATCCTATTTACAAGACAAGACAATTCAGATAAAAACACACATATTAAAAATAGTAATATATTATAATGCGTTAATTTTTAAGAAATTACTCTATAAGATTACAAGTTTATCCCTATTTAAAATTAAACTTCATTGTGTCACCTTAAAACCTTTAATATATGATCAACAAGAGTAAATATGAGAAAAATAATGTATGTTTTTAGATTTGTACACTTTATCTTAGTAAATAAGATCATATATAGAAAAACTCTAAAAATTGTCTTATAAGTAGTAGCATAGGGAACCGTTAATATATATGCTCGAATTTAGGCTTACAATTAGTACCGTTTAGTATTTATTACACGAAGCTGAACGATATATTTTGATAGGTTGTTCCGTTTACACACGTACACATGCATATAGTGTCATAGATTTTGTTTTCAAAGTTACTACCTGCATGCATGATTTGACAAAAAAGATGGCAATCATGTGGCTTAAAAGACTTTGAAACAACAGCATATACATACATAATTTTTTGAATCAATATGTTATTCCACATTCCATAATCATCAAAAGAAGAAAAAAAAAGCTTGGCAAAAGAGAAAAGTAAAGGGAAAAAAATTGAAGAAATGAAACAAAGCAATATGAAACCATGACTCTAAGTACGTGACCTATTGTGGGAAAAATAATTAACATTTTAAGATAAACTAGTTGTTTAAGATAGATAGTGGGGTGGCAGCAACAAGCTTTTAACAAAGGAAAAAACAACATCCCAGATTTTGAGGCCACATCACGTGAGGATGGGAATCCAAAATTTTCTATTCATTATGTCACCCAACTAAACCCTTTGTAATTTGATAGAATTCTTAATGTAACATAAATTTGAATGTAGAGTTGGTAGTCATATAGTTTAATTAAACAGGCTATAGGGTACCAATACATAAGCATATAAATGATAGTCCAAGTAGGCCATACCCATAAAACAAAATAATTTGATTTAAAAGCATAAAGGGCCAAAAGGGAAGGAGAAAAAAAAAAGGTAAACGGCGCTGCTTCTTCTGCGTCTATCTGCGGCCCCTATTTTAAGGGTCGTGGCATTGGGAAGCTCCCCATCGGAATCTATGCACATTTTTGGTTGTATATATTACTGACCTCACCTCACAAGTCACAAACCCAATCAAAAACCCCACTATACACTACCTAACGCACACCCTGCTCAGCACTTCTTAACTTTCTGAAAGTGGAGATCAAAAATCAAAATAGGGGTTAAGTGGCAAATGCATCTTGTGTAATATGTGGTTTGAGTGCCAACATTATTTTGTTTTTATCACCAAACTTTTTGGTGATTAATTTTCTTAAAGCAAAGCTTAAATATTCCAATAACTAAACTCTAGGAGTACTAATAACGATTAGATACGTAGAGTGCATATGTTTAGTTGTCAATTGAGTATAATTGATTTTAATAGATTTATAGAATCAATAATAAAAAATAAATAATATATAATTTACAAAACATGTTAAATAAAAGTGATTTAAAATCAATTTCACGTAATTAATTTTGTCTGTTACAATTGGTAGCCAAACGGCCGGGCACATAATGAGTGAATAATATGAATTATATCTCAAAATGAAAATTTGTAGTTAAAATATTCTAATAAGTAGAACAATTCCTAATAAGAGGACTTTCTATAATATATGGCGAATTAATCACTCTTCAATGAGAGTGGGGATATCATAACGAAAGAATAAAAAAAAAGGGCCCTTTTGATAGTTAGTGTGTCAAAATTAACTAGTGATTCTTATGGAATATTTTCTTTTTACTAATAACGGATGAATGGTGGGTATCAACTTACTCCAGGAGTAACTCTGACAAAGTTACTCCGCTTAATTAATAACTCTTTATAAAAGGTGAATTTAACAAATCCAACTGTTGTATAATGCAATACTAATATGATGATTATATACACCAAATTTTAGATCAATTGGACATTCATAAGTATGTAATCTTATAGTAGACATTTACCTATCTTTTAAAAAGTATGTTATACGTTAAAGTGAACTGATTTGATCAAATACCACCTTCTACAATAAGAACTATATTTTGTAAGCTTGATCTAGTTAATAAAAACTTTTAATATGGCGGTTGGATTTGTTAAATTCACCTTCTACAAAAAGTTATTCAGCGAAATAACTTTACTAAGAGTTATTCTTGGAATAAGTTGATCCTTACCCATGGATTAATATTATAATCTATTTAAAAATATACTTAGAATTAATTAATTTAGTGATCCATTTATAATAAGTTCATGAAGATAACTATTATTTGATTAATGTGATCTAATAAAATTGGTATAGGTTTTAACATGTTAATAAGTCTTTGATATAGGAAGATATACAATTATATATAGAGGGGGATGTGTAAATAAACTCTAACTATTCATAAATTGTTTATACTTGACTCATTAAATGCTTCATAAAACTCATTTTTTAATTTAATTAAATAAGTAAACTCAAACTTAAAATTGGACTTGATTATTTTAGATGAGTCAGCTGGCATATAAGCTTTATAAACTTGACAATTAATGCCTTTGTGAATAGCTTTTATTTATATATATATATATATATATATATTAAATTAATGTGAATAATAAAAATAAAGTAAGGGTAGTAACAACGTTGATATATATGAATTTTTAACATTTGTGTTTTGAAGTTAATTCAAAGTGGTGTGCAACATTTTAATTAATTAGTTGGATTATTTGTTCTTGCATTTGTGTTTTATAGTTTTTAGTTTTTAAATTACTCCAATATGAATTGTGAATTCTAAAAGTACAATTTAGTGTATTAATTTGTTATGTATTTGTGTTTGAGTTGGGCCAGGTTATATATTCAAGTTGTAAATGACCAAACTCGTTACCTAACCCAATCTAGTCAAATTCAATATTATTCAATCCAAACTTACTCGATGGTCTCAACCCAACACACCAAAAATTTATTGGGTTGTGTTCATATGGTCAGGTCACCCAAACCTATGTACAACCTTGGGTGTGGGTGTGTAAGACAGTGTGTGTGTGGTAGAACTGTCAAAACAATCCCAACCCGACAGCCAACTGTTGGCTGCTAGGCAAGTATACCTATTAGTCAACTGTAGTAATATGAAAATAAATTCAGAGTGTCGATCCCACGAGGAGTTGGTAGTTCAAAGTTGTACTAATTCAAAAGTAAATATATACAAAAGAGAGTGGTTTGATTCATGATTGATTTAGATACTTAAAGTAAAAATTTAGCAATTAATAAAACAGAGTATGAAACTTGATTTGGGATATCAGTGAGAAAAACTGGGATTGAATTTCATCTATCTCCCTCTTCTATATTCTGGTTGTATATCAATATATAGCAATCATAACTATCAATATTGATGCACACATAATAGTCATTTATATTGATTCCTCACATATAAAATTCATAAGATTGATTTATTGAATATTGATTCCTCATATACTCAACAAATCATCCAGCATTAAGATCAAGTGTAAAAGCATTGGCTATATTGAAATCTATTCCTAGTAAAACAATATAACGACTATTTTCGTTCAGATCGGATTTTCAGAAATACTTTCCAGTCAAATCTAAAAATCTAAACATTGAAACTATTGATCAGATAGAATCAAAGAATTTAAATCGGAACGAAAATAACAATATTGATAGAAACAAAATCACTATATTGAAATATAACCAGAATATATCCGAGTTCGAGTCGATTTACATCCAATCCCAAAAGAGAAGATTAGCTACCCATGGTAGCTTGTACAATCAATACAGATGAAGGAGAAAACGAAGAAATCTGGTTCCACAGCTTTATGTTCTTCTTCGGAGACTTCGTTCTATTTTTAGAAATGTCGAACTGTCGAAAACTTCCTTCGAAATTGGTTTTGGGGTGCTGGTAAATGAAAATTCGCTCATGAGCTAAAAATTTAGCTCATGAGCCAAAGAATTCTTCAACGTGAAGTAAGGTAAATTCGCTCATGAGCTAAAAATTTAGCTCATGAGCCAATTTAGCACCCAAAAACACTCTTCTCTGGTCCATTTTCGCTCATGAGCTAAATATTTAGCTCACGAGCGAATTTACCTTACTTCACGTTGAAGAATTCTTTGGCTCATGAGCTAAATATTTAGCTCATGAGCGAAAATAATTTTTACTTGTATTGGAATTTCTTTTTTTCTCCTTGCTTCTTCACTTCTTTGTTCCTGATTGATCTCCTTTAATCTTTCCTGCAATTAACATCAAAAATTGGAATTAAAAGGTTTCAATTATATCAGTACTCAGATATTACTGCTTAACTTAAATGTTCTAGAATTTGGAGGAAATCAATTAAAGAATTAATGCAATTAACCCAAAAAGTGCCATTCTTTCCATACAAAACATCCTAATAGTTGGCACTTATCACCAACCCGAATAAACTCGCCTCACCAGTGGGTTAGGTTATTAAAACCATAGCTCACACATTTCCCCACCTGATATGATCTGACTCTTTAACCCGTGAGTCGAAGCGGTTTTGGGTCGGGTTAAGTCGGGCCAATCCGTTTTTTTTAATAAATAAAATCTAGTTGTAGCCCTAATCTCTTGAAACCGTGTCACAACTCAAAAGTCCAGATCCCCCCCCCACTCCTAGGGTGCCTCTCTCTCGCTCTGCAATCTGCACTTTATTGCAACCTACGTACCTTCTCCCTTCCCCACACTCCACTCCACCGATCAGTTCACTGACACCAGCCGCCGACAGTCCCTTCTCAATTTCGTTCTTGATTTCCTTTGACCTATGCGCACCTGCATGTTGAGTCGGTGGCTTCTTTCAATCTGCATCATTCTCGACTTCCTCCATTCTTGACTTCCTCGAACGTTCGACCAGCCTGTGCGACCACCTCTGTGAACCTCTTTCTGGCTTTTTGTGAAAATTGCGGCTTTTTTATGCCTTTGTTTTTCTGATATTTTTAAGGTTTTTTTTATGATTTTTTTAGCCAACCCGTTTAACTCACTAACCCACTTTGGATTGAGCTGACTTGGTACTTTCTCAACTCACCAAAAAGTGAGTCAACCGGCTTGACTCGTTTTTTGTCCAACCCGTTGTGAGTCAACCAGGATGAGTCGGGTTGACTCACTTTGACAACTCAAGGGTGTGGGTGTGGATCGGTGTGTGGGGGTGTTAGTCTAGATATGGGTGGGTAGGCGCTGGTGTAGGATTTAGTGTGGGTAGGTGAATGCGGGATGCACGTGGATGGTTGAGGGTATGTGGGTGTGTATTAGTATGAGGTGTGCAGATACAGACATGTCTCAGCAACTCTGTAACGTCCTAATTTCTAAATTCAGAAATAATTCCTGTTGGGAGCACTATTTCCAAATTCATAAAATTAATTCGTCAATTTCGCGTATCAAAATAAAACATAATCGCTTGTGTAATCCAACCATTACCAAAGCTCCACTTTACATAGTTAAAACATAGAAAATCCAACAAAGTTGCCGTCAAGGCTCCAATACAATGCATCAAAATTAACATAGTAATTTCCTAAGAAACAACGAAACAAAAGACTACGGTAGTCCTAAGCAAATCAATAACGATAATAAGAAATAAAGGTCTAATCTATGGTACTTCATGTATCCTCTACTTCTCGTCCTGATCTTGAAACTCATCCTGCACAACTGAAATATAATTCCCGTATCGTGGGATGAGACTACGTCCCAGTGAGCGTAACAAGTGTGTGCGGTGTGGGGAAAACAATCAAGAATCATCACAATTACACATATCTATCTAGAGCATCATGAATAAATGAATTATGCATAATATATCATCATTGAAATAATGTTTATGATGCAATGCATGACTGTGAGGTGTTGTTACCCGAAACCCGGGGTCTTTACACTGTAACGTGACTGTGATGAGCGCTCGACCTGAGAATCGAAGGACCGTCGTCCAGGGAAACCTGAGATTAAGTCTTATTTGAACATGAATGACACATTACTTGATTATTTTTAATAATTGAGGATCCCCCATCTTTCCCTTGGCCAAGGGTTAGATGAGATCACCTCGTCTTTCTTAAACATGATTGCCCGAAGGCCTGTGACGGTCAATGACCCTGTGATAGCCCGGAGGCTCTGTGATGGCTATAAGCCCTGTGATATCTTAATTCATAATTCATGACTGTGATGGCCAAAGCCCCATGATTTCATAATAAAATATTCAAGGTTCATAATACATCATCATTATCTCAACTCATAATCCATGACTGTGATGGCCAAAGGCCCGTGATTTCATAAATGACATGTTCAAGGTTCATAACACATAATCACTCAAATCATCCACCCTATGGTTTTGCAATTCTAGACATCCAATCATCAATACATTCATAATTCATAAACTTATCTCATACATACATCATTATTCCATGGAAGAAAGGGAAAAAGAATGGGGAACATGCTGTGAGGACAGTCAAGACAAACAAATGAGAGTCACACCCACCTCAATAGAAGCCCTAAGAGAAGGGAAGAAGGTCGGGGAGGACTAGGGTTGGAGAGCCTTAGCTTTAATCCTCTTCCTCCAAGTTCCCAAGGCGTTCCTCTCTCTAGAAACCGCTCTTTCTCTCTCTAAAATGAAGAAGAATCGGATAGAATTCAAGAAAGAAACCGTAACTTATGTTTTTAAAGTGCAGAAATCGGGCCTGCGCTCAAGCCTCGCTTAAGCGCAGCTCAAGCGCAAGTTCTCGCTCAGGCTGCGCTTGAGCTCAGCTCGAGCTGAATTTCTCAAATTGCTCTCTGTTTTTCTGCGCTCAGGCTGCGCTCGAGCTCAGCTCGAGCGAGAAAACCAGATTGCAATTTTCCCTTATTGCTGATATCCTTGCTCAGGCTGCGCTTGAGCGAAAATGAGTCTGTTTGAAGGTGCAGTTTTCATCCAAACCCTATCATATAACCTATCAAACTGAATCCCAGGAAATAAGCTTTCTAATGAGAGTGGAATCACCTCAATCGGACATCTACAACTCTAGATATTTGCGAATTAGTACACCAAGGTCATTAGGCCTAATTCCCAAAATTAAGCAGTAACCTCAGTTTGTGCCCCTCTTGGTTCCAATTCAATTCTCTCCTTCTCAAACCTACTTTCTATCCTTCAAAACTTCTTCTAACTTAGTTCTTCTCATCCAAATCTCCACCACTCTAATCCTTGATAAATCTATTCCCTTGACTACGAGGCTCATTCTTCCATATTTAATGGCTAAGATCTCGGGTGTAGCTCTTCTCCCTAACTCTTTCTCATAATCCTTCCTTTCAACTTAATTCTTCTTTAACCAAACTAATTTTCTCATTCTTAAACATTTATACTTCTCTCTGATACATGGTGTGGTTCCTTCTAGGTCCTACCTACAGTCAATTAGCTTAATTCCTGTTTCCTTTTCTAAACTCTTTTAAAACTCATAATTCCTAATGGATTCCCTAATTTCTTGTCTGAAATCACCCTTAACCTCCGAATTCTTACCCTACGTCTAACTTCGCTCTCTTGGCTAAGTTCACCACCTAAGGATTCTCTTAGGTTTTCTAGGTTCCAGTTTCCGGGATGTTACAATTCTACCCCCCCTTAAATAAATTTTGTCCTCAAAATTTGCTCCGAGTGCCTCAATACAAGGTCACCCTCCTATTCTTAACTATATTTGTATACTTGGAATCTTGTCGCAATACCACTTGATAACCAATAACTCTATTTCTCAAGGAAGAAAAAGGAAATCAAAAGCTACACATTCTAATTCATCTCATTGGTTTTGCTCTAATAGTTTCGTCTCTAATATTACTATCTCCTAACTATCTCATGCCTAACTTTCGCTAACATCATTCAATCCTATCTAGGGTACTTATTCTGAAGTGTTTTACTTACCCCATTTATCTTTAAGTACTAGAATCTTTCCCGAACCATTGCCTAGTAACTAATACTTCTATTCCTCAAGGTCTCTAAATGGGATTAAGGGTCGAGTTCACTACTAAACTTGTCTCCTAGGCTATCACCTCATGGGTTACTCATAGGATGACATCACCTTCCTTGTTGGTTCTACTTCTTGTTTACGTTGAAATCTGACAATCTATCGTTTCTCTCCTCACTACTCTGACATAGATTCCTACGGGTCACAAGTTGGCTTTCCTCACCCTAGGAGGGTCTAACTACCCAGTATCATCATCCTTCCTAATCAAGTCAGAACGTTCTACTCATGATTCCTAATAGGAATGAAAACAGTGGTTGTCTCTTCTCTAACCTATCTTGTATGCAATTTCCCACACTACTGACAAGTTCGTAGCATGGGAAAGTCCAAAAACTTTGATTATAACTTCTAACTTGATTCCTAACATATCCCCCACTACTAAGGCTATCTAGAGGTCACACAATGTGTGAGGAAAACAAAAATTGGGTGTTGCTAAAAACCTAGTTGTGTCCCAAGTATTTCGGATTGGTCTTTTAAGTTATATTGTGGGTACTTATATCTTCCCCTACCAGTCTACCCCCCTTAAGGACTCGGGCCCTTCCTACAATCCTTTAGGTTTTAAGTCCACCTCATGAAACTACTTTGCGTTCCCAAGGGTTGGCTAGCCCGAAACATAATCACCTAACGACATCATGTTATCACTAGTTTCTAGGACAACATACAGATCTCGAGAAAAGAATAAAGATTGCAGCCAAGTGAATACATCACATCAAGGTAACAAAAAAAAATAACAATGGAGTTTCTTTGATACATATATAATAAAGAGTGGACAAGCTTCTGTAGCTCATCCGGAGGAAACGTAAATCTAATCTGACGGAACATGATAGTGTGTAGGCCTTCTTGTACCTATCACTCCATCAAGTGAACCTAAGTGGAAATCCTGATTTTGGGTATTACAAATTTTATTATCAATCATGGTTCTAAGGAGAAAACATTGTCAGGAAATCTAGATTGGAAAAAAAAAAGTTCACATAATGGTTCTTTGAACAACAATTACCACAAATTTGAGGTTCCAAGTTTCCTCAAGAAACTATGCCACCCATTCACACCTCTAACAGGCTAAGTCACGAGTGACTTCCCAATATCTTTCCTACGCAACAACAATTCGAAGGGGTTAGATTTACCCCCAACCACTAAGGTCCAAAATCCATTCGTATTAGAGTCATGGGTTCTAGTTGCTCTTAGATCACTAGACCATTCTTTTATCAAGATCTAGCACACAATAATTGATTTCGAAGATTAAATTGATCTAAGGCTACCAACTCACCCATACCGAATTGAAAGGATGGGGGAAAGTTACAACCTTAATTCCTTTGCAAGACCGACTACTCCCATGAGATAAAATTTCTGAATAATCCCTTGAAAAGAGTATACTAACCACCACTCGATCGATAAGTTGAGTCATGGATTGACAAGGCATACTAGATTCCTACTTCGTTTATAAACTCGGAAATCCACCAATATTTTATGTAATATAGACACACTAAATAGCTAGATAATGATCATGTACCTATAAGAACCAGAACTACTTCTAACAACCAATTTGGAGCTGTGGGAGTATTAGTCTAACATCTTAGGGGATAAAGGATTGGGTTTACCTCTTACATTCTAAACCAAATCACAGGGCATAAGAATTTAAATATTCTCACCTCCATCAAATTAAAATTGATGACTGTAACAAAACCGCCCACATGCACATATACTATTAGGGATATGAAGTAAGGAAGGCAAGTGTGTGGGTTTAGAGGTCTAAATCCCATCCTTCTACTTGTCTCTAAGATCACCTGGCCTCAATGAAGTAACTTAATCAAAAACTAGGATTTACTTCCCGTGAGTCCCACACTTCTCTTCTAACCTCTACCTGTCATGGAAAAACTCCTATCCTGGAAACTTACCATCACCTCCACATGCAAGACATTCCAACAACGCAAACAAATAGACATATCAGTCAATTATTCAAGCAAAAACAAGCATCATGATTAATCAAACAAGTCACACACTCAAGGTGTAACTACAAGCAACCATCACTATCCTCCCTTACTAGGGAGCCTACTCCTCATGTTCCCTCTAAACCTCTCTCCAAAAACTTCTACTTTACCTTTCCTTCTAAGGGTACCTTAATTTCTTTGGAAACTAAAATGACATCTCATAAAGCTCCTGAGGTGGAGATCCTACTCTTGGAGAATAGACCTATGTCACTCTCCCTCTAGCTATTATGTAGGTGGCTCTAACCTTGTTAGAGAAGTGTCCCACTTCCCTCAACAAGGTATCCTAGTTACGTTACTAACCATAATTCCGTGTACAACGCACCCAGTGGAGGGGTGATCAGTCCCTAAACTGAGCATGAGGCACGGTGGAATTATAGTAAGTTACGGGCAACTAACCTAACCACAGTCCAATTGGATTGAACTGCTCTGATACAAAATGTAACGTCCTAATTTCTAAATTCAGAAATAATGCCTGTTGAGAGCACTATTTCCAAATTCATAAAATTAATTCGTCAATTTCGCGTATCAAAATAAAACATAATCGCTTGTGTAATCCAACCATTACCAAAGCTCCACTTTACATAGTTAAAACATAGAAAATCCAACAAAGTTACCGTCAAGGCTCCAATACAATGCATCAAAATTAACATAGTAATTTCCTAGGAAACAACGAAACAAAAGACTACGGTAGTCCTAAGCAAATCAATAACGATAATAAGAAATAAAGGTCTAATCTATGGTACTTCATGTATCCTCTACTTCTCGTCCTGATCCTGAAACTTATCCTGCATAACTGAAATATAATTCCCATATCGTGGGATGAGACTACGTCCCAGTGAGCGTAACAAGTGTGTGCAGTGTGGGGAAAACAATCAAGAATCATCACAATTACACATATCTATCTAGAGCATCATGAATAAATGAATTACGCATAATATATCATCATTGAAATAATGTTTATGATGCAATGCATGACTGTGAGGTGTTGTTACCCGACACCCGGGGTCTTTACACTGTAACGTGACTGTGATGAGCGCTCGGCCTGAGAATCCAAGGACCGTCGTCCAGGGAAACCTGAGATTAAGTCTTATTTGAACATGAATGACACATTACTTGATTATTTTTAATAATTGAGGATCCCCCATCTTCCCCTTGGCCGAGGGTTAGATGAGATCACCTCGTCTTTCTTAAACATGATTGCCCGAAGGCCTGTGACGGTCAATGACCCTGTGATAGCCCGGAGGCTCTGTGATAGCTATAAGCCCTGTGATATCTTAATTCATAATTCATGACTGTGATGGCCAAAGGCCCATGATTTCATAATAAAATATTCAAGGTTCATAATACATCATCATTATCTCAACTCATAATCCATGATTGTGATGGCCAAAGGCCCGTGATTTCATAAATGACATGTTCAAGGTTCATAACACATAATCACTCAAATCATCTACCCTATGGTTTTGCAATTCTAGACATCCAATCATCAATACATTCATAATTCATAAACTTATCTCATACATACATCATTATTCCATGGAAGAAAGGGAAAAAAAAATGGGGAACATGCTGTGAGGACAGTCAAGACAAACAAGTGAGAGTCACACCCACCTCAATAGAAGCCCTAAGAGAAGGGAAGAAGGTTGGGGAGGACTAGGGTTGGAGAGCCTTAGCTTTAATCCTCTTCCTCCAAGTTCCCAAGGTGTTCCTCTCTCTAGAAACCGCTCTATCTCTCTCTAAAATGAAGAAGAAATGGAAAGAATTCAAGAAAGAAACCGTAACTTATGTTTTTAAAGTGCAGAAATCGGGCCTGCGCTCAAGCCTCGCTTAAGCGCAGCTCAAGCGCAAGTTCTCGCTCAGGTTGCGCTTGAGCTCAGCTCGAGCTGAATTTCTCAAATTGCTCTCTGTTTTTCTGCGCTCAGGCTGCGCTCGAGCTCAGCTCGAGCGAGAAAACCAGATTGCAATTTTCCCTTATTGCTGATATCCTCGCTCAGGCTGCACTTGAGCGAAAATGAGTCTGTTTGAAGGTGCAGTTTTCATCCAAACCCTATCATATAACCTATCAAACTGAATCCCAGGAAATAAGCTTTCTAATGAGAGTGGAATCACCTCAATCGGACATCTACAACTCTAGATATTTGCGAATTAGTACACCAAGGTCATTAGGCCTAATTCCCAAAATTAAGCAGTAACCTCAGTTTGTGCCCCTCTTGGTTCCAATTCAATTCTCTCCTTCTCAAACCTACTTTCTATCCTTCAAAACTTCTTCTAACTTAGTTCTTCTCATCCAAATCTCCACCACTCTAATCCTTGATAAATCTATTCCCTTGACTACGAGGCTCATTCTTCCATATTTAATGGCTAAGATCTCGGGTGTAGCTCTTCTCCCTAACTCTTTCTCATAATCCTTCCTTTCAACTTAATTCTTCTTTAACCAAACTAATTTTCTCATTCTTAAACATTTATACTTCTCTCTGATACATGGTGTGGTTCCTTCTAGGTCCTACCTACAGTCAATTAGCTTAATTCCTGTTTCCTTTTCTAAACTCTTTTAAAACTCATAATTCCTAATGGATTCCCTAATTTCTTGTCTGAAATCACCCTTAACCTCCGAATTCTTACCCTACGTCTAACTTCGCTCTCTTGGCTAAGTTCACCACCTAAGGATTCTCTTAGGTTTTCTAGGTTCCAGTTTCCGGGATGTTACAAACTCCATGGAAAATATTCATTAAGTGGCATGCTCAATCTATAAATGTCATAAAAAGAACATTTGGGTTGTTGAAGATGCGTTGGAAATTCTTAAAAGTTGAAGTTATTATCGTGTTAAAACCCATAATTGAATAATTATTGCTTGTTAATTGCTTATTGTGCAACTTGATTCAAAGAGAAATGTCTGTAAATCCATTAGAAATAGAGTTCGATAATATGTCAATCAATGAAGAAATGGATGACAACAAACGAGACATATATGGAGTGCATGGAGAGATGCTTTAGCAAACAAAATGTATAATGATTGGGTTGCTCAACGAGGTTACATGTGGATGAGTTGTACTCAGTGGGTTTTATTTGTCATACAATGAATTTTCAATTTTATGTATTGATGGTGTACTTTTTGATTTTATATCAAAACTTACATTAATAAATACATTTTTTTCAATTGTATTTATTTGTTCTACATTGATTTTAATTAGTTGATTGTTATTGGTTTTTTCTACACTTGCATAATGTTATTTAAGTATTGTTATAGGTATGAAATCTAAAATTACTCAATAAACTGGAAAAGTTTAATGCATTACTAAACTATTTAGAAAAGACAATTGCTCAAAACAAAAAGGTCGATGTTGATCAATTTAAAAATGGTTGGGGCAAAAATTATAAGTTAAAGAAAAAAGTTAAGAGGCTAAAATATGATAGCTACTAGCATGGACAAGGTTGCTACTAAGCTTATGGAAGTTGTTCAAAAATCCATTGATGGGATTTTTTAGCAACTACTACCTAGTTATTTGAAGCTATTTCCTAGCTATTTCGTAGCTACTACCTAGCCATTTTATAGATGTTTTATAAGCATACTTTTTAACTCTTGTTTTGATAGGATTTTGGAAAACTATGGATGTTGCATTCCTAGTTATTCTTTAGCTATTCCACAACTACTTCCTAGTTATTTAGTAGGGGCGTTCATATCTAATCCAACCCAATGCAAACCGCATAAACTGAACCGAAAAATCGAAAACCGCAAAAACAATTTTTTTTATTGAATTGGAATGATTTTTGGATTCTATGTTGAAAACCGATCCAATTCAATCCAAACCGAACTTATATATACATATATTATTACTTATAAAATAATCTTATATTTATACTTGTATACATATATATTTATGAAATTACTTATATTCATATACTTTTTATGAATTTATTATCTAACTAGTGTTTAACATGTGCGATGCACGAGGCTTGATACTTAAAATAAATTAGTTAATGTAAATTTTGTATTAAATACATGTAGTTAAAGGATTATCAAATTCATATATTTATTTAAACACAAATAAATATATTTAGTAAAATATTCAATGAGTAAGTATAATCATTGCTAAAGATAGAAAATTACATTAATAAGAGAAAATATTAAAATATATAAATGTAAAATTCAATACATACAATGAATGAATGAATTAATATTTGTTTTGAAATATTTTTTAGTACGCTATAATTTTTGTGACATTACAATGCTTAAGATTATCATCACTTAAAAGATTTTTAAGTCCTTGGCAGGATTTAACCCTAGAAACAACAACATATAATTGTCTTCGTTGAAATTTCAACGATGTAAGGTGATGGGGAAGAATTAGATTCATTCTAGGAATATAAACCCTTGTCCCAAAATGTGTTCTATATAGTTGCACCAATTATCTTAGTACCTAACTCATCAACTATTAATTTGTTCCATTGCAAAGTCCAACAAAGACATCAAGATTCATTAGCATTACCGAAACTCATTTCTTTAACACTAACTTATGATTAGGAAGATAAGAGCACCTAAAAAAATTTAGGAATTTAGTTTTTAAACCAATCAACCTCAATACCAACTTCCTCATCTGCTTTCCATGTAGAATCAACACTCAAATAAAACCTTTCTTTTTCACGAAATAATGCTATTCATTAACCGATTGAACAATATCTAATGTAGGTGCCAACATTGCCCTATCCTGGAAAAAATCTATACTTCCAAAATTCGACAACAAATTAGAGCATACAAAAGATACAATATCTCCAATTGGATCACATGTGCAATATTTTGGCAAGTCATCTGGTATATCAACATATGTAACGTCCTAATTCCTCAATTCAAGAATAATGTCCGTTGGAAATACTATTCCGAATTTCTGAAATTATTTCGCGCCATTTTCGATATCGTCAAGCAAATCACACAATTGCTTAGGCAATCCAACGTTTGCTTAAGCTTCGATGAAATTCATGCATCAATGCTTTCAATACAAATTCCTAATCAACAACCTAGGGAACGAACCTACACTTTGGAGTGTTATGGTTCATAAATCTCCTACTGGAAATCCGGCAGAATCTCCCCTAAAAACTGGACATTTTTCAATTTCCAGATTCACCTGAAAACTAACAAAACACCAGTACAGTTTATAATATACCATGACTAGTCCAAATCTATAGCAAAATGGGCCTCCATGGCCAAACCAAACGTTCACATCCTTCTCTTCAAATAATACAATCCAATGATTTAAATACATATACATACATATACAATTCTTAATCAATATATAACTTTATTAAATCTGAGAGACCTAAGGTGACTGGCAGCTGGGGAGGCGGGGAGAGTCTGCCTCGAGACTTCGACTCATCCTCCAATGCTAAGAAATTCTTTCCTGCACAACTGAAGATGTTTTTCCTCAACGTGGGATGAGACTACGTCCCAGTGAGTGAGGTATCGGTGTGTGCGGTGTAGGGGAAAACAGAACACATGACATATAGAAGTAAATCATAACTTCAACAATTATAAAAGTGTTCGTAATAGAAAGTCAAGACATATAGGGTCAGTCATCCAAGGACAATCATAAATGCAAGGTCAGTCATGAAGTGTTTTACCCAACACCCAAGGGGTCTTTCCACTTATCTGTGAGGCTAGACTGAGCTTAGACTAACAGAGATTGTCGTCCCTGAAGGCCATAAGACCTTAACCCATTAACTGTGATAGATTCAAATAATAATTTATTTAATTCTTTAACATGAGTCCATGGACCAAGCAAGGCCTTAAAACATGAGTCCATGGACCAAATCTTGCTTAATTAACATGAGTCCAAGGACTGGAGACAGAGTCTCAAAAACATGACTCCAGGGACCAAAGCATGATTATTTACATGAGATCTAAAGACCCAAAACAATTTCATGAGGTCATGAGACCCAAAACCATTTCCATGAGGTACAAAGACCCAAATCATTTTCCTTTACCATTATCATGAGGTCGAAGACCCAAAACATTTCCTTTTCCATTTTCATGAGGTCAAAGACCTAAAACATTTCCATGAACATGGTGGGGTTTAGAAACATGTACAAACATTCATTTAGTGCATAAACATGATAATAAGCATGAACATAAGCAATTATAGACATAACCAACATCCCAAACCTCCAATTTCATGAAACCACCACATCCTCTAACCTAAGGTTTGATCCAAAATCAAGCAATCCAAGGCAATCCAAAGCAATCCATACATAAAATCCTATTTTTAACCTCCAATAATCACATAATCAAGGCTCAATCATCCATCATACAAGAAAATCCTCAAATCCCCAAATTACTAACCTAGGGTTTGGCCAACAATTCATATATTCAATTAATCTAGCAATCAACCCTAAGTTTTGCATAAACTCATACATAATAAACTATAATAGCAAGGGGAGGAAGAATAGGGAGCATACATAGGAGAATAACTAAGAAATAAGTGAGTGAGAACCACACTCACCTCAAAGGAGCAACAATGGAGGAAGAGGAGGAATAAGTTGATGGAGGAATGGTGGAAATCCAAGCCTTGGGAATGATAGAGCATCTTCAATCAAGCCCTTCTCCATCTCCAACCTCTTTCTCTCTCTAAAATCCTCTCTCTCTCACTCTAAAAACCCTAAGGGAAGGAAGAAGAAATGAAAGGAATGAAGAGGGACGTTGTTTTATATAAAATTCTGTCGCGTGCACGCTCGAGCGTGCCCCTGGTGTGGCGCTTGAGCGTGCAACAACCAGAAACCCCCTTATAGTTCTGCCTCGCGTACGCTTGAGCGTGCCCCTGGTGCAGCGCTTGAGCGTGCAACCACCAGAAACCCCCTAATGGTTCTGCCTCGCGCACGCTTGAGCATGCAACCACCAGAATCAAATTTTATGGTTTTTGATGCTTTTACTCATTCCAAACTTTTCTAACCCCCCCTAAACCTTCCCTAGAAACCCTGAAATCAATTCCTTATCCTTTCTAATCACCAAATACAATTTTTTTGCCCCTAAAGCCTATTTCTTAACCATCTTAACATACCTGATGACTAAACTTAGTATGATATGCCTCTAAGGTAAACCTATGATCACTTGGGGCTTGATATAGGTTTCTTCTTCTAAATTTCCCTTAACATTCATGGACTCTTGACTAAACCTCCTATCCTTTCTGAAATTCATTCCCACATCCTCAGGTTCTCATTCCCCTTCTAATCCTCTTCTAGATTCTACTTGGGTTCAAAACTTTGGGATGTTACAACATCAATCTTCCCATCACTATATCTGCCCGAGTTTCCATCACCTAAA
This sequence comes from Sesbania bispinosa, assembly GCA_026901365.1. Taxonomy (NCBI): domain Eukaryota; kingdom Viridiplantae; phylum Streptophyta; class Magnoliopsida; order Fabales; family Fabaceae; genus Sesbania; species Sesbania bispinosa. Next base: position 810,536 of record QLOH01000311.1, read on the forward strand.
GCAAGAATCATTTAGTAAACACTATAATGTCCTATTGATTTGTATCACTATTAAAACCTTGCTTTCTCATATTTTGTGACAATGTGAGAACTTTACAATATTTCCACGGCCTTGATAAATTTATAGTGACCATAACAATTATTTTAAGTTTAATGTAATAGTATATTAACTTAAGACATTATTTTATACATAGTAAAAACAACTTCTGATTTTAAAATTTTTAATTTAATAAGTTCCAACACAACATAATCACAATTCTATTACCATTGGGTGATTATTTGTAACTCTTATACACAACGTTTATATAAATTCTTCTAAATTTATCCAATACTTCTTTACTTTTTTATCACCACATGCACGATAAACATACTCAAATTATATCAATAATGTCTTTCAAAATGAAGACAACAACAAATTTAGTAAAGGTTTGTAAAAGCTCACATCAAAATTAAAGTGTCAACAATCAATATCAACAATTTAATTATAACCTAAACTCATTTATATTTACAAACTTAAAACACACTAAATTAAAACATTGTTACTTGATATTGGTTGCAATGTCACATCTCATGGTTAGAGAAGTAATCTTGCATAAAAAAATATTACATTTCTTTAAATCTTGAGGAGTATCCAATTTATATTTAAAAAAATTAATAATATGACATCAATACGATTTTATATATTTTTGTTATTATTATTGTTATATATTAAAGTATTTACATATAAAATTCTAAACCTCTATATTATAAATAAAATTTTAATATTATAAAATAATATATATTATAAATAAAATTTTAATATTATAAAATAATATATTTAACTAAATAATAATATATAAAATTTATTATTCTAAATTTTTTCCCACAAATACATAAAACACTCCTATACATGCATAAATCAGTAAAAGTTACATTTAAATAATTTAAGATAGATAATAATAATAATAATAATAATAATAATAATGATAATAATAATAATAATAATTTGACAGAGGATTTAAAACAAACTAAAAAAATCAATACTACATTGTCAGCAAAAAGTCAAGAAAAATAAGCCCAATACACCTGGTCAAAGCCCATAATGTGGTTGACTGGATAAACAAATTTTGAGTAAATGAACAGTAGTAAAAAAACTCTTCCAATGTAATATTATAGATAGATATCATGTTAATATTTCTACAAATATATCAATTTAATTAAATCTAGTTTTAAATTAGTTTTGATATGTCTCATGTCCTTCTTTTTAGTATAATTTTATATTGATTTTAATAAGTATAAATACTAATACAAAAGTACTATTATTTCATAATTTTATCACCTTTATCTAATATTTATTGTCTCTTTTTAAAATGATAAAGCGATCCAATCCAATCCAATTTAAATTGGACCGAATTGGAAAAAATATCAAAACGATCGGATGATGAAATAATGAAACCACAATGATTGGATCAAATGGTTTTTGCCTCAAAATCGATTCAAACCGAACCGCGAACACCCCTACTATTTACTAACCAATATGTACTTATTGTAGCTATTTCACAGTTATTTTGTAGCAATTTCCTAATTATTTGTAGTTACATCCTCTAGCTATTTTTTAGTTATTTCGCATGTACTTCCTAGCTATTATATAGTTATTTTGCAGTTATTTTTAGCTATTTAACCTGGTTTTTAATTGGTTTTGGCATGTCATGTTTTCCTTCTTATATAGTTTTATATTTATATTATAAATAAAAGTTATAACAAAAATGTATAAAAGAGAAAAAAATAAAATATCATTAATGAAATAATAAAATAAAATTCAAAACAAATAAGTAATTTATTACTTAAAAAGATTTTGTAATATTCGGTAAGTCTTTTTTAGTTTGAAATACATGAGTAATAATGGATTTATAATAATTGATTTATTGGTTGAGATATTTGAGATTTTAAATTGTATTTTTTATATTTATTAAACATTTCATGATTTATTAAATGTTTCATAAAATAATGACATAAGAAGCCTAAAACCAGTCCAATCCAAATCGCTTTAAATTGGATTGGATCCGTCAGATTTAAATTTAAAATGAATATGATTGTGTGAAAAAAATTATATGATTGGATCAGATCAAAACCGATTCAATCCAATTCGTCTTGTTAGTGTATGAGTGTATCATTTATGTGTGGAGGGTGTTGATGTGTATTAATGTGTGGGTGTTGGTGTCGGTGTGAGTGTGAGTGTGAGTGTGTGGGTGGTTTGTGTTTCTTTTCTTTTTCCTAAGTTGGTTTGGTTTGTTTGTGTGGGTTGGGTTTAGTTCGTTTTGTGTTGGGTTTGGGTTGGGGGTTGGATTTGGGTTGGACTAGGTTTGAGATGACTTTAGATTTGGGTTGAGGTTGGGGTTAGATGGTCTAAGTTGAGTTTTTTTTGGGTGGGTTAGGTTTGGGGTGGGTTTGAAATTTGGGTTGGGTTGGTTGTTGTCAAGACCGAGGTCACGAAGAGATGACAAATCGAAACTGGAAAAAAATAGGTTTTAATGGAGTCATCACTAAAATTTATTCTAAAGAAAAATTTCAGAAAAAATCTTTTAAAGAAAAATAGTCTTTGAAATTAGATTTGGATTCTGGAGTCGATTATGTGCAGGGAAGGTATTAACACCCCACAACATCCGTTTTAAAAAATCGTTATCTTTAATTAATTTTGTGAAATTGATTAGCTTTGGAAAATATTTACTTTACCCCACTTGATGAAAATTAACAAGAAAATATATTTTTTATTTTTTTGGAATTCTTAGAATAAAAAAGAGAGTTTGTTTTAAAATATGATTGATTTTTATCATTGAAAAGGAAAAATATTTTGATGTTTTCAATTTTTATTCTTTTTTTGTATTTTTTATAATGATTGAGAAATTTTATTTTAGAAAATTATTAGTTTTTATTAAAAGGGGATGCAAATGTATTTTGGTTCCCGCTCCTACGTATCCCTAACTGCAATGGAGAAATCAAAGTCACGTACATGTAGTTCTAAAAGAACAAGTGAGAATTGGTTTCTTTTAATTCTGAAATGCTTCTTTCTTTGGAAGATATATTTTTTTATAGTTTTTTGAAAATATTAATTTTTTTATTTTGAGTTTTTTTTCTTTGAAAATAGGCATTTTTTAAAGGAGTTTCATTTATTGATTTAAACCATATTGCACATGGTAAATAAATAATTATAACCATGAGAAGTTAGATTAAGGATTTAATGTATATACACCGTCAATGTAATTTTTTTTACACATACATTAAATGACGTGTTACCACATTATTTCATGAATATGATATTTCACGTGTTATTAAACTCACAACACTGGAAGAAACACAGGTAATGATGTAAACTTTTTTTTACAAACAATAATACAAAGGTTGAGTTTTTTTTTTTCAAAACAAAGGCTGAGTAGGAAAATGCAATGCAAAATGAAATGGGTCTGCAAATCATCATCAACCACAAACACGAAGCAACAAAAGACACACACAAAAAACAGAAATGGGCCAAGAATGAATAATATATACAAATAAAATGGTCCATAGTACATAGGGGTTGCTTTTAGCACCCCCTTTTGCTATTCGCACCCCTACCATTTCCTAAACTACCCCCTTCCCTTACCCTCCCCCTCCCCCTCCCTAGCAACAGCCCCACCCTCTTCTCCTTCCGCTCCCCTCCCCACCCCCTTCTCACTTCTCTTCCAACCCCCCTCCCACTCCCCTTCCCATCCCCAAAACCCCCACCCCTTTCCTTACCCCCCTTCCCCTTCCCCTTCCCATCCCCAACACCCCCACCCTTTTCCTTACTCCCTTTCCTATTCCGTTGGAGGGAATGATTATGAAATCATTTGAATATGCTGGGAATAATTCTGAAAAAAGTATACCAGTGCAGGCGCCGTTCTGACCTCTGACAGTCGTACAGAGATGCGTCATGACCTCTGACAAACGTACAAGAATTTGCAGATGTTGTCACAGAATATTCTTTCCACGTCAAACAGCCTTGAGTTGCGATAGGTGGTCTTCAGATATAATCTCTTTAGAAAACTTCAGCTTTTCAGACAACTAGCCACTTCAGATCGATGCCTTCAGGAATATAATTCAGACGCATAAACTTCATATGATTGATTGCAAGTCTCACTCTTGCTTGTGTTCTCAAGTTTTGTCTTGAGAATAATATTTTCTTTTTTTAGAGCTTCATTCTTTTCACACTTTTTTGTGTATGTTCTACTTATATCCTTAAACTCATTGAACAGTTCTTTAGAACTTTCAAACAGATCATCAAAACGTTCTTGGAGTTCATAAGGTACCTCAGTTTCAGAACTGTCTGAGAAGGGCAAGCTAGCCATCAGACACAGGTTGGCCTCTTCTAAAGATTGTTATTCCTCTTCAAAGATTGAATCATCTGAATCTTCCCAGGTGGCCATAAGACCCTTCTTCTTCTGGAAGTAGGGCTTCTTCAACTTGGGACACTCAGCTTTAATATGGACAGGTTGTTTGCATTCATAGCAGACTATTGGCCCCTTGTCTAATGTTGGTCCTTCTTTGAATAACCTCTCCTTCTTTATTCTGAAGTTCTGCTCATTTTTGAACAGTCCCTTCTTTTGGAGCATCTTCTTTATCTTTCCGCTCAACAAAGCAAGATCATCATCTTCAGAATCTTCTTCAGACACCTTTGATCCATCTAAAGTCTCCTCAGCTGGCATGGCTTCCATGGAACCATGTCTATGCTGCTTGGTTTTAGTGTTGAGTTCAAGAGACTTCTTCTTGGCAGCATCTTCTTCCAGCTCAAGCTCATGGACTTTAAGTGAAACCAAAAGTTCTTCTTTCTTCAGGGAGTTAAGATCCTTAGCATCCTGAATAGCAATGACTTTTGGTCTCCACTACTATTTAAATAAGCTCCTTAGGATTTTCCTACTGTGATCCCCAGAATCATAGGTCTTTCCTAAGGACTTGAGTCCATTGGTGAATATTTGGAACCTTCCAAACATTTGATTAATAGTCTTTGTATCCTGCATCTTGAACATCTCGTACCGGTGAACAAGCATGCTGATTTTAGACTGCTTTACGTTCTCAGTTCCTTCATGGGTTGATGCTAAGGTATCCCAGATCTTCTTATCTGAGTTGCAGCAATGAACCTTCTCATACTAAGGTTTGTTAAGTGCACAAACCAAGTATAATTTGGCTTTAGCATTCAGTTGCACTTTGGCTCGTTGATCTCTCGTCCAATTTGACTTTGGGATAGGAAAACCACCATGCATGGGAACATAGTCACCATCTGTAACTACTTCCCAGATATCTATGTTGCTAGACTCTATGAAGAGCTTCATATGATCCCTCCAGTAGTGGTAGTCCTCTCCGTTGAAGGCTGGAGGCCTAGCCACAAAAGCTCCTTTTGTGATGTAGTGACTAGTTCTTGTTAAGGTCTCCATCTGCTTGGATCTACTCCTCTAACACTTGTCAAGTGCTAAACCAAGAGACTGAGTTATGATACCAACTGTAGAACACAAGGAAAACATTAGAAGGGGGTTGAATAGTGTTTTACAAACTTAACGGATTTTTAGAAACCTTTTTCGCAATAGTAAGTTTACTAAAATTTCAGATAGGATTTTGAAAGCTATCTGAAGTGACTTCTCCTATCTGAAAGGTTCAAATAAGAGATTTTTTTTTTAAATTACTTGGTTTTTAAAAGTGTTCAGAAATTTTTGTAAACTTAATTTTTCAACCCCCTTTCAGTTATTGCAATAAATATATGTAAATGAAAAGTCTATGGATAGAGAAACTTAGCCAAGAGATTTATCCCGGTTCACCCACCATCACTGTGAGCTACGTCCAGTCCCAGTGCCAATTAGCCACTGGATTTTCCACTAATCTCAAGAGATTACAAGTATTGTTTTCAGACAAGCCTCTTCAGGCTCTTCTCAAGTATATTTTGCTCACCTAGCCTCTTCAGGCTCTACACAACTAAGTGTTCACAATAGAAAAATGAACTTGAATTTCAGCAAAGTTCTTGTTCAAAGAATTGTACAAGCAACTGTGTAAGACACAAAATATGAAATTTGTGTACAAAGAAAATACCAGAGTTTGATTTCTACTAAGAAATCTGCAGCATTTTGTTTCTTTTAGCGCGTAGGTTCTCTTAAGTTCTCCCTCCTTGCATCCTTGAAGGTCTTCCTTCAGCTATTTATAGGCATGGCTCAGGCTGATTTGAATTTTTCTGTTGGACCAAATGATTGTGAAATCATTTGAATCCGTTAGGAAAATTTTTGACAAACGTACACTGGTGCAGTGTAACGTCCTAATTTCTAAATTCAGAAATAATGCCTGTTGGAAGCACTATTTCCAAATTCGTGAAATTATTTCATTCATTTCGCGTATCGACATATAATACCATCGCTTGAGTAACCCAACAATTACTAAAGCTCCAACAATGCATATATAATTCAATGATATAATAACATACTATTGCCATCAAGGCTCCAATACACCAAAATATTAAACTAACATAATGATTCCTAAAGTAGCTTTAACAAATAACACTAGTGGTTCTATACAACAGGGAAAACATCGAGTAAAATAAACAATAAGACTAATGGTCTTCACATGCCATCTACTACTCGTCATAGCTTTGATCAGTATCCTGCACCACTGAAAATATTGTTCCCATAGAATGGGGTGAGACCAACGTCCCAGTGAGTGTAACCGTGTGTGCAGTGTGGGGGAAAGCAACCAAGAACCATCATGGCATACATATAATTTTAAGAGACATAAAAGAAATAATGATACAGAATTCAACACAAAGAGAATCAATCATCAAGATACAATGCATGACTGTGAGGTGTTATTCCCGACATCCGGGGTCTTTTCTCTGTAACGTGACTGTGATGAGCGCTCGGCCATGTAACCAAGGACCGTCGTCCAAGGTTACCTATGATTAAATTTTAAATAACATTTAAATATAATTCTGTGATTGGGGACCCCATCTCCCTCTTGGCCATGAGTTCGATGTGGTTACCCCGTTGTCTTAATTAATTTGCCCGAAGGCCTGTGATGGTCAAAGACCCTGTGATAGCCTGAAGGCTCTATGATTTCTCTTAAATTCAGAATTTCATGACTGTGATGGCCAAAGGCCCATGAATTACAGAATAATATAATCAAGAATCATCATACAGAATCATCCAATCATCTACCCTAAGGTTTTGGCAATCCAATACATACAATAATCAGTACATTCACAATTCATATGTTCCTACTATACATATATCACTAATTCATAGAAGGAAAGGGGAAAAAGAATAGGGAACATGCAATGGCAATCATCCAGAACAAACAAGTGAAAGTCCACCCACCTGTGAGTTGAGGAAACAGAGAACGAACGAAGAACGGAGGGCCTTGAAGGGAGAAAGATTGAGGCAAGACTCGTTCTTGATGAGTAGAATTCGTTCTTGGCCTTTGCTGGGACTTTCTCTCACTAGAACCTCTCTCTCTCTCTCTGAAAATACGAAAAATTGGAAGAAGGAACTGACAGAAACCGTCCACGAACGTGTTTTAAAATGCAAAAATCGGACCTGCGCTCAAGCCTCGCTTGAGCGCAGCTCGAGCGCGAGTTCTCGCTCAGGCTGCGCTTGAGCTCAGCTCAAGCTGAATTTCCTCGAATTGCTCTGTGCTTTTCTGCGCTCAGGCTGCGCTCGAGCTCAGCTTGAGCGAGAAAACCGGATTGCAATTTTCCCTTTTTAGTGGTATCCTCGCTCAGGCTGCGCTTGAGCTCAGCTCGAGCGAGGAAACCAGAGTGAGATTTTCCCTTCTTGTTAAGGTGCAGTTTTCATCCAAACCCTATCGTGTAACCTATCAAACTGAAGCCCCAGAAATAAGCTTTCTAATGAGAGTGGAATCCTCTCCATCGGGCATCTACAACTCTAGATATTTTCGATTTAGTGCATCAAGGTCATTAGGCTTAGAACCAACCTCAAGCACAACCTATTTTTCTTCATTCTACTTTAAGTTATAAAATTCCTATGAATTGAGGTCTTAATTAGCGGGATGTTACATGCAGCGACCGTCTTCACTTGTGACAGTCGCACACAGAGACACGTCCTGACCTTTGACAAATGTACAAGAATTTGTAGATGTTGTTGTAGAATATTCTTGCCACGTCAAACAGCCTTGAGTTCTGATAGCTAGGTGGTCTTCAGACAGAAGCTCTTAAAAAAACTTCAGCTCTTCAGACAACTAGCCACTTCAGATGCCTTTAGGAACTCAGACACAAACTTCAGATGAGTTGATACTTCAGACAACTTCCAACTTCAAATCAGTTGATGCTTCAGACAATATCCACCTTCAGATGGGTTTGAAATAACAACAACGTGTTAAGTTCAGTTTGCGCATATTATAATTGTTTATTTAAGTTTATTTTCATCAAATCCAAATGAAGGGATATTCAAGTATTGAGACTCAATAGGTGTATGGCTGCTGGTGTGGGTGTTAGTGTGAGTAGGTGAGTGTGAGGTGCGTGTTGGTGTAGGAGGGTGTTGGTGTGTATTAGTGTGGGGTGTGCAAATATAGAAATGTCTCAACAACTCCATGAAAAATATTCAATAAGTGACATGCTTAAGCTAGAAATGTCATAAAAAGAACATTTGGGTTGTTGAAGATGCGTTGGGAAATTCTTAAAAGTCGAAGTTATTATCCAATTAAAACTCATAATTGTTTAATTATTGCTTACTGCTTATTTCACAATTTGATTAGGTGAGAAATTCCTGAAGATCCATTAAAAAATAAGTTCGATAATATATCAATCGATGAAGTGGTGGATGTCAATCGAGACATGGAGTGCATGGAGAGATGCTTTGGCAAACGAAATGTATAATAATTTTATTGCTCAACAAGGTTACATATGGATGAGTTGTACTCAGTGAGTTTTATTTGTCACACCCTAAAATTTCAATTTTATGTATTGATGGTGTACTTTTTGATTTTATATCAAAATCACATTAATAAATGCATTTTTTTTTCAATTTTGTTTATTTGTTCTGTTGGTTTTAGTTGGCTGTTGTTGGCTTTTTTCTTACACTTGTATCATGTTATTTCTGTATTATTATAGGTATGACATATAAAAGTATTCAATAAACTAGAAAAGTGAAAGGAGAACATAGGGGTTGAAGCAATAGAGAGTTTAATGCATTACTAAATTACTTAGAAAAGACAATTGCTCAAAACAAAAAGGTTGACGTTGAGCAATTTAAAAATGGTTGGAGCAAAAATGAGAAGTCAAAGAAGAAAGTTAAGAGGATAAAATATGATAGTTATTAGCATGGACAAGTTTGCTAATACGCTTGTGGTAGTTGTTTAAATATCTGTTGATAGGATTTTATAGCAACTACTACCTAGTTATTTTGAAGCTATTTTTCTTAGCTATTTTGTAGTTATTGCCTAGCTATTTTGGTAACTATTTTAATAGCAAACTTTTTTTATTACTCTTGATTTAATAGGATTTTGGATGATTGTGGAAGCTGCATTCCTAGTTATTCTTTAGCTATTCCACAACTGCTTCCTAGTTATTTACTAACTATTTTGTAGTCATTTCCTAGATATTTCAGGTTATTTTGCAGTAAATTTATAGCTATTTCCTAGCTATATTGTAGTTATATCTCAGTTATTTTATAAATATTCCTTATGTATTGCCTAGCTATTTTATAGTTCTTTGTAGTTATTTCCTAGCTATTCAAGCTAGTTTGAAATTTGTTTTGACATCTCATGTTTTCCTTTTTATATAATTTTATATTTATATTATTAAATAAAATTTATAATAAAGTGTGTACAAGAAAAAAAATATCAATGATAAAATCCCAAAATAAAATAAAAATAAATAAACAAGTTATTTATTACTCATAAATTTTTTGTAAAATTTTATAGTTTCAAATACACGAGTAATTATAATGAGTTTATAATAATTGATTTATTGGATGGGATATTTGAGATTTTAAATTACATTTTTAATATTTATTATACATTTCATGATTTGTGATGGGTGTGTTTGGCAAAACTAGCTGATAAGCTAGCTGGTAGTTGATAAGCTAGCTGCTACTTGATAAGCTCTCAGTTTATAAGCTCCGAGCTAATAAGCTAGCTTATTAAATTAGAAGTGTTTAGTAGAACTATCTGATAAACTAATTGGTATATGTAAATTGACATAAAAGGACACAACTACATAAGTTTTATTTTTTTAAATTCTATTTATGTTTTCTTGACAAAAATATATTATTTAATTATAATTTTAGTTTTTTTAAAAAATAACTAAATTCCTATTAAACCTTTTAGTGATAAAATTTAATTAAAAATTAAAGTAAATAATAAAATTGATAAAATAAATAGTATAATATAAAAACAATTTCATAAAATAGTGAAAGTAAAATAGCAATTGAATTAATTCGTAGTTTTTTAAATTACTTATTATATAGGTAATAATAGTTAAAAAAATTGAAAGGTTTTTATCACTAAAATTGAAAATAGGTAATATAGGCAAAAATAAATTAAGGATAATAAGGGAATATATTAAAATATAAGGGATAGTGATGGAAGAAAATTAAATAAGCTACAAGCTAGGTGAAGTAACTTGTAGCTTATAAGGTAGAAGCTCCTAAAATAAGGGGTCGTTCGGGGTGGTTGCGAGTTTTCAATTTTTGGTTTTTAAAAATTTTCAATCAAGTTTTTACAACTCAAAACCAAAAACTGAAAACCACTTTTTGTGGTTTTCAAATTGTTTGTTTTTAAAACCACAAAAACAAGTTTTCAGTTTTTGATTTTGAGTTGTAATAATTTGTTTGAAAATTTTTAAAAACCAAAAGCTGAAAACTCACAACCACCCCGAACGGCCCCTAAGCTACTTTGAGGTACGTTACCAAACACTTTTATGTTGGTCAAACTAGCTTATAAGCTAGTAGCTAGCTTATTGGCCTTGCCAAACACACTCTATATGTTTCATAAAATAATGACATGAAAAACCTAAAATCAGTCCAATCCAAATCACTTTAAATTGGATTGAAGTGATCAAATTTAAATTTAAAATGAAACCAATTGGATGAGAAAATGATATGATTGGATCATATCAAAATTGATTCATTCCAATATGTGATCATTGTTGTGCGTATTAGTGAATAGGTGTATATGTGGAATGGTGTTGGTGTGTATTAATGTGTAGGTGTGGGTGGATGGGTGTTTTTGGGTGTGGGTGTTCATGTGGGTGTGTGTGTGTGGGTTGTTTGTCCTTTTTTTTGCTAGGTTGGTTTAATTTGTTTGTGTAGGTTGGGTTGGTTTTGTTTAGTTTAGTTTGGGTTGGGTTTTTGTGTTAGGGGTTGGATTAGGGTTGGATTGAGGCGGGTTGGACTAGGTTTGGTTTGGTTTAGGTCGATTTTAGATCTGAGTTGAGGTTAGGTTGAGCTTTTTTTGGTTGAGTTAGGTTTGGGGTGGGTTTGAGTTTTCAGTTGGGTTGATTTGGGTTGAGTTTGTTTTGGGTTGGCTTGGTTGTTGTCAAAATCGGGGTCACGACGAGATGACACTCTGAAATTGGAAAATTTAGGTTTTAATGGAGTCGACACCAAAATTTATTTCAAAAAACAATTCAAGAAGAACCCTTTTATAGAAAAATGGTCTTCAGAACCATATTTGGATTCGGGAGTCGATTATGTGCAGGGAATGTATTAACACCCTACAACATCCTTTTAATTAGTTTTGTGAAATTGATTAACTTTGGAAAATATTTGCTTTGTCCCATTTGATGAAAATTAACAAGTGAATTTTTATTTTTCATATTTTGGATTTTTTAAGAATAAATGATAATTTGTTTAAGAAAATAATTGATTTTTTTTTTCATTTAAAAAGGAAGGACATTTTGGTACTTTCATTTTTTGTTTTTTTGTTGTATTTTCAAAATGATTAATTGAGAAAAATTATTTTATAAAATTATTAGATTTTTATTAAAAAGGGAAGAACATCTGTAAAATTTATTTTTGCTTGACGGGTCCGCATCATGCTTTTATGTATTTCCAGCGGCAACGGATAAATCAAAGTCACGTAGTTCTAAAGAACAAGTGAGAATTGATTTATTTTAATTTTGAAATTCTTCTTTCTTTGGAATAGATTTTTTTAAGTTTTTTTTTAGAAAATATTACTTATTAATTTTGAGTTTTTTTTTGAAAGAAACCTTTTTTAAAGGAATTTCATTTATTGATTTAAACCACACAGTACAATGATAAACAAAAATTTACAATCACGAGAAGATAAATTAAGGACTTAATGTATATATGCTAAAAAAGTACAAATGTTAAGAAGACAAATTAAGGGTTGGGTGGGTTGGGTTGGTTTAGGTTGATTTGAATCTGGTCTGGTCTGGTCGGGTTTGGTTTGGGTTTGGATTGAGTTGGGTTTTGGTGGACTTGGTTTGGATTGGGTAGGGGTCAGGTGGGTAGGAATTGGTTTCGTGGATTGAGTTGGGTGTTGGGTTGGAATAGGTTTGGATTGGGCTAGGTGGGTTGGGTTGGAATGGTTAGGTTTGTCTTTGGATTGAGTTGGGGTCCAACACAACCTAAATCAAACCCACCTTACTGTTAGAAATATGCACTAGAGACTTATATATTTATGAACATCCATCACTTGTATCATGTTATTTTATAAAGGCAAACTTATTCTTTTAGTATATAATTATTGTCCTTAGAATAGTAAGCTTAAACTTCATAAGAAATCAAGTAAATGATTTGATCATGAGATCTTATGAATAACTATTCTTAAATAGTCCCCAGTCAAGTATAATCTTAGGACAAAGATGCATTTAGACTAGTATGTGAGTTCATTGATGATCACATCTCACAGATCATGGATATGAGATATCATGTGCTCACATAGGTGCACATTAAGAGTAATGGTGTACTAGAGAGACCCACCTTAAGAACGTTGCATGGATTGTTACATAAGTGTCATGAACGTTTCTTATATTGAAAAATGTTATATGAAGTCCTTCGACCTGAAATTACTACGATTCCTACATAAGGAGTTATATGCTTTAAATATCATCAAACGTTGCCTGTAACAAGGTGATAATAAAGTTGGTTTTTGGGCATGTAATAAATTATGTGGTGGGATGTGAGTGACCTAGATGAGATTTGTCCCTCCTATGTAACAGGAGTTATATCTGTAGGCCTCTTGATAAAGTGAGACTGCAAAATGCATGGCCATGCTTAGGAGGATAAACATGAGATGTTTATTTTCTGTACAGTCTACTTGGGGATCAAGAAAACATAAATTAAACTATACAATGTTGACACAATCCATGCCCTTGTGTTCAATTAGATATTTGGACAAAGGGACAGATCATATAAATTATCATAAAATAGGATTAATCAAAGTTGGTGATAATCTCGATATTTGGATAGTGATGTATTGCTAGATACCGCTCACTATTTATGATATTAAATATAAAAGGGTTTATTTTAATATCATAACCAAATATTAAAAGCCTATTGGGTCACACGCATACAACAAGCCGCTAGGAAAAGATAATAATTCTAATTAATTAGAATTATAACCTAATGGGCTAGGCCCATATGTATTAAGGATAAGTGAGTGAGGGGTAAAACCCTAGCCACCACTCTATAAATAGAGCATGAGATGCATTACCCTATACACATGAGTAGTCGCTCTTACTCTCTAAACACTACTAGCAGAGTTGAGGAGGGTTTCCTAGTACGACTGTTGGCGTGGACACCACTAGAGACGTGGCTGCTACTGCCTCGTTTGCAATCCTTAAAAGGTACGACCTTTTGTTTTATACCCTTTTATGCCTTGATTCGTGTTTTCGCATAACGATCATAACAAGGGAGGGAATCCATTTATTTCCGCTGCACCCTGACCACATGCTTGATTCCCTTCACTTACCCAATCCAACCCAACTCGACCCCACCCCAACCATTTCAATCCAACCCAATCCACTGAACCCAAACCCAACTAAACCCATCCCACTAACCTCAATCCCAACCTACCTAACCCAATCCAAATTCCAAACCCAACCCAACCAAACTTGACCCAGTCCAACCCAACTAACTCAATCCAATCCAAACCCAGTTCAATCCAACCCAAACCCAACTCGACCCAACCTTAAACCCCGTCCAAACCCAAACCAGCCCTAAACCCAAACCAAATCCAAACACAAACCTAATCCAGTCAAACCCAATCAAGACGCATTCCAATCCAAACCCAGCTCGACTGAACCCTCATAACCCAATCCAAACCCAACCCGACCTAATCCCCAACCCAATCAAAACCCAGTCCAATCCTACTTGACCCAACCCAACCCAATCCACCTAACCCAATCTAAACCCAAACCCAACTCAACTCAACTCAACCCAACCCCTATCCCAACCTAAACCCAACCCACCTAACCTAGTCCAACTAAACCCAAACCAATTCGACCCAGCCCGACCCAATCTAGACCCATTCCAACCCACCTAACCCAACTCGACCTAACCCCCCAACCCAATCTAAACCCAGTTTAACCCTGCTTGACCCCAACTTGACCCAATCCAAACTCGGTCCAACCAAACTTAACCCACCTAACCTAATTCAAATCAAGTCCAACTCAAACCCACAAAACCCAATCCAAACTTAACCTACGCCTCCTGATCCAATCCAAAACCCAATCCAATCCAATCCAACCCAACCCAAAACCACGTACCTCCAACCCCTCCCCAACCCAAAACCACCTACTTTCAACCCAGTCCCAACCCAAAACCAACCAATCTAAACCCACCCCACTCAACCCAAACTCAAGATAAACCTAACTCAATGGCTGAATATGGTGGTTCTGGTCGTCTTCCACTTCTTATCTGATGCAGAATGTGTCGAATGTCGTGTCGTGGACCTTTTTCAACCCTCCACCAAACAACCACTACAACGCCACTGGCCTTCATCCTTACCTCCTAGTCGTGACCAGAGATTAAAAGTCGTGTAGAATCACTGCCCCTCATAGTCTATTTGAGTAGAGATTGCCTCCTCTGTTCATTCTCAGTTGCACGAGAAGTGAGATAAGAGTAATGGTTAATTTTTAATTAGGTCTCCACTTCCTTGTCATTTCTTTGTTGAATCTCACCCATGAGATGAAGAAATGCGTATGGCATGGCTCCCACAACTTTTTAGAATCTTTGCACTATTTCTTTGAGTAACCAAACTAGATAAATATTATATTTCTACACTACTCTCACGCATTCTTATTTCTACACTATCTTGCTTATACCAAACAGAGCCTTAAACTAGTTTTTTGTGACACGCAATGGACACACAGATAATCAATAGCCTCTATTGATAAAAATAGATTTTGGCGTAAAAAATCAAAATGGCGGAAGAATACAATTTATCCAGAAGAGATAAAGCAAATTGCAGTCCTGCGAGGCATTGGGGAGTGAAGTGGTGAAATTTCATGATCAAGTTGGTGGACGCGCTAGAGTCGTAGCAGGAACACTTAATAGCAGAAGGTTAAAAAAGGGCGTGTCACCGGTGGAGCACCCATGTGGTGCTTCACCTTAGACAAAGTCATTATTCATATAACAATTTCATACAACAACTCATACACCATATTTTTCACCCATCACATCTCACAGTTTTCTCTCTTCTATTCTTATCTCTCTCTTGATTGTAGATAATATTGTATAAAGTGGTCATAAAAAACCATTTCTCTAAATAGAAAGTTCAAAATTGAAATAAATCATATTTTACAAGTACAATAATTGTTTCACCTGCTAATTGTTTGGTCTCAAGAGAAATTGAGAGAATTCAATAAAGAAAGGGAAAAAAGAAATGTAAAAGGTGTGAAAATGAGAGAGATAGGAAAAAAAAAGAAAGAAAGTAAAATGTCATAAGTCATGTGATGAGAAAGATTTGTCCAAAAAAAATTTGATGAGAAAGAAAGAGAAAAAAAAATGAGATGTAGAAAGAGATGTGAGTGAATAAAGTATAAAACAATCAAGATTATTGATAACAAGTAATTGTGTAAATTTAGTGAAAAATGTTTTTTCTTTTTTCTTTTTTTAATTACTTTTGTAACACCTTTAAACATGGACTAAGTTTCTTCTTTTCCCTAGACACCATTTGCGTGATATAATAAGTTTGGAATCTAATAATTGATTCAGCTGTTGGCTGGTCCAGCAATATAGATTCCCACAGCAAAGGTGCATTTAAATAATTGCATTGGCTTTCATTGGCAAATATAACATCATTTATGCATCATTTGCTTATTCCGTCTTACAGAAAACACTTCTGTACCAATAAATTAGTATTGTTATCTAGTACGTACTAGCTAGTATGCGGCGACTCTTATGTGTAGTCCATTTGGTGCTTCAACTCTAGGGAACTTCCGAAGTTCGTTTTCCTCTACGTCCCACCTGCGAATAAATGAAGAAACACTTATGTTGAATATATAATAGGATTTAATGGATATATACTGAATATCTAATGGTGTATTGTCATATCATTTAATGAATTTAGTAACACATGAGATGTCATACTCATTAAATGGCGTGACACTATATTATTAGATGATTGTGTAAAACTCTTTTACATTATCAATATATATTAATTAAACTCTATATAATATATCAGAATCTAAAATAACACATTTAAGTATCATCGATTATAAACAAACACTACATAGAAGACAAGAATATTCTATAGAGGTTAGTAGTCTACCTGTATTTAGTGACAAAATAGTGAAGGAAAAGAGATATTATAACTATGCCCAGTTCCTTTCCAGGACATAGCCTAACTCCTCCTCCAAATAACATGTTATGGTTATGAGACTCCAAGCCTTTCTCCTGCATTGCATTTATTTCATATTCATTACCAAGCAGCGTCTTTATAGTTATATATACACACTAAACATAAAGAATTGTTATTGTTATGAAGCAACTGACCAGCCATCTTGAGGGTTTAAAACTGAAAGGCTCTGGATAGAGAGAGGGATCACAATTGGTCTCCCTTGTGTACACATAAACCCTCCATCCCTGAGGAATGGTAAATCCTAACAAGTGATAATCATAATCAATGCTAACTGAATATTTGAACAAAAATATATCCTAATGAGTGATTGCAAATGCAAATGTACCATTCAGTTCAACATCCTTTGTGGTCTTCCTCAATACCCCATTAACAATGTTAGCCAATCTCAAGGTTTCAAAAATCACCTGCAAGTAATACAAAAAAAAAAAAAACATTGATAATCTTCTCCTACCATTTCTTGTCTATAATAAAAAAAATGAAAAATCTATGGCTAACTGTTTCATTCTACAACTGGAATCAATGTGTTTGATTTACCCTAAGATCACGTTTCAATCGTGATCCGGTCAAGTTACTCTAGCATTGGCCCGGATCCATGTTTGAAACATGATTTTGGGGTAAACCAAACACACTATCAATCAAGTAGAGAAGTACCTACCGCACGAGTATAAACCATATGCTTATAGTGATCCCAGCTAACTACATCCTCTGGTCTTTTCCTTTCTTTGATTGCAAAATGCTCTTCCTGTAAACCAGTTAACTTAGGCAAAACACAGATAATTAAACATAACACCAAAATAAATTCTTTTATGGTCCTTGAACAGAAAAAGAAGCTTGATCTTATCAAAAGCTGTGACTCACCCTGACTTCTTCAAGAACTCTAGGATTATCATGGAGGTATTTGACTGCCATCATTGTAGTAGTTGATACTGTTTCATAACCAGAGTATAAGAATGTGATTATTTGATCAATTATTTCTTCATCATTGAGTTTGCATTTGAGATCCATAAGCTGATCTAGAATGTCAGCATGAGTAGCCAAAGAAGATCTTCTCTTTGTTAAAACCTCTTTAAGTGTTGCAACCACTTTTTTCCTTGTCTGCAATCAGTGACAGTTTGACATTGGTCCACATGCCCTCCATGTGAAGAAATTGGAGCATGTGACAAACTGAAAATGAGTATTATTCAACAACATACCTGGAGTCCTCGAAAGTAATTAGTGCCAGGAATTTTAATAGGCAGAGAAAATGTTCCTGACACTATGTTATCAAATGTAGCTTTAAAGGCCTCATGGAAAGGACTTGGTTCATTTTCTACAATCAGTTTCATTGATACAAAGAATGCCATCTGAAAGAAGAAAATCAAAGAATGTAAACTCTTAGTGTGAGTTTTATTATCTATGCATAAAACTCAAAGAAGAAAATAAGGCATTTATGCATAAGGCATTTATTAATCTTAGTGTGAGTTTTGTGATTTTAATGATACCTGTTTGGTTTTGTGTTGAATATCAATGGTTTTACCAGCCCAATTGTCAAGGAAAGACTGCATAAACTTGTCAACTTCAGGCAAAAGATGGCCTCTAATTGCAGCCGGACCAATGAATGATAATATTGACCCTCTAATACGTTTATGAAGAGCACCATGAACTTCAGCAATGTTGCCATTCCCTAGTATATTCCTCATGGATACAGGGTACCCTGGAACTAGACCTTTTGCTTCATTCTGGAGGATGTATCTGTTGAGTTCTGGATCCATGCTGATAACAACAGGAGAGCCTAATGCATGAGACTTGAACAGATTTCCATACCTACACAGAAGACACATCAAAGCAAAGCCAATTACACATTTACCATCATCATTGACGCATTCAACCCATTCATCAAATGGTAGCCGTCCGATCAAAATGCCGAGATGAGTAAATCGGATTTAAAACTCATCTCGACATTTGAGTCGTCCGATCTAGATCGGACGACTACCATTTAATGACTGCGGTGAATGCGTGAATTTGTGAATACAGGGAATCCAAATTCCACAGTTGAGTCCTGCAGATGTAAATAGTATACCCTCAAGGTACACCCTTATGCAAGCAAAGTGATATCAGCTACAGAAACACTTGTACTAAATTTTCTTTCAATGCACAGGCCTGTATGTTAAGAACAAAAGCACGTGTATTTGTAACTTTTTAAGGAAAAAAATAATTTTTAATTAGGATTTATGTATAAAAAGTTTATAAAAATTATGTAAGCACCAGACATATCCCAGTTATTCTTCTATATATGCCTCCAAGACTTGTAAAAGTTCATAAGCCTAAAGAAGAGGTAGCTTATGGCTAGGTAGGAAATAGTATGAAAATATAGGAAAGGGTTAAAAGTTAAAACTATTAAGCTAAAGTGAGTGCTCTACCTTTGGCTAGAATAGATTACATCTAAGGTGGAAATGGTAATAACAACTTAGGGGGGGATGAATAGTAAGGGAGTTCCTTTCTAGTCCAAAAAGGAAATTAAGAAGTCCACTTCCTACTGTATACTGAAAGTTAATCCATATCTCATTGTTTGCTGTAGAAATTTGGCAGGGTTAATAGAACAGTGGAAAATTGTTTGTAGATGAATACTAATACTCATAACTTAAAGGGAGAAAAAAAAATTACTTCATCTCTAAGACTAAGATGGTGGGTAGAGGAAAATAACAAAATATAGGAATTATTATAAAAGGCCACCTAGAAATACCTTGCTCTCTTGCTTTTCATGAAATCTGGTCCTTGTTTGAGAAACCCTGCAGTCTCACCAAAAATAGGCCAACCCATAGTTCCTGGTGGCATTCCTTTCCTACTGTACCTTAACTCATTCCACTTGAGCACTACAGAGAATGCACAAAAGCAAAACGCCAAAGCCAGTACATAATACACTATTTCTGGTATTGACATGATGCTCATAGCCACCTGAGGAACTGCTGTTAATTTGTAGTATAGCTTCCTCAGAACTTGGTCATGTAATGTAGAATTAATGTGATTGCATTGGTTTTAGGCCAAGGCACTGCACACAGAGACCATGGTGCAAAAAGAATAGGATAGAATAGAAGGGAATATTATTAAGTAGGCCAAACAATATACACCCCACCTACTCTATGATCATAACTGATCAGTGGGAGCTATTTATTAGTGAGAATGTCAGATATTTCCAAATTGGTATTCATTTTGATGCTATTCAACATGTTCATTTAGCTTTGCATCCATGTGTGTAGGCACTGTAATGCAATTTCTTGCATTGAACACCATCCTCAAGATAATTTGAGTAACAGATTCATAATTT
This sequence comes from Sesbania bispinosa, assembly GCA_026901365.1. Taxonomy (NCBI): domain Eukaryota; kingdom Viridiplantae; phylum Streptophyta; class Magnoliopsida; order Fabales; family Fabaceae; genus Sesbania; species Sesbania bispinosa. Next base: position 830,651 of record QLOH01000311.1, read on the forward strand.
TTCTCAATTAAAAGTTTTGGCTATTTAATTCTTTTTTTCTAAATTTTATTTTCTCAATTTTTTCTGAAACGAAATACAATTATTTTGATGCAAAATCAATTAAAGACCTACCGTGATGTATAACAAGTTTCTCATTACAAAAGTTGAGTTGGGATGTCAGCCTTACTTCGCATCAAATTTAACATCTAATGTAAACAGGTATTTCTTAAATAGAAAAATCATATTAAAAAAATTAAATACATGAATTTCTTTTTAAAAGTGTTACATACACGCTTGAGACCTTCACATCGTAAAACAAAAGAAAAATGAATAGTTGAGATGAAATGTCTGAACTCATTATCTATAAAATGACAAAGTATATCTTCTACTAATTATAACTGATATAGGTACAAATCAGCTTTAAGCCTTTAACATATTCCATATAGCTGAATCTTACATAGAAATAATAATATAAAAAAGTCTATACTTGTGGTTGTGGTACGTATTTTGTCGCACACTGATTTTGATGTAAAAACTTGATTTAATTTAAAGTTGGATTTTTCTCTACATATAAAATGGCGGGGCTTGTCTGAGAATATAAAAGCTGTTTTTATAGAGAAAATAAATATGATAAGAAATGACTTAATTTATCTATTATGATGAGTATATATAGGTACAAGAGGTGAATTTCAAAAAATAAACTATAACAGAATTTTGAATTTAAAAGGTAACAAGAACAGGTGATACAAGATTTGGTTGTTACAAGAAGATAAAATATCTCCACCGCTTACACGCCCCCGCAAGACGGTGGAGGGGTAACGACACCGATCTTTGATGGGAGAAACGAGTGTCGAGGCCCAGAGAGCGGCTTTGTCAGAAGATCAGCTAGTTGGTAACTGGATGGAACATGAGATACATGGAGCTCCTTTTTGGCCACCAATTCTCGAACAAAGTGATAATCAATGGATAAATGCTTCATACGGGAGTGAAAAATGAGATTGGAGCATAGGTAGGTGGCACCAATGTTGTCAGAGAGAATGGTGGGTTGGCTGGATAAGGAGACTCCTAATTCCTTGAGAAGTTGTTGTAACCAAAGGCTCCTCTTCTGTAAGTGATTATCTGCGATCCATTCGCAATATTGGTCCGGAACTGCCCTTATTAGCTACCCTATTGATGACCCGGACCTTGTCATTCACGCCCTTAACGACCTTGGTTCATCCTTTCACGAGTTCACGACCTCTATTCGCACTCGTGACTCTCCTATTGCTTTTGATGAACTCTATGACAAATTGATTGACTTTGAGATCTTCATGCAACGGGATGAACGCCTTGCCTCACCTGCTCCTCTCACTGCTAATTTTGTCAATCGGAACTCCTTTGGTTCCAACCGCGGGCGTCCAAACTCTTCTCATAACTCCTCAAAAAAGTTTCATCCACCTCTACTCTTGTTTGTCAGTTTTGTGACAAGAAGGGCCATAGTACCAAGACATGCTACAAGATACATGGCTATCCACCTAAGTAGACTCCTCCCTCTGCACACATGACGCACAAATCCGAAGGCAATGACCTCACATGGCTGCTTGACTCTGGTGCCTCCCATCATGTGACCAATGATCTCAACAATCTTTCCATCAAATCAGACTACCCTGGACAAGAAGATAAAATATCTAATTTAAGCGCACCTTCAAAGACATGATGCGAGACCGAGAGCGACTGACATAAGCTTGATGTAGTTTATGCCAGGCTTGAGTAGATGTGTCAGCAGACAACATAACAATGCGGACTTCAGCATCACAGGAGCCAAGAAGCGCAAGATAAAGGAACTGATCTTGATGTACCCAATAAGAGTACGCAGGATTTGAAACATCAACACCATCTTGTTTAGTGGTGATGGGAGGGCATGGAATGTCACCAGTAACGTAGCCTTCAAGATTACGAGCCACGAGGAGTGATCGAATTTGTCTGTACCAGGCTGTATAATTTGTGCCATTTAGTTTGATGGGTAGGGATGGCAAAACGGCCTGGCCCGACCCTCGATCAACCCTTCAAAAAATGGGACAGGCTGGGCTGGCCCTAAATGAAAAATGGACGAAAAATGTCAGCCCAACCCATATTTGAGAGGGCTGACAGGGCCAAAGGGCCAGCCCTTATAACGAACTAACGAAGTGTATTTTTTTGGTCGAATTGGGATGAGATAAACGGGTTGGCCCACAAAAAAAATTATAAAAATTAGAATAAAATAGTAAGTGTGAAAAAACAAAGTAAATTGAAGCTGCTAGTCCATCCATCCATAAATATTAAGAACATAAATAACACCATCCATCCATAACCAGTCTAGAAAATTAACAAAACACAATTGAAAGTTAATTTAACAAACACCAATGAAACTTCTAGTTCACAAACACAAAGTACAAAAAGCCAAAGAAAATATAAAGCTGTTATGGAGGAGGTTGTTGTGCTCAGAAACTACTTGATGAAGGAGGGATACACACATATATATATATATAGAATCTCAGGTAAGTGGTAGCAGTATATACAGAAATCACTATCCCTTTTTTTAAAAAAAAATCAGCCCGAAGGGCTGGCCCGGCCAGAATATTCCTCCAGCCTGTTTTTTAAAGGGCTGGGTTAAAAGGGCCAGTGGGTTGAAAGTCAACCCATCCCTATAACTTTAACGGGTAGGGATGGGCTGGCCCGTTGGGCCAGACCCGTTTTGCCATCCCTATTGATGGGTAGATTGATAGTGGTGTTGAACTCGAAGAGATCTTTGGGATCAGAGTAGAAGAGGCCATAAGGATCGAGATGCTAGTGAAACAGAAAGACTTCTGATACCATATAGAGAAAATAAATATGATAAGAAATGAGTTAATTTATTTATTGTGATGAGTACAAATATATATAGGTACAAGAGGTGATTTTCAAAAAATAAACTATAACAAAATTTTGAATTTAAAAGATAACAAGAACAGATGATACAAGATTTGATTGTTACAAGAAGATAAAATATCTCAATCGCTTATAGTTTTTACAACTTAAATCCAACCTATAAAATTACAATAACAAATAAATTACAAAATTCAACTTATATGTTTGTATAAAAATATGATTTAATTTTTATGTTTTTTATTGTATAAAAGTTTTTAATGCCCCTGTTTTTAGACTCGGTATCAGAAAATCACATTGGAACCCCATTAATCAGAGTCAAACTATAATAAAGGATCTTAAACAAAAACTTTGGGAGAGTCAATACAAGATTTTAATATGTAGATATATAGTAATTTTTATTTTTGGAAAAATTTTGGGAGCGCCCCAAGTTCCTTAGAAGCTTCATCTCTGTCAAGGTAAATGAACTATTAGTGTTGTTTGGTTCCAAGTTGAGAGCAGCCAAAATCAATCTTTTAAAATTGATTTTAAATTAAATCACTTCTGTGTGACGTAATTTGTAAATTATGCATAATTCATTTTATGTCATTAATTCTTTAAATTTATCAAAATCAATTCTACATAACTATAAATTAGACGGACCCTTAAGGGATCAAGTGACTCTCTCATATTTATTTTTCTAATTACAATATCAATTAAAAATTGAGACTTTATTTAAAAGTCAAACTCCATCCTATAATAATTAATATTATTATGTTATTTATATTTATTTAAAGTAATTTGCGTGGACACATGTTGCTCTAAATGCTAAGCAACTTGGTCTCTCTTATGAATAAGGTTTTGAGATGAAGTCTTGTAATTGTAAATGAGTAAAATACGTACATACTAATAATAAGATCTCGTATACAAAAAAAAAAGTCTATGAGTTTTAATTTTTTTTTATATAAATTATAATCAACATTTAATTTGACTCTTAAAAAAACTATTAGTTCAAGTGGTATATATTTAATTTCTTTTAAGAAACATCTCAAATTAGAATCTTATAGATGTAAAATAAAAATTTGTGTCCCGTGAGGATACATCTGTTTTAAACAAAAAATAATAAAGACTTCTTAAAAAAACCTTAATATATATAATTTGCTTAACACTGAGAAAAAATTATTTAATAAATATGCTAACTTATTTTCTACCGCGCTTACCATAATCTTTATTTCCCTTTAGACGCTATAGTATGAATACATGAAGCATTAATATTATCGGTTTATTCCTTCTGCTTGGAAACGATCGATACGTGATATTAGGGGTGTAATCGGGTTGGGTTGGGTTGGGTTTGGGGTGACATCAAGTCCGAACGGATAGAATGATAGTGGGGGGTTGGTTTGAGTTTTGCGTTTTTTGGGTGAGTAACCCGACCCGAACCAACTCGAATATTCGGGTTGGGTTGGGTCATCGGGTCATGAAATTTTTTTCTTTTTGTTAAAAAAATGTGGAAGATGACATGAAATTAAAATATAACATGAAAAAAAAAGAAAAGAAATAGAGAAACATAAAATGAGAGGAGCAGATTAAATAGGATTTGAGGAACCACCACTGCTTGTGTTGTCGTTGTGCCTATTTTTGTTCTCTATGGGAATGAAAATAAAATAAGATTAAGACTTATTTTATTGGTTTGGTTTGGTTCGGGTCTATCGGGTTCAAGATAGGCAAATCCGAGACCCGAACCGAACCAGATCGGGTTTGAAAGAAAATGTCCGAACCGAAACCCGACCGAACGTTAAATATCATTCGGGTTGGGTTGGGTCAATCGGGTTCACGGGTTGGATCGGACCCGCTTACACCCCTACATGATATATTACATCATTAATCTCTTTGTACTATAGAAGTTAGGCGTACATCTCCTCAATTCTATCCCATATGATCATTTCACTGAACTAAAGTTATAATATTCTGTATATTTTATGTTGATAGAATCGCATGGAATCTACCGTATGCAAACTATATATATATATGATATATACAAACCTGTCTGAATTGGAAATTAAACTCTTACACATATACGTATACCAACATTGTCATCTTCTATATCCTTGATTGCATATATATACGTTCGAACTCTCTTACATAGGTTGCGAAGGTATCACCAAATTAACGATGGCCTTATTTATTGGCGGTACATGGTCATTATTTTAGATTAAAATCGTTCGGATTATAAATTTGACTAATCATAAATTGTCCCATCAAATTTAGTTAAGTTTAAAATTGACATTATGAGATGAATAGAATATATTATTTTAGCCTTATAACTAAGTATCATTAATTTGTTTTCTCAAGACTCAAAGTGAATATATACAGCAAGGAGGTTGGTTTACGTGGTATATATATTTGATTCCCTTTTAAGTAAGGTCTCATGTTTAGGTTTTGTGGATGGAAAAAATCTTGGTTAAGAGAACAAGCCCTTGAAAAAGATTGTCTCCCATAAAAGATACTTACGATTTAAAAAAATGAATATATTTAAAACCTTATATACAATCAAATGTTTTGATTTGCTTTGAAAAATTGACTTACACACGTGTATATATATATATATATATATTTATTGGTCAAGTATCTCCATGATCTTTAGATGTGAAACCAATTCTCTCTATGTTGTTTTAGTGTCCGTTTGATTTATAGTTGAGTAGAACTGATTCTAAAAATTAATAGTTGAGATTAATGATATACATTTTACGAAATACGTTGATTTAAAATCAATTCTGAAAAATCATGTATAATTTTATATACTGTTAAACGAAAAAGCAAACGGAGACTAGTAATAACCACGAGTGAGAAAATATCCCTATACATATAAAGATCCCTTCTTCATGAATCACACCAATATATAGGCCCTTTTCACTTCTCTAATAATTTCTTTTTGACAATTAAGGAGAAGCTATTACTAACGAAACTGAAGTTCATGAATCAACAACTCGTCAAAATGTTCATCATACATCTCCTTATCTGTTTTTTTAATCAATCCAAGGTGAGACTTCTATTTAATATTGTTTTCATGCACACATTCTTAATTACTTTATCTATAGAAGGGCATGCATGTGTTTAGGATGTAGAGGATCTAACTTTTTCTTCCAAAAGTAGCATAAGTTTTGCCATTTTTGGACGAGTATGAAATGTGAAAGTTAACCTACCGATTGCACACCTCCACCAACAATAACACAATAAACGTCATCTCTGGCACATGCATTCACCATAAAGATCATATCTACCTACACAATTATTAATAAATCATTAGTCAGTTGGTTTGCATAAATAAATAATCAATTTCTTGAAATTTAAACGCTATATATATAAAAATTTCACAGATTCTAAAAGTACTACATTAATCCAACGAAAACATAAAACATGAAATAACAAATATGACAGAATTTTATTCTGATATGTATTATTAATTATATATTATTATTAATGTTATTATAAAGTTTTAAATTATTACTCAATCATACATCATTTGCCATTAATAAAATATTAACCCTTTGTGGCTTAAACTTTTCTTAATAACGTAAATATATGAGTTAGTTTAGATGAAACTTCTGCAGAAATATTTCTAGTTAAAAAAAATAGAATAAGAGACTGATTGTTTAAAATTATTTCTTAAAAGAATCATTTCTTTTTTTAAAAAAAATCATTTATATGAATTTTTAAGATATTTGTCTATACTTTTTTTAAGAAGCAGAATTAGAAAATAATCAGTTTTTTACTTTTTTTAAGAAGCAATTCAGAGTTGCTTCTTGAAAAAAAGTAGTTAAAATAGAAGAAAGAGAAAACTTTTTAAAATGAAAACATTTATTTAATAATGTGAAAGCATTTATTGTGACAATGACAAACAAAGTGTTTTTTTAAGATTGTAGCCAAACGAAAATTTATTTATGATTATACAAAAATCTCTAAAATAATATCAATTTTTTAAACAATTTAAAAAAGTATTTTTTTTAAGCACAAACAAACTGACCCTAAATCAAAGAGGTCAAAAGCATTTAACTTCTCCATAAGTTGAAATTGTAGCCTACTCCAAAAGCTCTCCCATTTAACTTCTCGATGAGTAATCAATTTTAATTTATGGAAAAGTTAAATTAATTTGACCTCTAATTGATTCATTCTACTTTTATCTTCTAGAAGTTTTTACCATAAAATTTAAATTACTAAAGTATATGTATATTATTTTGTCAACGTCTAGGACCTTTTTGTTCCGAAAAAGGGCATATCCCATGGCAAGTAAAGCTGCAAGTCTAACTGCCTCACCAAAAAATAGTTTGCATGCTTATGTCATGGACATGTGAGTGATTGATTCTTGTCGATTTAAAAGCCAGCCAAGATTGATCGAGGGAATGTCATGCATCCATTTCTGCTCAAAATTCTCTGCTACTTCTCACGTGTTAACCACCAGATTTCTAATGTGATTTGTTATCCCTTTTGCTTCTGTCATTCTCTCTAAACTAAATGTTTCCATTTTCCCATGCATCCTTTACCAACCTACATGATACTTGGTGATCCATCACATCTTGTAATCTATATATCACGACACAACATGTCTCTCTATGCAAAATTCTAGCTTAAAAATCAAATTAAGTATGAAGTATACTTTTTGCTCAGTAAGCTAGCTAGCTTAAAAATCAAATTAAGTTTTAAAAATGTTAAATTTTTTTCTCCTGTTTTATTCATTTTAGTTCATAAAGATGTAGAAAATAACTACTGATTAAGATAGATCACACAAACAATTCAGTTAGCACTTGATGTGTTACATCATTACACATTATAAAATATAACACCAGTCTGTGATTTTATATATATGTGTGTTTAGCAAGGTGTGTATATATATACTAGCTTATCTTTACATTTTATTTATTTTCACTGTTTTTTATATAGATCTTAAAAAAAAGGTAATGTTCTTACAGTCATTAATACTTGGGCCTGGAAACCTTCAAAACTCAATTTATTTGATATGCATTTGAACTTTTTACATTGGACATAGGTAATCCATAACATGCTGCACTACCACCAATATTGCCTTTTATTTTTCTTTTCAGAATGGACATAAATTTCAACTCAAATATTACATGGTGCCTGTTTGAGCTTAGTTTTATCTTATACAGATTGAAATATATGTAATCCAAATGCAGCACCAATATTGACCTTTATATTTTCTTTTTGTTTCTTCCAGATTAGCTGAATAACAATTTAAGTGATTTTTGTTTGGCATAATCTCCAGCATTCTCCCTTTTCAGGTAATACTATTTGCTTCCTCTTGTACATGATGGTCCATGCTGCAGAAAACACATCAACAAAATTACTACAGACAATTATCTACATGAACAAGACCTTATTGTTACATGCAGGTTAATTAATTAGCTTGTTTTTATGAGGCTTAAAACAAATTCAGTGATAAATCATAAGGCATGTGAAGCAAGCAGAGCCATACATATATATGCATTGAAACCAACAAAGAAAATTAACCTTACCACACAGGCATACACATGATCACAACCACACAACAGTTTCCCATTTAACATATCTACAGCTTGAAATGACCCTCCTCCATCACTTCTCTGTATCAGTGGTCAAATGACATTACATGTCAAGCATATCTAAGAAAACAATCCATATAATATAATAAGCAAAGTAAAAATATTTTTACCTTGTAATAGTCAACAGCAACAAAATTAGCCCAGCGGTTACCAGCCACAGCATAACAAGTAGAAAGCATATTTATGAGGTCCCCTGAATTGTCTTTACATGTGGCTCCCTTGATTGGAATTGATCTAAAGTGATTTACTAAAACCAAAGATTTGCTTCTGTCATTGAGTGCAGCTGATTCTCTACGTTTGGGACATCTTCCTTCAACCATCCCATCCTTCCCATCTGCAACAACAACACAAAACAGAGTCTTTTTTCACATTTTGGGATAAGGTGACAAAAAAAAAATAGGAACATACATTGGAATGGTTAATATATGCATATAAATGTTGCTGCTCACATTGATTTTCAACCATATAGTTCCACTGGTAAGCTATTCCTTCACTTTCTTCCTTGTGCCTCTGAGAGCCAAAGACAATGAGCCTGTAATTTTTAGCAATCATGTCTTTCACTAAGGGCCAATCTTGGCCATCTTGAGGCATCCTTGAGACAGGAAACCAATATTTCATCAATCCAGAAGCTTTGAATACAATGGTCAATCCATTTGGTGCTTCAACATAGTCTTCTAATATTAGTGTCACAATTTCTGATGGATTTTCTGATAGGAAGGATTCCACTTCCTTGAAAGCATTTATAGCAGGTTCCTAACCATAGTATATTCAAACATTCTCAAAGTAATACTAAAATTTAATTATTTTCATTAATGTTATTGCATGTTAGAGAAAAGATTTTATGAATCACTTACAAATGCAGTGTACTCATGACATTTCCCTTTAAATGAATGGCATAACCATATATCTCCTTTGTAGTCATAGGTATCCAACATAAGGGCTCTAACTCCATTCTGCATATTTAGGATTAGAAATGTTGCCATCAATTAAGTATCTCAAGTTCAATAATAAATACCTCAGATTAGATCTTACATGTAATTGCTGAGAGATACTGTCTTCTTGATTTATGAAGGTAACTAAAGGAGCCCTATTATGGATTGGCCCTTTTCTATTTGCAAAAGAATTGTGGGTTGTCAGATATGCATATTTGTTGAACGGCAAAGAAGCATTCTGTGCAATTGAAACTTGTGAGTACCTTAAACTAAAATTATGTACACAACTCAACAAATGATAAATCATAAGATTATAAGGTATATTTTCATCAATTTTGGTTAGATTAAGGCAATTTTGGAATTTTCAAAAGTATTATAAAGAGATATCTTTTTAACTTTTTGTGGCTTAAGTAATTTGGAAATAATAGGCTGATTTTTAAGGAAAATATATGGCATTTTTCTTGTACTTAAGCTGTGCAATTTATGATCATAAATAAAGAATTGCTAGAGATGTTGATACCAAAAGCTTGAATGGGCTTGTTGTTGATGATCTCACACATCTTGACCCCTGAAATTCTATATGGCAAGAGCTACAAAATAGGCCTACTGCACAGTCTCCATTGGACGAGCACTTTTCTAAGGGCTGCAAAAAAGGACAATACCAAATATTGTAAACATCACTCATTCACTCTCTCAAGAGAATTTTTTTAGGAAATAAAAAAGAAAAAGACATGCACACACAACAATGAAACTCAATTGTTTTACTAATATACTTGGTAAAATATTTGAGTTCCATTGTGCAATCATGGGATTCATAGAGTAACACCTCGAGAGTTCCAATTGCAGCAGCTATAGTGTTGAGGAGAACTGAAAGAATAACCAATGACACACCCATGAGAAAGAGATGAAAATGTTCAGAGTCTTGAGATGAGTTAAATATGAAATGAAATGAAAATGCATTTATAGACTCAAGTGTGTTTGGTAAAACGTGTTTTGGTAAAATTGACTAAAAATGGTAAAATGACAATACAAGGACAACATTAATTATTAAATAATAATAAATGAGGTGGTTGAGGGATAAACTTGTAATTAATTAATTTTCCGTCAGTAGCTGAAAATAAGAGTTTTTTTAAAAAAACTACCTCAAGTAGCTTTTTAAGAAAAACTAGTAGCTACCAAAAAAAGCCACCTTACCAAATAGTGCTAAAATGTTTCGGATAGTAATTTCAGTGGCTTACCAAAACACACTCTTAATTGTAACAGAATCATCAGTCATTAGAGATATGGCTACTTCAGGGTAGGTGAAGAATCAAAGACCCTGGACGGCTGGACCAGCCTCTTATGGGGCTAGTGTTTTAATTAACATCAATAAAAACAGTTAAAGATCATAAATTAAACTTCAATTTCAAAAGAAACGTTACGCCAATGAACCACTAGAATTTTAGCTGAAGTTGGAAAATCTTATAGCTCCGTTTTCAATCATGAAGTTTGCAAATGCTATGTCATGGATGTAAAATTAAAAGCTGCAAGAAAGTATTCGGAAATTGTGTACTTGAAAAGGATGCTATAAGCAGAAGGAATAAGGAAAAATCAAAGGGGGAGAGGAAAATATTAGGAAGAAGAAAGATAAAATAGGGAATTTACTCTTTTTTTTTAATAAATTACGTCGATAAAGAAAGAAGGGGAAGAAGAGTAAAAAAAAGAAAAAATATGGAAGCACACGACGGTCGGAGATGAGATCTTTCAATCTATAAATTTGATAAAACTAGGTTATTTTTTTGCAACAGTAGACGTTATAGTGACACAAAGTGTGACATAGTATCACTAAACGTTACACGTCATAATAAAAAATTAACTGGACACATAATTAGACTATAGTGACAGACAAAGTAAGAAGTTAACGATTATATTGGGTTTTTCTATTTCTTTAGGACTAAACTGTATGACCCTAGAAATTCCAGTGATGAATTTGCTAGTTTACTCTAAAAGATTCTTTTTTTGGTCGAATAGTCTAAAAAAAATTCGGAGAGAGAGTTTTACCGTTCATAAAGGTTCTACCCAGCGTCGAACATTATTTATTTATTTATTTTTTGCATGACTCTAAAATATCAAGTGATGAATTTGCTAGTTTACACTAAAAGATTTTTTTTTGACGAATACTCTAAATTTTAGAGCTAATGAAGGTCCTACCCAGCGTCCAACATTATTATCTTGGGTAATTTTGCAAAAAAAAAAATTACGTTATAATGATATCCATAAAGTTAATGAAGGCCCAATTTACTTCAAGGAGAAAGAAAAGGCCATATTTAGCACTTGTTGACCCATGAGCCCAGAGAGCTAGTCCTTCGTAAGTAAGAATTCGAATTCAAAGTTCAACATCCACCAGTCACCACCAACTCAAGTATCTCTCTCTTTCTCTCTGGGTCTCTGCCTCTTCTCAACATCTTTGGACTCCTCCAACAACGAACAAAACATGCCAACCCTCTCCAATTTCTACACTATGCAAGAAGCATCCCAGCACAACACCAGAGACGATTGCTGGATCGTTGTCAATGGAAAGGTACCCACTTTTCCACCACTCACTTCTTTTTCTCTCAAATTTCCCATCTGGGTCTTTCATAACCGTCTTTGTGCTCTTCCATAAGATAATTTATAATGTCATTTTAGAACCTCTTTGAAGCTTTCGATTTTCATTTGTTTCATGATGCTGCTGGCTATTTGCTTTTCCTTTATCAATGGTCTGTTTGCGACCCTTGTGATTGGATTTGAGATGAGATGGCTTCTGTGTTTTCAACTATGAATAAATTGCATTTGGGCTTGATGAGTATTTTAAAGGCATGGATTTCGTCTGAGATGATAATAGGATAGCATGCGGCATCCTCAGCCTCAACTTTTGGTATAGCGTCTATAATTAATTTTGGATTTAAATAGATAAATGTGTTGCTCGTTATTACTGATTAAGTGTTGATCATTACTATGATCCTCGAGTGTTCATTTGAAATTTTTGGTGTTCACTCTATGAATTTGTTGTCTCCTTATTTACAGGCCTTTCTGTGTAGATTTCATCATCTCACATTTTTCTAGTAATTACTTATTTTATCATCATCGTTTAACTTTATCACCCATGTTTCCATGATTCAAATAATCTCTGATTGTTCAGCTACTTGTCAATTGGCTTCTTGTTTTACTATATCAAAAAAATTACACATACATGACCTAACTATATTACATATTTATCTATCATCTTATCCACAGGGGCCTAACACACCTTTGGAAAAATACCTCTTATCTTCTGTTTTAGTTTCTCTCACACACCTTTATATCTTTGTTTCTATGTCAATCTTTTCTTAATTGCTTAACATTTTATATCCTAAAGCACTGTAGTACTGTCCATTCTTGTGACAAATGAATAGATGAGCAACTGATTTTCGCCTTTTCCTTTTTTTATGAAAACAAAGAAAGAAAAGCTGTGCTAACCATATAATAGGCTTTCGTTCTAGTAGCACATTTCAGGCTTTGCGACTGAATTAAGTTTTCATATATACTAGGAAATGTTTGTCATGCTTTTGACAGTTGTTGTTCTGGTGAAAGATATCGTTTCCTTTCATTATACATCTTGAATTATTCAACTTGAAATAAAAAAAAAAATTGAGATTTTGTCTTCTTGGTTTTACACTGTTAAAGAGTCTGATAAAGCTGTCAGACCATGGGGTTATCTGACAACAATTTGGTCTTTCCTTTTTATGGTCCTCATATTCTTGACATGTTTGGTCATTCTTGCCATAGAAAAGTTTAGTTTCAGAAGGACTACCTATTGGCAACCTCACCTCTTGGATATTCTTCTGCTGCACTTTTATTTTAGTTGCCTTGCAAGACATGGTTATGACTTATTTATAACGATGTATTCTTTATGCCATGTTTCTACTTGTAGTTACCAGTTCTTTTATATGTTTCCACTTCCTATTAAGTTTTTTGGTGTCAAGAAGCTCATAAATAGGAAATGGAAACCTATTTGTTCAATTAGTTCATTAGTATATACAAAAAACAGTTGCATTCTTCTCATATTACTTTTTTTTAGCCCTTCATTCTCAACTTTGACCAGAGGCTTTTTGATCATGAAATTTGGGTTTCAATCATAATCAATGCATAAAAAATAGTACCATTGCAAGTCACACTAATCACTTGTTACACTTCAGTGATTGTTCTTGACATTTTCTTTCCTTTCCTTTCCTTTATGATCTATGAAGCAATTGATCTATCTGCTAGGTTGATAGTTTTTTCTACCTATAGCTATTGCTGTTCCATCATGTGTGATATTTAGTTAAGAAGTGGTGTTTGGAAGCACTTTGCACTTTGCAGCCCATATAATGATATGTCCTGTTCTGCACAACTTTAGGGTAATATTTTGTACTTGTAGTTCAGTTAAAGTTTTTTTTTTTGGTTGAATAAAAAGTTAAAATCGATGTTTAATTTTGACTTGGCTAGATATCAAGATCAGGAATTCTGAAACATTTGCTGTTTTTGGTTGTATTTTTCTGTCCTTATTGTATTGGATTCATTTCTTACCATCCTACAATAATTTAGAAATGTTAGAATATTAGGATTCTTATTATTTAACATGTCTTATTTTGCTAGGAGTTTATTATGCTGGGCTCGTACTGGTTGTACACTTGTACTGCAGTAGTACTTGACCTAGAATATTATATTAGTATGAATAAGAGTATAAGGTTATTATTTTATATCATATTTCTCATTATTATCATTGTCATAATATTATTCTGAGTCCAAATAGTTTTCTTTTTTTCCCCCATCTTTTTATGGTGCCAAATCAGTGTTCATTGTTTTCTACTGTGCTGGGTTCCCATAAATTTTGAACTTTCTTTTGTTTGGTGTCCTTGTACCCATGATGTTTCTTTGCAGAGCATGTTGACTCCATATTTGGCAACCTGTCCAGGCCCATTCATTCTATGTTCTTGATGGATTTAGTGTCTTTTTCTTGTGTCATGTCGCCTGCATTGTTTTGCTAGTATTCCCTCCAGTTTTTACCATTCTTTGAACTCTCCCATGGTCTATATGGCCTCAAAATTACCATGTTTTGTTGTTGTTTGGCCTTATTCCTATGTAGGTTACTGCAATTTCAAAACCATTTGAGATATCATTTTCTCAGTTTGACTCTGGCGTGTTTTACCTTATTCCTGAGCAAGCTGCTTTGTTTGTTCCCTGTCTGGTATTGCTTGGTTATGATTGCACTGTTTGGTTCTGTTTGTATCCGTTCCTGCTGGTTTGCTATATTCTCTTCCTGCCACAAGCTGTCGACCAAGTTGATTCTAGCCCCTGATGTTTCTTAGTCCAATACTGTAACAATGCTTTCCACTTTCCAGTGATGTCTTTTATGCCTCTCTTTTCCTTTGTTTCTTCATTAGTTACATGTGTTCATTTGCCAATGCAGGTATATGATGTGACCCAATATTTGGATGATCATCCTGGTGGAGATGATGTAATCATTGCTGCCACTGGTACTTCCTTATTATGCTCCTATATTTTATTGCACTGTTGAATGCATAACCAAACATGGAAAAATCCATCCAATATCAGAATTCAAAATCTTAATACACCTTTGTGTTTTAACTTCTATGAAGGGAGAGATGCAACAGATGATTTTGAAGATGCTGGCCACAGCAAAAGTGCAAGAGAACTTATGGAGCAGTATTATATTGGTGAGTTTGACACATCACCTCCACCTTCCACCAAGAAACATTTTTCTGAAAAGTTCATGCAGCTGAACAAGCAATATTTGACTGTTTCCGTTGCCATAGTTGGTATCTCAGTGGTAGTTGGTTTCTTATATTTACGTAAGAAGTAATAATATTACACTAGTCTGCAATTCAATTTTTCTCATTGTTTCTTCTGAAAATGAAGCATTGCCACAAATTCTGTATTGCTTGAAGGATAGAAATTATGAGAAAACTGGCTTACTTCAAACTAATAATAATAATAATAATAATAACAATAATAATAATTTATTCTATGCATAGCATTATATTGAATGATTGATCAAACATGTAGCTTGCAGTTTTATTGATTAATTTGTTGGAGTATTTTTATTTTTGGCTTAAATATATTTTTGGTCCCTATACTTTTGTAAATGGGTGATTTTGGTCCCCCTAGTTTTAATTGCTCAATTTTGGTCCCTATACTTTTGTAAATGAGTGATTTTGGTCCCCTAGTTTTAATGCTCAATTTTGGTCACTCTTCTTTAAAATTTGAACAAATCTAATTCTACCGTTAGTCTCCCATTAAATATTTAGCAGAGTTTACTGACATGGATTTAATTTTGTGACGTGAAAATAATCACATGACAAAAATTATTATTTAATTTTATCTCTTAATTTTTTTAAACGAAAAATTAGAAAGTAAAATCAGATTCTGCATAATTTAATATAATGAGAAAACAAAATCAAAAAACAAAATCTCACTACTACACTCCAATTTCCTCAAAAACAATAAAGTAAATACAAGTCCCAAAATTAAAACAATTGCAGGTATGCTTCAAGCCATCAACCAAGCGAACTGAAATCTCATTCGGGCATGAAATGAAATTTAAAATGAAATCGAAAGCGAACTGAAATCTGCAGGCTCTGATTTTTTCATTTAAAAAAATCAAGAGATAAAATTAAATAATAATCTTTGTCATGTGATAGTTTACACGTCACAAAATTAAATCCATGTCAGCAAACTCTGTTAAATGTTTAATGGGAGGCTAACGGTAGGATTAGATTTGTTCAATTTTTAAAGAAGATGGACTAAAATTGAGCAATTAAAACTAAGGGAACCAAAATCACCCGTTTACAAAAGTATAGGGACCAAAATTGAGCAATTAAAATTAGGGGGACCAAAATCACCCATTTACAAAAGTATAGAGACAAAAAATGTATTTAAGCCTTTATTTTTTTAATTATAGTTCCTTTTTGTATTTATTATTTTTGGTTATTTTATTCTCAGAGTTGACTATTTATATTTACATGTATGCCTATGCCTCTGGAACTTGAAACCCAAAACAGGAAACTGTTGTTTGGTTTTTGGATTTTTTTTTTTTTACTTTTGGTATCAAAAAGCTTCATTCGACTTTGACTAATATAAATTGATTCTATTGGATGTCTGGATCCATTTAAGAGGATAAAATTCTTCCGGCATCTATTTTTTTTTATATTTACAAAACTTAAACCAAACAATTTGGAGGAACCAACTTCCTATCACTTGAACAAAAATAGATGGTTGGTTATTGGATTTTGAATGTGAAAAAATGGTGGCATATTAACTGTCTACTTTGATCAGTATATCTTTGCCACATGTTACCATGTGATGAAGCGATTACAACATGAACTCCTGCTAAACTTTCTTTGAAGCTTCTGTGTTTGGTTTTCATCAGATATTCTCTTATCCATTTGATGTAACAGACGGAAAAATATCCTGTTTTTTTTTTCCTTTTCATTTTATCTTCATCTTAATAATGTAAAAATTTCTATTCTTTTTTTCATTTTCTCTTCCCTCCATTTTTATTTTCACCACTTTCTTTTCATTTTTTTTTGGGTCAGTTTGGATAAAATTTCTATAAAAGTACTTCTAGGAAAAAAATAGAACAAATAAAGGAGGTAAAATGAATTCAACTTCTTTCATAAGTTGAAATTATTTATTTATTGATAAGTTAAATGAGAGAGTTTCTGGAGAAGTTGAGTGTAGAGACTAATTTCAACTTATGGAAGAAGATGAATTCATTTTACCTTTTTAATTTATTACATTTTTCTCTTCTAGAAGTTCTTCGGGAGAAGTATATCATAATTGGCCTATGCTTCTATATATTTTCTTCAGGAGAAATAAAGTGTTATACTCAGCTTGTTCTTTATACAACAAAGAGATTGCCGACCTGTACTTTTCCCTACTATACTGAGGCTAGAAGTTTTTTTACATGAATCTCTGTATTTTTTTTTTTCTCACTTCTTTATACATTTACTAGTAATCAAATGAAACAAAATATAATCCTCTCATTAAATAACTGTAAGCAATCTGAATCCTTCAACCGTAATCGTAATGTAATTAGAAATATCAACAACTAGTAAGATACCCGTGCCTTTGCACGGTAAATTGAAGATATGACTTACGTAAAGGCACGATAAATTGAAGATATGACTTACGTTGTTCATGCTTCGCACCTCATAAAACATTATTTATGATAAATACTAAAATGTTAAAGTAAACCAGTTATATATTTATAGATATTATTTGATGTAGCCAACCAATATAGAAATGATGAGAGAGGTGAGCCTGTATAAGGTTGCAATGTTGTTAGTGATGTATAGACTATGCTTTCCCTTTGTGAACAGCAGATAAATTACATTTTGACAATGCAAGAGCATTGGAGGAAGGATTGAGAGTACATATTTTATAAAATTACGCAGTTCCAAAATCAAAAACAACAAATACAGTGCAGATGTGATGGAACTCATGCTAGTTTTATTAGCAATTGGGGAATGCTAGTTTTTGCTTGAAATGAAAATCAGCGCATGAACATTAGGTGAGTACGTGTAATTTATTGTGGCAAAATTACATTCCAAAATCAACTCATGAATAAATGCTAGTTTCTGCTTGTGGCAAAATTTAGACAGAAAAATGTATCGACCATGGTAAGAAGGAACTTTTATGAAGACGAACAAAATATTGTGCAGTAATGTTTACACATGTCAAGGAATGTCTAAGAAATTAATACTTGTCTGAACAAAAAAACACCGTTGCAGAATGTGTTATGTATGAGTTGAAAGAGATTCGTCACTAACATCTTGGTACAAAAGATATAAATTGCCTACAAAAAGGAAGCAAAGATCTTATTTCTCAATTATTGGAACAAAAATAACCGAATTAGATGATATTAAATAAGTATGTTGTAAACTTGTAATCGTAAGAAAAGGATAGAATATGATGATACATATATTTTAAAAAGAAACAATGTCTTGGAACCAATCAGGAATAGAAACGAACTCTTTCATGAAATGTTAAAATAAACCATTTTATGAAGATGTATGCTGTCTTATATTGTTTGTGATGTGTCATGAAGATGATCTGGTCAATTCTGAAAATAAGTTTAGTATAACTTAGTTGGTATCTGAAATGATATTGTAAGATAAGTTAGAAGTAGGGTTTGGACTCAATTTTCATCTCTATTGTCTATAGACCTAGTTAAAGTGTTAAGCACATGTATCTCCTATTATCAAGGCAATCATGTTCAGGGCTTAGTCACAGTTAAGGCTCCTGACCTTCCCCTAAGAGTGTGTTTAGTGTAGATCGAACTTAAGAGCTGTTTTCGCAGTCTCAATGTGTGTTACCAACTGTCAAACGTATGATATTGACACTTATAAAATGGAATAAAATAACTATTTCACTCTTATCATAGTGGATTTAAAGTATTTCTATTTTCTCATAAAAATAACCAATTTTTATTTTAAAATATTATAAAAATAAAATTGAATAAAATAATGTTTCCCCCTAATTCTGCGTCTCTACTGAATGATATCCAAATGCTAGTTGTGAAGTGAAATAAGCAATTTAATTAATTGAAGATGCATTTTTGTCCAAACTTCCCGGCATGACAATTGATGCATGGATATCTTTCCTATTACCTGTGTATAACTAGAGCCGGGCAAAATGGGATGGTGCATTCAGGGTGGTCCATAAAACCCCGTAAAAATATAGGGTTCGGGCATATATTTTAGAAGTTTAAATAAGTCTCGGGTTTTTTAGCTCAGTCCGATAAAGGCTGCCACCCGTAAAAATCCACAAAAAAAATCGGGTAACCCGTAAAAACCAATAAAAAAAGCCTGCTAAAAAGTAGTGCTCAGACACATTTTAGAATCCCGAATGACCTGTGGGCTTTTTAACACGGCCCGATAAAGCCCGCAACCTGCATCGGGCCGAGTCGGGGTAGCCGGAATTGACCGCTCTAATCATAACAAACTGGTCTTAAAATTCTTTTCAAGGTTCGCAAGTCAATACCCTCCGGTGAGAGAAAGTTTTGGTATCTTTTTATTTTTTTATTGGAAGGAGGCATAAAGATAAAGGCCAAAGCTACATGTGTACTCCCTGCTAAATCATTTTGAAGACATAAAATGGATTTTGAATGAGACACACGCGCATTACAAATGAGAATACGAAAAATGAGGAAATACAATAAAAAATACGGGATAATAATTATAGGGGTCAGAAATTATTTTTTAAAAAAAATACAAATTCTAATAGTTAAAATATCATCCCATAATTATAAAAATACTAAGATCATTTAATAAAGTTAAAAAAATTTATTAAATAATCAAAGAATGTACTAAAACCCTCTTTCAATAGAGCTACCATGAATTTTCTCTTTTGTCAAATCAATACCTTGCAACTTGCAAGGATAGATGCGAAGCGCTCAAAAACAACCACATGAATTAGTTTGATTGGCAATTGCATTACATATATTCAATGTAAATAAGGTGGGCCGGGTTCACTGTCACCCAACCCAAGCGTATATAAATAACAACAGTTACAACACAAACAAATAACAAAAAAAGAAGCCACACATATTGGAGCTGTCATGTCATCACGGACCACATACAGGCTCGGAGGATTGGGTAACACGTTTTTCTTTCTTTTTTTATTGTTCAAAGTACAAACTCCTATCATCCCATGGGTGAAAAACTGCTTTATCTATCTTAAAAAATATTTTTTATGTTATTTTTCTTTTAGATAAAAATATTATTACATCGTAATCCAATGAAATCTTTTTATAGATTAATTAATATATTAACGTAATAGTATATTATATTTTACTATTTAAATCTAATTTTTTTTATTATTTGATAATGAAATATAATTAAATAAATTGAAATAATAATGATGAGAATATATATTTATATTAAAAATAATAATCGAAATAGAAAATGATAGAATAAAATTTTAAATTTTAATAAATTTTAAAATTTAGGATTAACATTTATTAGTATTTAAAAATTCAAATAAAAAGAAAAAATTATTAGTATTAAGGATTGAGAATGAGAATCACTCTCACAAATAATGTGTGAAATTCACCATTCAATGAGAGATGAGAGAAAATGCTAAAAATAATTGGGAGAAATAGTGGAATGAGTGAGTGTCTCACTTTCTAAAGTGAGGTCTCAAATTTGTAATATAGAGAGTTGATTTAATACTCTTTACCTTGCCAAATTTGGTTTCTCTAAAGTGGGAGTCACTTTACATGATAATATTGTAACTATTGATTTGAAAAATAATGGTTGAGAATTTTAAAAAAACTTTATGATTTATTATATATATATATGAGGAGGGTTCAAATTACACCGGTGTAAGTTACACCAAGTGTTACACCATTGAACAATTTTTTAACGGATCATTGTATTAAATAATCCACCGTTGGATTGAAAGTTACTATCATATAGATCATACATATAAAATTTTACATTAATCCAAAATTATTTGATATGTTATTGAGATGTCTCAAGATTAACGTTATATATACATTTGAAATATATGTAAAATCCAACCATTTCATTATCAAGTTATTAGTGTCAAAATTTTACAAAATTTGACACATGTAATTATAATAATTAATAAACATAATTCGACGGTTGGATTACTAAAAAACATATTCGATTTGTAGTTATTAGCGGTGTAATACTTGGTGTAACTTATACCAGTATAATTTGAACCCTCCATTTGATTATCGTTATTACTGTCAAATTTTTACGAAATTTGACACATATAATTATGATAATTAATAAACATAATTCAACGGTTGGATTACTAAAAAACATATTCGATTTGTAGTTATTAGTGGTGTAATACTTGGTGTAATTTACACCAATGTAATTTCAACCTTACTCTGATATATGTGTGTGAGGGCGTGTGCGCATTTGATTACAATCTTAATAATTAATTTTTAAGTGAATGTTCATAATTATTTATTTTATTCTCTAAAGTACCAAATCATAGCCTTTACATGCCGATGACCTAAGTTGCATTCTCTCGGTCGTTAATTATAGGATGGACCATTGAGAGTTGCTCCACCCGTGAGAGAATATGCACGTTTTACAAGGCAATTAATGGACAAAAAAACAGAGAAATTTTACAAGGCAGGTTTGTATTGTAGTTACTTAAATTGCATATTACAACGAGATATTGAATTTATATAATAAAAATATATAATAATTCATATGATATAATTTTTTTATTTTTTATTACATCACTTATCATATCTCATATTTATCTCTCTTCTCTTTTTATTTAATTATGTTGTATGTTGGATTGTTATACAACCAACATTTCTCTATTGCAAAGTGGTACGTGCACAATCTATTCTATAGTATCAACATCACTTGTAATTATGAGAAATGTTGTTTGTACAACAACATGGTATACAACAATGAGAGAGATAGAGATAAAAGAGAAAAATGTGAGATGTGATGAATGATGTAATGGAGAGATATAAAGAAAAAAAATGTGTTGTATAATATTGTATGATTTTTGGTGTATGAATAAGTTATCTCATTAATTATTGTTGAGTCTAAATTCTGAAGAGGATGCAACATATATGATATTTATGGACCACCAACACACAGTGATATTTCAAATTCCGCAACCCCTTTAAAAGGACTATATTTAATTGCTATCTATCTTCTTTCTTTGTTTCTGCTAGATGTATCACGCGTGATATAGGACGAGACACCAGAATTTAACACCTAAAAAGATAAAGACAAGAGAGACGTACCTAGCAGCTATTGAATGGTCCCGGATGATCAGGAAGTTAACCAAAAATTTCACTAACGTAGTCATCGAACAGGACATCAAGAAGATTATTTTACAGAGAAACAAAACATTCAAACATGATTTTAAATTGCGGTCTTTAATTGCAAGGATTTTAATTTTAGTTTTAACGACTATATACTAACTGTAATTGTGGCCGCATCAACCTCAACTATCCACCATTTTTTACAATTTAACATCTTAATAATCCACAATTTAACATCTTAATTACCTCGAGGTAATACAATATAAATAACAATTTCATTGGGAAAACTTTAATTTCATTCCTTCACATTTAGTAGTGATCAAAAGTGAGATGAAGATCCGATAATTAAATCCAGTAGGAAAGTGTTAAGAAAGATAAACAAAACGGAAAAGAATACTCTTTAATTAAAACCTGAGTACAATGCACCACGATCGAGAAACTTGTTAATTAAGGTGTAAATGAGTAGCACATGAACGACCACAACCAAGAAGACACTCGATAATAGAAAAATGGCAACAAGAACGAGATTATAATTTTAACTTTTAATATTAATGTTTGTCACACAGTCGAGTCCTTTCTAGCTAGCTGCTGAGCTCTCTCCAATAGAGTTAGTTATCATATAGCTAGGAATTAGCTACTGAATAAGGAAATGAGAGTTAAAAATAAAAAGAAAAAGAAAAGGAGAGAGAGTGAGAGAAAGACAGTATAAAAATGCAAAGAAATAGAAATATGAGAAGTCATTATTGTTTTTCTAATAATCTTTGCCTGGAGCACAGTGAGATATATCTATAAGAAAAACATTATTCCTAAATTTTCATTAATATATTCTCTTGAGCTATACTGTCCGCCTATAATGAATTATAGGTCTCACGTTTTCGTGGTCCTTAATAGCTATTAACAGATATTTGATTATATGGTAGATTAATTGTTCAATTTGTTATATATCACCAAGCACGTGGATCAGGCAAGGCTGTTCCAACTTAACTTGTGGTCTCGAGTTCGAGCTCTGGGTATGCAATTATGTTAAATACTTGGAGGGAGAGTTTTATCGCTCATAGAAGTCCTATCAGCTGGCTCGAACAGGATTGTCTCCCGTGGAGGATACTTGTGGTGCTACACCAAAAAAAGATTGTCCAATTTGTTTCTTTGCCAGGCTAGGCTTTGACAGGCTTGAGCCTAACTCGACTTCTAATTCTCAAGTTTGAGTCTGAATCTGTTACCTGTTATAAGCCTTTTTTAAGGCCTAATCTGACCTGTGTAAAAGTCTGACCTGTAAGCCTGTTTTATAACAAGCCCTACAAACAGACCTATAAGATTATGCATGTTAGCATGCTATTTAAGCACGTTTTTTATATAATTAATTTAATATATTTATATATTATTATATTAAACAAGTCGGCCTGTCAAGTCCAACATGTTTTTTCATAGGCCTAAAGTCTGGCCTATTTAACTACAGAACTTTTAAATAACCCGACCTTTTTAACAAACGAGTCAGGTCATACCCCTTACAGGGCCAATTGGCCTATTCCCACCCCTACGTGTGAGGGATACTTTTAAAGAAATAAAGTACTTTGAAAGAAATAAGAAATGAAGCAAATAATAAAGATAAAGGTTGAAAAGTATGAATAGCATGTCAATGACATTTTTAAATTGTATCAATCTCTAAAAAAATATGTTTATAAGACCTTTGAAATATTATAAAATTGTATTCTTAATCAAAAATTAATAAAATTTGATAAATACTAATTTGAAAATTTTAATAACCAAAATAATAATACAACGTATGATATTGAGGAGACATGTCGACATAGGACATTGAGTGAGTTGGGTTGACTCATCACGGGTTAAATTAAAAGTGAACTAAGTTGGATTTGCTCAATTTTTTGGTGAGCTGTGTAGGAAAACACAGGGAAACACTAGAAGGGGGGTTGAATAGTGTTTCAATTGAAACTTTTTATCTTTTACAAGTATAGATGAAAATGTCCTTCTGAAAATATTCAAATGATAAGTTTTATCTTCTGAAGCGTTTAGGTTCGTCTGAACCCGAGCTCAGATGCAAAACAAGTTTAGATACGTAGAAATATATTTTCACAAAACGTCGTTTTCCAGAAATACTTTTCAATCCCTTCTGTTAGTTTATTAATACTGAATTGACAGAGAGTAAATGATAGAAGAATAATTAGCCAAGATATATCCTGGTTCACTCACTACCACCGTGAGCTACGTCCAGTCCCAGAGGCAAACCACCACTGGATTTCCACTATTCTTGCAAGAATTACAAGTATTTTTTTCTATCAAGCCTCTTCAGGCTCTACGACAAGTATTCTTTCTTCCACCAAGCCTCTTCAGGCTCTTAGACACTTAACCAAGTGTTATACCCAAGTATTCTTTAAACAGAAAGCCTCTCCAGGCTCAGTAAACCAAACTGTTTTAAGTTAAAACAGAAAACGTTCACTCAACTATCACACAGGATAGGATGAACATAAAGATGTACAATCAACTGAGATAACACTCAAAAGATGAAATGAATTGAGTACAAAGAATTTTGAACAGAGTTTCAGCAGCGTAAGAGTTCTTAATATCTTCTCTGTCTTTACTTTGCTTTGCATGAAGGTATATATAGGATGAGAAGTTTTAACCGTTGTCTCAGGCAGCATTAAATGCATTCCAGAACACGTTGTGACTCCTTTATCCTTAAAGAGTGTTGAACAGCTTCACAGCAGCATGCGCAGACAGTGTCAGTTCAGCAGCATTTCCATAAATGTGCAAATCATTTGAACGAGGTAGGAAAGCTTTTCTGACACAGATGATGAAAATAGTTAGACCAGAAGTAGGACGTCCTTCAATCGCAGCAACGTCTCTTAGCATGGTCAACTTTGAAAGGATAGGTTCAGCTTCCAATGCAAATCTTCAGATGATATACAAGTCTTCAGATGCACACGCATTCTTCAGACGATCTGAAACCTTCAGATGAAAACGCATTCTTCAGACGATCTGAAACAGAACAGAAGATACATAACAATTTATTTGTTCATTTTAAATGACCTTCTGACTTTTATATTTTTTATCCATTAAAACAATTGGGAGTATGAGACTTTTAGAAAGTATTCATTTACTGACATACTTTATTTGAGACTCAACAAGCTGAAAATCAACTCGACTTGACCCACCGTGGGTTGGTGGGTTAAGTGGATTGACTTAACTAATTTAAAAATTTTAAAAAAATAATTACAAATGATTAAAAAACCAAAAATGGAAAATGTAGTAAAAAAACAAGTTAAACAATAAAAATAAAAAAAAGTGAGTCAAGTCACCCTTAAACCCACTTTAACCTGCGAATTAAGTGAATTGGTCCACTTTGACCCGCAAAAATAAAAACCTAATTTTTACAAACTCATTCCACTTATAAATCGAGTTAGCTAACCAAACTGAAACCACATTTTTAGCTAGATGAGAGTACCTAGTAGTACACTTATTTTTTATTTACTCCCTTGTCACTCCCTTTTCATTCATTTTCTCTTACACTTTTTTTTTGTTTTTTGTCTATCATATATATTAATTATTATATTTTTCACTTTCTTTTACTTCATTTTTATTTTTATTTTTATTTCTCTTTCATAGACCTTCCATATAAAAAAATGGGGTGTTAAAGTATTCTTTTCTTAGTAAAGCAATATATAATTTTTTTGTCTATATTTAAGGATTCACTATGCCAAAAAAGGCCAATAAGGACGCTCCCGTACACCATAAAAGGGAGCTTCCGTGCGCACTAATAAAAAAACACGGAAGCACCCTCAGCGTTTTGGCCAAACAGCGCCTCCTTGGGAGGGCGCTCCAGGGAAGCGCCCTATAAGCAGACTTTTGTTTCTTATAAGGGAGGGCGCTCCTGGGAAGCGCCCTAATTTTTATTAACAAGGGCGCTCCAGCTGAGCGCCCTAAGCAGACTTTTTTTCTTAGGGAGGGGGCTCCTAAGCAGTGTTGAAGAATAAGCAGCTAGACAACAATATCTGAAAAAAAGGACAATTTTAAAAATTTATTAGTACTAAAAGTTTGAGCATCATTTCCCTTATTTTTTAACTTTCCCAAATTTATGAAAAACATTTTTAAGTCTAAACCACCAGCTACCAGTCCAAAAGAGAAACATGTATAATATATATTTATATAATATTTCAAATTCTAATAGAACACAGTTAATAATCTCACATAATCACTAAGTTACACATATAAGTTTCAATTTTATCAAATATTAAACACTAACATAAAAGTACTAACACAATCATCCTAATCATTTTTAGAATATATATTAATAATCCTAATCAAATTAATTGCAAAGAATAAAAACAAGTGCAGAAACATATGGTGCAGCTAGCAAAGTACAAATGCAGAAACCATGGTGCAGTAGAAAAAATAGGGTGTGTATCAGAAAAAAAAGTACAGAAAAAAAGGGAAGGAGGGGACTTACTCTAGCCTTCTTGAGCACCCAGGCGCCGCAAAGGGAGCAGCTGGAGACGAAGGCGCGCACGGAGGGGAAGCTTCTGCAACGGGTTGGATAGACGTGGGCGACTACCTTCTGCAAACGTGGACAGAGGCGACGACTTGGTCAGAGGGGACGATCTGCAACAGTGTACGCGTTTGGAGGGATGACCAGGGAAGCTTCGACTTCAAGCGTACGTGGACGGAGGGGAGGCTACGACTCGCGGCAGACGTGGACGGCTTGGAAGAAAGGAAATGCGGCGTGAACGACGTTGACAGTGGCTGGGAGAAGGCGGAGGAGTGGCGGAGGAGAATACAACTCACGAACAGAGAGAGAGAGAGTGGAGAACGTGAGGGTTTAGAGAGAAAAAGAGGGAGCTGTGAGAGACGCGGGAGTGAAAAAAACCAAACTGAAATGATTTTATGTAGTCAGGAGAGCGCTCAGCGAAGCGCCCTAAAGAAAAGCAAGTGGAGGGCGCTTAGGAAGCGCACTAATGAATAGCAAAAATTATAGAGAGAGGGTGCTCAGGAAGCGCCCTAACTGAAGAGGAGGGGAGGGTGCTCCGTAAGCGCCCTAATAGTAAAAAAATGCCCTGATCAGATAAACAGAAAAATTAATAGATAAATTACAGGGCATGTGAGCGCCTTAACTGAAAATAGTATAAATTATGCAGGATGCTCCCACCCAAATTAGAAGCGCCCTAAGAGTAAAAAACTCAATACGAGAGCGCCTTAAAGTATGTGTTTATATATACTAAATTTGGCATAGTGATTTTTATACATATATAACAAAGATAGTTTTAAGATATAAGAGGGAAAAAATAGAGGATTAAAGAGAAAAAATGAAAAAGAAGCATTTTTTCAGGATAGAAAATAAAAGTTAAATTAAAAAAAAAACATTTTTTTTAAATAAGACAAAAATTGTTATCATAAATATGGAGAAATTTGGACGGTATATAGGGGATTGATGAGTGCTTTAGTAAATTAGGCATGATGGTCATTATGGTGTGTACGTAGCCACATGTACTTTGTGACTTTAATTCATAGAAATATAATATTATTTTAAATTTTATTAATTATGAAGTTCTTTTATTTTTTTAATTTATATTGTTTACTGCTCACCTATCTCCCACGATGATGGATGTACTATGTGCGTTATATATTTTCAATGACTAAGGATTGGAGCATGAGTTACTACTTTAATGATGACTTTAATTATTAATATTTTTATCATTATTTTAATTATTTAGTATTAAGGATATTTTTAGAATAAAATTTAAAATAATAACATTATTAATTATAATTATAACTGCTAGCTAGCTAGTTTCAGGATATTTTCTTGATTAACGACCAATCGAAAGCTTAAAAGAAAAAAGAATCAAAGAACGCGAAGAGGGAAAAGGAAATATGCAAGAGAAAAAAACACGTTTCTCTTATTTCAGACAATCAGCTTCAGATAGGTTACACCTTCAGTAGGTACTTCAGATGGTTCTCAGCAAATCGTTCTCACTTATTCTCTACCTTTTCCTATACAGCAAGATACTATATATAGGCAGCTTAGAGAGCAATGATTAACTAACCTAACTGAAATAACAACCTAACAGAATAACAAACTCATTCCTAAGTCATAACTAACAATCTCCACCTTGACTTTGGAATGACATCATTCAAACGAAGCCCACCAAGTTTAAGCATCTCTCAAACTTGCATCTTGGTAGTGTTTTGGTCAACATATCAGCAGGATTATCTTCAGAAGCAATCTTCACAATCCTTACTGCCCCTGTTTCAACCACTTCTCTGATAAAGTGAAACTTCACATCAATTTGCTTGGTCCTTTCATGGTACATCTGATGATTGGCCAAGTGAATAGCACTCTGACTATCACAATGAATCTGTCCCAACTCATTCAGCATGCCTTTCA
Organism: Sesbania bispinosa; assembly: GCA_026901365.1. Taxonomy (NCBI): domain Eukaryota; kingdom Viridiplantae; phylum Streptophyta; class Magnoliopsida; order Fabales; family Fabaceae; genus Sesbania; species Sesbania bispinosa. The sequence continues at coordinate 859,244 of QLOH01000311.1, forward strand.
ACCACAGACCTTCCTTCACTCCTTCAGACAACGCAATATACTCAGCCTCTGTTGTAGACAGTGCTACCACTGATTGAAGGTTTGCCTTCCAACTCACTGCAGTTCCAAATAGAGTAAACACATACCATGATAAGGATTTTCGTGTATCTACACACCCTGCATAGTCTGCATCAACGAACCCTTCAATTGTAGCTCCACCTTCTGAGATGTGTCGTTTCTTCTGATATAGCAATCCTGAATCCAGAGTTCCATTCAGGTATCTGAGGATCCACTTCAGAGACTCCCAATGTGCTTGTCCAGGGTCTCCCATGAACCTGCTGACAACACTCACAGCATGAGCCAAGTCTGGTCTAGTACAGACCATCCCATACATGATGCTTCCAACTCCACTAGAATAAGGAACATCATTCATCTTCCTCCTTTCATCTTCTGAATCAGGAGCTTGACTCCTTGAGAGCTTCATGTGGTGTCCTAAGGGTGTGCCCACAGGTTTAGATTTATGCATCCTAAACCTCTTCACAACCTTCCTTAGATAGGCCTGCTAAGTTAGACGCAGTACACCATTTGACTCATCTCTTACTATATCAACGCCAAGTATGCGTTTGGCCACTCCAAGATCCTTCATCTTAAATTCTAAATTTAACCTTGTCTTGAGCTGATTGATCATGTGCTTGTTACGGCTAGCCACCAAGATATCATCTACATACAAGAGCAGGTACAAAATGTCTTGTTCTTCTCTTAAAATGTAGACACAGCTGTGATAACTACACCTGCTGAAGTCCATTCTCATCAGAAAATCATCAAACTTCTTATACCACTGCCTTGGGCTTTGTTTCAGACCATACAATGATTTTTGAAGTAGACACACTCTTTGATCCTCAGCAAACCCCTCTGGTTGTTCCATGTAAATGGTTTCATCCAGATCTCCGTGCAGAAAGGCTGTCTTGACATCCAATTGCTCCAGGTGCAAATCAAACTGGTTTAAAATTGACATCAAGATCCTGATAGAACAGTGCTTTACAACTGGAGAGAAAATCTCATTATAATCTACACCCTCAACCTGTGTAAATCCCTTAGCCACAAGCCTTGCCTTGAACCTTGCTTTCTCAACACCAGGAATCTCATCTTTCTTCTTAAAGACCCACTTGCATCTGATTACCTTCTGTGCCTCAGGTAAGTCTACAAGTCTCCATGTGTTGTTCTTCTTCAGCGAATCAAGTTCCTCCTCCATGACACGTTGCCATTGCTGTCTCTCTGAACTCTCCTGTGCCTCTCTGAAGTTTCTTGGTTCATCTGATCCCTGTATATCTTCAGCCATACTAAGAGCATAACAGATAAGGTTAGCGTGTCCAAACCTTTTGGTAGGTTTTGGAACCCTCCTTTCTCTATCACGAGATAGCTGATAGTCATTCACAGTGCGCTCTGACCTTCTGAGATCTTCAGACTTTCTGAAGTTTCCAGACCTTCTGAAGTCTGAACCTGCTGAAGTATCATCTGATGTACCTTCTGAAGTATCATCTGAAGTAGCACCTTCTGAAGTCTTCAGATGATCTTCCCTGAGTTTGCTCGTAGATGCCTCCATCTCAATGTGAGCTTTCTCCCTCTCAATTTTAGAGTCTTCACCAAGCATTCCCATTCTCGTCTCATCAAAAGTTACATCCCTGCTGATAATAAACTTTGAAAGTTTGGGTTCTAACCTCCATAGCCTATATCCCTTGACTCCTTCAGCGTATCCAAGGAAGATACACTTCTCAGCTCGTGCCTCCAGCTTATCCTGCTTGACATGTGCATATGCCAAAGCCCCAAACACCCTCAAATTAGAGTAATCAGCTGGTTTTCCACTCCAAAATTCCATAGGTGTCTTGTACCCCAAAGCAGACGAAGGGCACCTGTTAATCAGGTACACGATAGTGTTTACAGCTTCTCCCCAAAAGATCTTAGGCATCCCTGCTCCCAAAAGCATGCATCTGACTCTCTCCAGAATGGTCCTGTTCATCCTTTCAACAAGTCCATTTTGTTGAGGAGTCTCTGCCACGGTTTTATGCCTTTTGATTCCCTGGTTCCTTCAAAAACTGTTAAACTCATCTGAAACAAATTCCAACCCATTGTCTGTTCTCAGTACCTTCAGCTTGGTCCCCTGCTGATTAGCTATTTGAGCATGCCATTCTCTGAACTTCTGAAACGTCTCAGTCTTGTTTCTCAAAATGTAAGTCCATACCCTTCTTGAGAAGTCATCAATAATGCTCAGAAAGTAAGACCCTCCACCATGTGTCTGAGTCCTTGATGGACCCCACAGATCTGCATGTGCATATTCAAAAGGTCTGTTGGAAGTGTGTTTACCTGTCCCAAACTGCACTATATGAGACTTACCCAAAACACACTGGTCACAGAAATCCAGCTTCTGAAGCTTATCACCCATCAGCAGTTGTTGCTTCTCCAACTCCACCAAGCCTTTCTCACTAACATGGCCCAAATGTAGGTGCCATAGTTTAGTCTTGTCTACCATTGACTGACTTGCAACTGATGCATGTGCAATGACAGTTGATCCTTCCAGAATGTACGACCCATTACTTCTTCTCCCCTTAGCAACTATGGATGCTCCATTGGACACCTTTATCATTCCACCCTCCACCTTAGTGGAATACCCCATAACATCAAACATGCTAATGGACATAAGGTTCCTTTTGAGCTCTGGAACATACCTCACATCCTGCAGCAACATCTCTTTGTTATCAAACACTATGCCAAATTTGGGATATAAGAGCACTTACTTTAGGGCGCTTCCGTGTTTTGAAGTGTTTCAAATGAACGTTTTACCTTCAGGGCGCTTCAAATTTGGGCGAAAGCGCCCTGAAATTAAAATGTGCAGGGCGCTTCAGAGAAGCGCCCTCTTAGAAGGGCAGTATTTTTTTTTTATAAATTAACGTCCAGGGCGCTTCATTGTAGCGCCCTCTTATCTGGGTAATTAATTTTTTTTATATATTAATTTTCAGGGCGCTTCATGGAAGCGCCCTCTTATTTGGTAATTAAGGGCGCTTTGTGGAAGCGCCTTTCACGTATCTGCGTCTTTTATTTTTTTTATTTGGTATCCAGGGCGCTCCAGGAAGCGCCCTCTTATTTGGTAATTAAGGGCGCTTCGTGGAAGCGCCCTGCACGTATCTGCGTTTTTTATTTTTTTTATTTGGTATCCAAGGCGCTTCTGGAAGCGCCCTCCATTTAGGGCGCTCCAGGAAGCGCCCTCCCCATGGCATTATTTTGGCTGTTCCCACGCGCGTCACACGTACAGTTCCTTTCCCCTCCCTCTCTTAAAACATTTTCCTCCTCCCTCTCTCTACCTTCGTCTGTCTCCTTTTCCTCCTCCCTCTCCTCCTCCGTCCACCCGTTCCCCCTCCGTCCGTCCGTTCCGCCTCCGACCGTCACTTCCCCTCCGTCCGTCTCCTCCCTTTCCTCCCTCCGTTTTTCGTTCCGCGGCTCCCTCCACCGTCGTCTCCCTCCTCCCTCTTCTCCTCCTCCGTCCGGTCTCCCTCCGTTCCTTCCCTCCTCCTCCGGCGTCGCAAGGAGGTGCACTTGAAGGAGAGCTAGCTGTCCCACCGCCTCGGCCGTCTCCATCCCCGTCCGGTTGTCTCCCTCCTCGGGCCGCGCGCAAGAAGGTGAGTGTTAGCTTCTAGGGTTTTTTATTTTCTGCATATTTTTTTTATGTAATTGTTTTAATGTTGGCACCATTTTTCTGCTATCTGCCACACCATTGTGCACGAGTTTTTTTGTTTCTGCTGATTGCACCTATTTTTTGCTAACTGCACCACTATTTCTGCTGCACCACTGTTTATGCTATCTGCACCATTGTTTCTGCATGCTACATCATTTTTCTGCTAGCTGCACCGCCCTTTTTGCTACTTGCACCCTTTTTTTGTTTGAATCATATTTTTTATTAAAATATGTGTGATATAACTATTATTATTCATATTGATGTAATTGATGATATTAAGATTGGAAATGTGTTGCATAAAATTGTGATACTTAAAAAAATAAACTGAAATGCTGATGAAATTTTTAGAATTAATTAGTTACTTATGCATGATATTAAGATTGGAAATGTTTTGTTAGTAGGATATGGATCGTTCTTGGATGTTTGCAAACCGTTTGACAAGTGAGTATGAGGAAGGAGTGGAAATGTTCATTAAGTTTACCGTTGACCATGCAACAAATCCTAGAAAGATTGTGTGTCCTTGTACGAAGTGTTTTTGTTCTAAGCAACTAAGTGTAGCGGAGTTGAGGAACCATCTTTTCTATTTCGGAATTGATAAGAGTTACACATGTTGGACATATCATGATAAGACTGCAATTGAACATAGTGGTGAGGGAGAGAATAATGTCAATGTGGAACCTAGTGATGATGAGTTTGGGACCGGATGGGATGATTGTAACAGAATTGACGATATTCGAAACGTCGTTGAAGAGGACCTTAGAGATTGCCCAAATATGTTTGATACCCTGGTTAGTGATGCAGAAAAACCACTGTACAACGGGTGCACCAAGTACACAAGGTTGTCCGCGGTGTTGAAGTTGTATAATTTAAAAGCATCAAATGGATGGTCTGACAAGAGTTTCACAGATTTACTGACATTGCTAAAGGAGATGTTGCCGGAGGACAATGTGCTGCCTAACAGAACTTATGAGGCAAAGAAGATGTTACGTTCTATTGGGATGACTTATGAGAAGATTCATGCTTGTCCCAATGATTTAATTTTGTTCAGAAATGAGCATGCATCATTAAGTGTGTGTCCTAAATGCAATGAGTCTCGTTATAAGAAAGAGACTTCACCAGCAAAGGTGGTTTGGTATTTCCCCATAATTCCAAGGTTTCGAAGGATGTACCGTAGTGTCATCGATGCAAAGAACTTAACATGGCATGCAAATGAACGAGTCAAGGATGGCATGTTGAGGCATCCTGCTGATTCTCCACAGTGGAGGAAGATAGATGATGAGTACCCCTCTTTTGGGGAGGAAGCAAGAAATCTTCGACTTGCCTTATCAACAGATGGAATGAATCCGCATGGTATCCAATCTAGTACCCACAGCACATGGCCGGTGTTATTGATGATATATAATCTACCTCCATGGCTTTGTATGAAGCGCAAATACATGATGTTGTCCATGTTGATATCTGGGCCCAGACAACCGGGTAATGATATAGATGTGTACTTGGCTCCATTGATTGAAGACTTGAAGCTTTTGTGGGATACTGGAGTAGAGGTCTATGATGGCTACAAAGAAGAATCTTTTCTGTTGAGGGCAATGTTGTTTGGAACGATTAACGATTTTCCGGCCTATGGTAATTTGTCTGGCTATAGTGTAAAGGGTCAGTGTGCATGTCCTGTGTGTGATGAAAATACTTCCTGGATGCGTTTAGCGCATTGTAAGAAAAATGTATTTCAGGGTCATCGTAAGTTTTTTCCTTTATCCCATCGTTATAGGGGATGGAAGAAAGCATTCAATGGTGAGACCGAGGAGGGGAGGCAACCTTCTCCAATGACGGGTGATGAGTTGTGGGAAAAGGTGGGTAACCTGACCAACAATTTCGGCAAACCTTTTGCCGGGCAACTTGTTACTGGAGGTTGGAAAAAGAATTCTATCTTTTTTGAGTTGCCATATTGGAAGTCATTGTTTGTTAGACACTTCCTTGATGTGATGCATATAGAAAAAAATGTGTGCGAGAGTGTTATCGGCACGTTACTGAATGTCAAAGGCAAGGCCAAGGATGGGATAAATGCGAGATGGGACTTGCTTGCCATGGGTGTAAGGAAAGAATTGGTCCCAGAAAAAAGGGGTTCATGCACATATCTGCCTCCGGCGGCTTATACTCTTAGCAAAAAAGAAAAACTAGTTTTTTGCAAGTTCCTGCAGGGAGTCAAAGTCCCAGAGGGTTTCTCCTCTAACCGAAGAAATCTTGTATCATTGAAAGAACAAAGGTTTATCTCATGGTTTCAGTCGAGGATTTTTCATGAAGCGCACCATAATCCCACTTCAGTCTCTACTAGACTAAGATTTTTAGCATATGGCCCAAGTTTGAATGTAATATCATACAAGGCTTACTTGATTAATGGCTACACTTTCTTCACAAAGGCCCATGATGATAGAACAGCAGTCCAAAACAGTGGTGTGACTTTAATTGCCTAAGCATTGCACATGTCAAGTGCAAAAGATAGAAATCCAATTTATGCTAATATGTCATATTTTGGGGTGATTGATCGCATATGGGAATTGGATTATACTCACTTTCGGTTGCCTGTGTTTGGTTGTAAGTGGGTTGACAACAATACTGGTGTTCGGGTCGATAACCTTGGCTTCATGCAAGTTAATTTTAGCAAGGAAGATTACAAAGATGAGCCATTTATCCTAGCATCCCAAGCTCGGCAAGTTTTCTATGTTAGTGATCCCGCAGATGTGAATTGCTCCATAGTAATGTTAAGTAACAAATTCAATGACAACCCAAATGTGGATGAAAATCAAGGGGATGATGTTGAAGATGATCCTTTTGTTACGACATCACAGTTATTACATGGTGACTCAACAACAGATGATGGGTTGTACCTGAGAGCGGACCATAATGAGGGTATTTGGGTTAACCCATCAATTCGTCTAAGAAATGTTCCCACTAGTGTCAAACTAACTAGAAAAAGAAAAAGATGAGCCACGTATGTTTTTTTACTTATTCGTCTAAGATGTTGTTTCCAAAGAGAAATATGATGAAATGTATGACAAATACCGGGAAATGCACGATGGTTATCAAACCATACAAGAACAACTTGCCAAAAATACAAGAATGATTGAAGAACTTACGAGACAACGGAGCATGCATGGTTCTAACACATCTCCCAGACCCGTCTTTCCTGTGGTAATTTATTGTTTATATTTTTGTTAACTATTTTGTTTTTTCCACACTATTTATCCATAAACATATTTACTTACCTCAATTGTTTAGGGCATTTTTCAATGCATATTATATTTGGGAGACACTGTCTTGAGAGTGGTTGGTAAGGGGCAAGCACACAATTTACCGGACCAGATGTTACACAGTTGCCCACTTCCCTCCGACCAATTGAAGGTGATGGTTCAAGTCGCTACTGACCCACATGCTCCCCTTCCATGCCCAGATCGTTTTGGGGAATTGAATACTGCGGAGGATGCGTTAGGGTGTTTCGTGGCTTGGCCATGTACTTATATTGGATTGGATGCATTGGTATGTGTATAGTTTTATTTGTGTAAAAAGTTTACTAATATAAGTTCAATTTCAATTACTAATCCTTGAATATGTTGTATTTTAGACTCCCCAGACCTCTGCAGCGGCACCACCTATGGAGACACATCATTCCAATGAATCACCTATTCATAAGTCTCCAATCAGGGAAAGTACTCCACGGGTGGTCACCTCAAAACCCACCAATCCTCCCGGCATGAACCTGCAATTACTTGAAATGTTTTATTCAGTAAAGATTAAAGGAACTAGTTCCATCATTTGCTGCAACATAGCTGCGGGGATTATTCAAGAGGATGAAGTGAACACATACATTGACGAAAATAGTCTCCATGCTTTGTTGTATCGTGACTGGTTAGATGCCACTGCCATAAACATCTACTCCAGGTATTTTGAATTTTAAAATTTCATAGTATGTCATTCTCATTTAATGATAAGTTTGTAAAATTAGTTAACAATATCCAAATTTCGTATTGCATAGTTACTTGTACAAGGAGATATTGGTTCCAACTGCCCGCCGCGATAGATATGTGTTCATTGGTCCAGAAATAACCACAGCTTTTGTTTCATCAAGTAAGCATGACAAAGTGCTAGGTAGGATCTTGTACAACAAACGGGGGCAAGATAAGCTCTTTCTGCTTCCGTACAATCATGACGGGTATGTGACGTATGTGGTAATATTTCAATATAACTAATTATAAAACATTGCCTGTTTGACCCATTTGACAATATCATTGTAGGCAAACACTGGGTTCTCTGCGCCTTGAGTTTGGTAGATTTTGGCAAGGTTTACTTTTTGGACTCCTTGCGCAAAGACCCTACCCATTACGAACCGATGAAGTCTATGATTAATAAGTCAGTTTTCTATGTTAAGTAACATTATACAATCACACTTACATTGTTTAATTAGAGTTCTCATACATATTATTTGCTTTATTGGTTTAGATCTTTTAAAGAATTTCGAACGCTAAGTGGTTTTCAAACTTCAAAGAATATGATTATACCTGATCCCATTTGGTACCGCATACAGGTAATGTTGCGCGAACTCTTGTGTTCCTTCAGAACTTATCATTACGTAAGTTGATTTCATTATAAATTATTTTTGTAGTGTCCACGGCAAACTAACAACAGTGATTGTGGCCTTTATGTTATGCGTTTCATGAAAGAGATAATCCATCAAAATGCACTCACTATATCAAGAGAGGTAATTTGGAATTGTTATAACAAGTATTTTTATCCCCATTTAGAACTTCTATTAATGAAATGAAATTTTGGGTTTTTATATAGTACTTTGCTCAACACCGATGCCCGAGTTACACTTTGGAGCAACTTGATGAGGTTAGAGAAAAATGGGCAAAACATGTTGTAACCAATTGTCTGTGATTGATTTGTAATTGTTGATGGTAAGTAATTACACATGTACTATTAATATGAAAATGTTGTACAAAGATGTTAACTAATGATAAGTTCAATTTCAATTTTGTATACTTTGATTTGATGTTATATATACTTTAATGACAAGCACTTGTTTCATGACATGAATTCTGGCTGCTAGTATGGAGTTTTACAGGTGTTTGATAAATTGGGATAACTTGTAAAAACAGAGGAAACTCTGCCAAATTTTTTTTGCTTATAATGAGTACACTTATTCATGGTTTAGGATGTTGTTTGTTAAGCATATTCTATGCACTTTTGACATTACTTTCATGACATGTTTTCTGGCTGTTGGTATGGATTTTTACAGGTGTTTGTTAAATTGGGAAAACTTGTAAAAACAGAGGAAACTCTGCCAAATTTTTTATAGGTTAATAACTAGACTTAGTCTTGGCTAAGGATGTTGTATATATTAAGCATATAATTCAAAACTTTTGACATTAATTTCAAGGATGAAATTATGGCTGCTGTATTGAGTTTTGCAGGTGTTAAATACTGTATTCACAGCTTCATCTAAATTATAGAGCAAAAAAAAAGGGAAGAAGGGCGCTTCATTGGAGCGCCCTGGTTGGTCAGGACGAGGGCGCTTCCATATGCACGTCCCGTGCATATGGAGGGCGCTTCAAGGAAGCGCCCTTGTCCTGGCCAACCAGGGCACTCCAAGGAAGCGCCCTCCTCTCCAGACACTTTGCAGTCTGATTACCCCAATGCCCTGCACCTTGCAAGCTTCATTGTTCCCAAGAAGTACAAATCCATACTCCTTCAGTTCTAAGGTCTCAAAGTAATCTTTCACAGGACACATGTGATAGGTACACCCTGAATCCATGACCCAACTCTTTAGAGAGTCTTCAGACGAAGCTACCAAAACACCTGCAGATTCATATCCTTCAGAAGCCTCTGCAACACCTGCAGTTTCCTGTATCCTAGGCTCCTGTGCATCTTTATCAGGACAATGCTTCTTGATATGACCCAACTTCTGACACTTGTAACATTTGATCTGCTTCTTGCCTTCAGTCTTTGCCTTCTTCCCTTTATTTTCTGACTTCTTTCCCTTGCCCTTCACTATAACTAGACCAGAGGGAACCTCCTCTACACCTTTCGAATCTTGAAGTTTCTGCAACTCTTTGGTTCGAACTGAGGTCACAACCTCCTCCAGAGTAATCATCTGATCTTTCCCATACAGTAAAGCATCTCTGAAATGTTCAAAGGTCTTAGGTAAAGAATTAAGAAGAATAACGGCCTTGTCCTCATCTTCAAGCTTCACACCAATGTTTTCAAGATCATCAACAATTTTGCTGAAAACTGCCAACTGCTCTTCAATCGTTCTTGACTCCACCATCTTGAACGAGTAAAGTTGTTGCTTTAGACAGAGTCTATGAGCCAAAGACTTTGTCATGTATAAAGATTCCAGCTTTGTCCACATACCTGCAACTGTTTTCTCCTTCGCCACCTCTCTGAGTGCCTTATCACCAAGACACAGAACGATTGCACTCCTTGCCTTGTCTACCATATTCTTTTTCTCTGCTTGCGTTAAAGATGATGACATGTTCACCTCCCTCTTCAACGCTTCCTCGCATCTTTGCTGTATCAAGATAACCTTCATCTTGATTTTCCACAGCCCAAAGTCATTTGCTTCAGAGAACTTCTCAATATCAAACTTCGTTGCCATTCTTGATTATCTTTCCTTTTCACTTCCCACAGACGGCGCCACTTGTTGGGTAAGAACGACCAATCGAAAGCTGAAAAGAAAAAAGAATCAAAGAACGCGAAGAGAGAAAAGGAAATATGCAAGAGAAAAAACACGTTTCTCTTATTTCAGACAATCAGCTTCAGATAGGTTACACCTTCAGTAGGTACTTCAGATGGTTCTCAGCAAATCGTTCTCACTTATTCTCTACCTTTTCCTATACAGCAAGATACTATATATAGGCAGCTTAGAGAGCAATGATTAACTAACCTAACTGAAATAACAACCTAACAGAATAACAAACTCATTCCTAAGTCATAACTAAAAAGTCATATGTTTCGTATAAATAGTATAAGAGGTAGTGTCATATTTAGAAATGAAATTATTTTGCTTTTAACTGTTTTGGAACTTATCATCATTTACTTAAAATCTTTGTCTTGACTTAAATAGGGGGAAATTGAAGGGTACTCATTTCTCTTATATTGAGTGGGTGAAAGATTCTTTGTTGTGTTTAAAATCTTTGTAATGCATTGATACTCTATAAAATTGGGTTAGGGCACTCGGTCGTTGTATCCTTTAATTTTAAGAGTAATGTTTTTCATACACCACTACAACAATACAACATATAAAGACAAAATAGAAAATAGAAGTAAGAGAGAGAAATGTGGGATGTGATAGGTGATATAATGGAGAGATATAGAGAGTAAAAGTATGTTGTATGAGTTGTTGTATATTTTTTGTTGTATGAAAAACATTACTCTAATTTTAATGATATTTTTTCTTTCCCTGATAAAAAAAAATCAACAGAGAGATAGAAAAACATAATGATACAAAGTAATCATTTATTCAAATTTATTTCTTCTCATAGCTAACACATGCATGGGGCAAAGTACAAAATGAAATTAGCCCTATACATCTATGGCTCCCCGCAACCAGCTCCAGCTGGCCATTTAACGATGTTTGGAGAAAGGGTTTTAAGAACGGGATTCCTCTCAAAGAAATTCGTAGGCCTCAATTCAAATCCAGTGCTCAATAATGGCATTACTGGGAAATCTTCTTGGCATGGAAGATGGTGAATTCCCACTACGTACCACAACACAATATCCTTGTTCTCAATATCCCTGTTCCTGCATTCATTTTCAATTTCAAAACAAGTGTGTGAATTATATATATATTTTATATCAACCTACAAGAAATTTAAAAATTCTTATGTTATCATGCACAATATCTAATAGGAATTAAAAACTATTTTCAAAATAAATTTTGATATTTTTATTATTATTTCAATAAATTCAAAGTTTTAGTTGATTTTATATCTACAAGGGTTTTACACTGTTATCCAGTGATGTGCTATCACATCATTTATTGAGTTTAATACCATGCGAGGTGTCATACTCATTAATTAATGTGACAATCATTAGATAACAAGAAAAAAAAACAATGCCCACTTACTGCTTAGTCCAAACATCTATTGTATCTTCCCCACGGCTTTGATCAACATATAGTCCACCAGCCCATTTCTGAGTTCTATTATATGGAGTAACCCAAATATTGTAGTTGGTAAAAGCACCACGGATTTGAGGGTAGTCATCCTCTATTAGAAGGGGATGAGCTGGTGTAGCTGGAATCAAACGGTACCCTACTTCATTTCCTACTGAGGTTTTCTTATTAGGATTCACCATTACTAGCTCAGCTGGGCTCAATCCAAGCTTGGTCTTTGCATCTAATTCAGTCTTAACAATTTGAGTATCAAATGTCCAATAACTCTTTCTCTTGGAACTGTTATCAGTAACCTGCATAGTCTTCATATTGTGCTTCACAAAAGAGTTATCTACACCATCAATGTCAAGGTCAAGATGGTATATGTAGTAATGGTCATGACAAACACCAACACTGTGTTCTGTCACCAAAGTGCCATGTATATCTTCCTTTATCTCGTCTTTGTGAGTAAAATTCACTGCCTTAATTTCTAGCATGCCTGATAGTGATATCTATTGGACAATGAAAGAAGGAAATTAAGTTGAAATTAATTAGATTTGTAGAATATATATCTCCTAAAAGTTAATGTCTCATTTTAATCATACAAAATTGGATATTAAATTTCAAAGTTTGACTAGATTTCCTTAACACATTTATGATTGTATAGGCAAATAGTACATACCGCGGGTTTGATTGAACCACTTGGCTTGAACTCCCAATCCATTACATTATCGTAGTTGCCAACAACAACCACTGATCTAACCACCAAACTCACATCAGATCTAACTTCTCGTACCTGGCAAAAGTCATATTTAAATTTATTTAATTTTTTTGACATAACTAAAAAAAATACTAACTTCGTTCCTATTTAACTGTCCACTTTCAAAGAAAAAATTTGTTCATATTTAACTGTACACTTACAAACTCAATGCACTACTAATTACACTTTTCTCCACCTTACCCTTATGTTAATAAATGACCCACTATTAAAAATTAATGATAGCCAATAGATACTAATAGAGATAAAATGATAAAATAGAAAGTTTAAAATTTATTTCCATGAAAACAAGAGTAATGCTCGTATTCCTTAATATGTGTATTTTTAATCATAGTAGACAGTTAAATAGGAATGAAAGTAGTATGTCGAGTCAATATAAGAAAGAATAAACCTTTATTTTAGTGTTGGAAAGACTTGGTATTAATTATATTAGTTTCTAACTAAAAGATGAAAAAGTCATTTTTTTAGATACTAAATTTGTGTTAAAAATGTTAAAGAAGGCTAAATTGAGTTATTTATTTCTCATCTTTTAGGAGTGAAAATGCAATTTCTATTGATGAACTAATATTACCGATCCCAAATCTTTCAAGGATCAAATTAAATGAGCATTTTTATGTGGGTCTGTTTATGGTGGACCATGATCCACATGGTCAAAAGTGTAAAAATACAGTAATTAAAATTCCTAATCATCAAATTCAATACTCATTTTATTAATGATTGATATTAAATCAATTTCTAGTTAGTTTTGTGAAATATTAGTTGAAAAGAACAAAAATTCAAATCAATAGTACCGTATAATGCAAAAGTTTCCCCCTTCAACTTTAAATTCTTATATTTTCAATGAAACTAGTATAAGTTGTATTGTAAATCTATATTTTCCCTTAAACTAAACTCAAATAGTCATATAAGGACTATTTAATAAGAAATAAAATTATTTATTCATCTTTTATGATTAATAAAAGGTAAGTTGGACTAGGTGGACCAAATTTTTTTTTGTCCACCCTAGAATCATCATTTTTATGTACCTTCTTTAATTTAATCATATTACTATACTTGGTTGGGTTTTAATGTTATTCTTAATGTGGACTATAAAGATTGTTTTAGATCACATCCAAAATAGGAAGATTCATTTCTTAATTAAATTAGTAATTATAAAATATCATATTAGTTTCAATTTAATTAATTAATAATTTTAAAGATTTACACTTAAAATGTTATAAAAACTATTCATGCACGGACGTTTAAAATCAAGAGAGAGAAAAAAAATGAATCATTATTTTAGTCCCAGAAAAATGTAAAATCAAACATTTTATTTTTAAAAGATGAAAATACCATTTTCAACCCTAAAACGGTGAAAATGCATTCAATTTAGTCTTTTTTTATGTTAAAAATATAACTAAATGAATTAATATTTTCATCTTTTAGAGAGGAAGATGGTAATTTTTAACTACTAAAGTAACGCGCAAAATTATAAGAAAGTTAAAAATTTATATAAATAACTTTATTATATATTTTATAAGATAGAAAATTATTGGTAATTGATAAATATTAGACATTTGTATAAAATTTTTAAATATCTATTTTATTTATCTTTAAAATATTTGAATTAAAAAAATTTCTTTTATAAAAAAGACTAGTTCAAATTGTTTTTTAATCAATTTTTACCCGTCACTAATCCTCCTTGGTTCTAACAATTATTGGGTTTAGAATTTAGGGTTTTTCCGAGCGACATGCTTGAACCATAGGAGTAAACATAGAATAAACTCCTTGTTTGGTTAAGTAGAATTTTGGGTGGAGAAAAAAGAAATAGGGGGAGGAGAAATGGAAATTGTGTTTGGTATAATAGAAATTAGGAGAGAGAGAAATGTTCAGTGTGTGGGTCCCAGGTGTTTTTGTTTCTCTGCAAAACTGCGGAGAAATAGCGGAGAAAGTGACCAGATGCACTGCTTCAGAGCGGAGATAATGGGTACGAATTTGTAAAGACCAGTTTGCCCTTGTTTCCCCTTTCTACTTCGCCGTCGTTCTTCACACAAAGCTGTTAGTAGCGCTCTATAAGAGGTGATTGTGGAGATGGTTTTTCATCTACCGACTCATGTTTGATCTTTCTATATCTTATCTGTTTGAATTAGCTTATTTATACTTTGAAAAGCTTGTAATCAAAATGCTGCATAGAGAGGTTATGACTGAAAAAACTGTACTAGTATTTGTGTAAGCAAAATGAGCTTTTTTTTTGTTTTTTTAATAGAAAAAGTAGTTTTATTAGAGAGAAAAAAAAAGGGAAAGTATAACAAGGGGAAGGAGAAGATATCAACATCATTCGAAAAAAAAATATAAAAGGATAAATATTGTAACTTTTATATATATATATATATATATTTTACCTTTCAATATTTAAATAGGGGCATTTTGGTCTTTATATATTATAATCTAATTTCTCTCCTTTCTATTTCTTTTTTACCAAACAAAAATATCATTTTTCTCTACCCTATTTCATCTCTATTTCTTTCCTACCAAATAACATGATTTCTTCTCTATTTTCTCTTCACTCCATTTCTCTCTTTTCTATTTCTCTCTATTTTATTTCTCTCCATCAACACAAAAGGTAACTATACTTACCTCCTCATCGGGTATGCCCGTTTCTGTATGACGCCAACTGATACTGCCATACTGTTCAAACACACAAAATGCATTCTCCAAGCGTTGTGGACTGCCATCACGTCCCGTATAATATGCATCAAGGAACTGAGCGTGTGGTGGACAATCATGCAAAGGCTCCAAAGAAACCATGGACTGACCAAACCCAAACTCACCAGCATCAAAGAATGTCTTATAATACCATTCCTCACTCGGGTCTTGGTAAGGCACAAATAGTTCAGAGATATACCCCCTATATAATACTTGACGAAATTTGTGAACCTCAGGGTCGTAAATTGATGCAGTTGAAATTATTATACCCGCTCGAGCATCATAACCTATATGGAACTTCCAATTGGCCCAACTGAGTAAAGCAAACCACATAGTATGTAAGCCCCAACATAAACATACGCATGCATATATGAATGAAGCTAAGGAATGTATATGAAACATTATTAATTTCTTTCCTAATAAATTATAATAAGATAAATTATGGGTTAAATATGTTTTTAGTCTCTCAGGATATAGTGAAATTTTGGTTTTAGTCCCTCATTTATTTTTTTCATTGGTTTTGGTCCTCTATTTTTATAATCACATGATTTTAGTCATCGTCGATAGTTATATTCCACTAAGTGATGACATAGCGATACTTTTTGTAGAATTTTATATGGATTTTTCTTCGAATTTTCCTGCCGATCTCAAAATTCAATGAAAATTTTGTTCATATTCTTAAATTTACAGGAAATTTACTATAGATATTTTTACAACAAAGCAAATAAAATTTACAGCAACATTTTTATGCAAGAAATTTCCTGTGAATGGCTTCAGCTAAAATGGTTTCAGCTTTTAGCTAGCTGAAATGGCTTACCATTTGGTAAAACTAACTAACTGAAAAACTAGATGAAAGTTGAAAAACTAGATGAAAACTGAAAATCTAGCTGAAAGCTGATCAAGCTGGCTGATTTAATTAAAGGTATTCAGTAAAACTAGCTGAAAATAGTAAAATGACATACAAGAACATCATTAATTATTAAATAATGATGAGTGAGAGGGTAGTTGAGGGATAAACTGGTAATAAACTTTTAGTTAATATATAACTGAAAATGAGAGGTTTTTTTAAAAAGTTACCTCAAGTAACTTAAAAGAAAGCTAGTTGTTACAAAAAAAAATTACCTTTCCAAACACACAAGTTAAATGATTTCAACTATTAATTTTAAGTTTTAGTTAAATGAAATGACTTAACAAACACACTCCAAATCATTTTGTGTAATAATTTCAACTTTTCTCTATTAGTTATGACCAAATATATATAATTAATCATTTATATTTGTATAACTAATTAAATGTTAAAAATGAAAGGTGGGGGATCGAGCTGGACCATTGTTTACTAATATGAGACTTGACCTGACAGTGTGGCCTTTGATGGTGAACCCTGGTCCCTCCGGTTGATGAGAACCATAAGCATGAAGCTTTGGTCCAAATGGTGGTTGCATATGTGAAGCCCTGTATTCAGTATTTTCCGCCTTAGGGACAGGTTCAATGGATCTATCATGATACTCAACAATCTTCATTTGGTCAATATCAGCCAACATCGTTATTCCATTAATAGGCCTCACATATATATTAGCAGTTCCATTCTTCATGAAGCACTCCAACCTCAAACCCCTTTGGCTCTTCACTTCTCCATACCACCCTATGGTGAAGCAAGAACACACCACTTCAGACAAATTCAAACCCCTCTTCTTCACCGACTCAACAAAGGGACCGTATTTCAGTGGCAGTTGAATGGCCTCACTTTGTTCATCAACGGTTAGGGTAGGGAAACCGCTTCCTTTGTGGAGTTTGTCAGAGACAATGTTGGAGGATCTTAGGTTGATTGAGATCTCGTGAGTCTCGTTGTTGATGATAGCGATGACAAAGGCGTTTCGTGAGGTTACAACACGGGGGGAAGATATCCATTTGAGGACTGTGGATTTGTCTGGGTCGTCAAGGCCAACGTAGTGAAAGTTGACCCTATGAGTGGATTTGGGATATTTCTTGAGGACTATAGTTTGGACGAGAGTGATCTCTTCTTTTGTTAGAGGGTCAAATGGGTGTGTCAATTGGAGAGGAGTGGAAGAAGCTGCTCCTGCTTGCACTTGCACTTGGAAGCATAAGCAAAAGAAAAAGGAGGAGAGGGTGAGGAGTTTCATGGTACACAAGCTAGCTAGCTAGCTAGATTTGGCTAATGAATAGAGGGCTATGGCCACTCCCTTAAATAGATTTTTTATTTTATTTTTTATCCTACCACTCTAGGCATTTAAAGAGTATTTTTATTATGACAAAAAAGAGAGTAATTTTTCTCGTTGAACAAACATGAAACGAGTATCATGTGGATTGCTTTTGCTTTCCTAGCCAATCTAAATAACAAAGAGTAGTGGTATCTGTACATGTGGTAGATATACAACATAGAGAGAGGAATAGAGAAAAGAGAGAGAAAAGTGCGATGTGATAGGTGATATGATGGAAAGAGATAGAGAGAAAAATGTGTTGTATGAGTTGTTGTATATTTTTTGTTGTATAAATTATATATCTCAATAATAAATAGTACAAGTGTCCTACTAAAGGACAGTACTAAAGGACACTGATTAATTAAGTAATTATATATAATAAATTTTTATTATAAATCATAATTGAATGTATAATATTTTAAATGTTGTATAATCAAATAAAAAAATTTATTTTGGTTTCTTTAACAGTATTGTTAGGACAGTAGTCATTATTTCCCTATTTTCGCTATAGGAGGGGGAGTATTGTGGCTTCCAATACTACATGAGTAATTGAGTATTACTGTAGTTTAATATCAAGTTTTGGTCACGTATAATTGAGATAAGTTTTTATACAACAAAAAAACATACAACAACTCATATAACACACTTTTTCTCTCTACCTCTCTCCATCATATCACTCATCACATCTCACATTTCTCTCTCTTTTCTCCATGTTGTACATGTACAACATGTAAAAAACTATTTCTCCGTATAATTTAATCTCGAATATTTAAAACTAAAAGAGCTGGTTCAAATGGTATATGTTTGATTTTCTTTAAACATGGTTTAAGATTCGAGTATATATTGTGGATGAAAAAAAATCTCCGCCGGGAGAACTCGCCCCACCATGATATGGATGTTCCCTGCTCAAACAGATTCTCTCCCGGATATTTAAAAATGTGCATTCCACACGCCAAATGGCCAATGTTTTTTTTTTTAAAATGCAAAACAGTCCTTCCATAACTAATTTATAGCTAATTAGTTAGAGATTATTTAATATGTAATTTAACTTTTGATTAGTAATTATGAAGAGTTTTTTTTACACATTTTAAAAATTTTAGGGATTGAAATACACATTTTTAGTAACTAAACGGGATATAACTCAAACTTAGGATAAAAAATATCACATACAATTATAATAACCACTATGATTAAGTTCGTTTCTCTCACTTTCCAAATGATAGAATAAAAGTTTTACTTCATTCAATTTTAAGATATATAAATAACAATCTTTTTATTTTTATGACCTGTAGGCTGTTGTAGTTTTGAATATATATGCAAACATAACATTTGATTTTTAAACAACATGCAATACATAAGAGATTCATTTTTTTCACACGCTTATTCCACATTCATCATTTTCCTCTATTTTTATTACATCATATCCACCGTACATGAAAAAATATAGAGTTAATATATAAATTCATATAATAAAAATATACAACAACTCATACAACACATTTTTTCTTTCTATATATTTCTATCACATTATCAATCATATCTCACATTTCTTTCTATTTTATTTATTTTCTTTCCTTATCTCTTAGTTTCATTTCTCAAAAATATTATCTCGATGTTCCATGGACGTCTTTGATGTTGGGGGTGGGGGTGTACCACAGTCCACAGGTCAGTTTCAACTTCAGGTCCCCCTACAGTCCTACTGTACTCATAGAGCTAAGGGCCAGTACCACACATTTGTGTTGTGTTGTGTTGTGTGTCGTCTACCGAACTATGGGCCAAAAGGAGTAGTACCATCTTTTCTACTGAATAATTAATGGTTAGTGTAAACCCCTAATTGATGGATACATATTATATATGAATAGAGAAAATATGAGATAACATGAATAATAAGATGAGAGAGAAATAAAGAGACATAATATATATATATATATATAAAAAGCCTATTTTAAACCTTTTTATTTTCAAATTTTAAAAACAATTTTATAAAATTGTTTAAAGTTATATTCCATTTATTATAAAAAACATTTTAAACTAAAAATTGAAAATGAAAATTAAAAATATTTTTAGACTGTTTTTAATTTTTAATTTTAATTTTTTAAAACTGATTATTTTTTTTTTCTATTTTTCATAAACAAAATCAATCAACAAAATCAATCAGGACCATATTTCACTCTTTTGCTCGAAATGACAAAGAGAGTACCATCATTTTGAGGCCACTATATGCCACTAGGTACTGTGCTGTCACTAAAGCTTAAGCAAGTTGCACAATTCCAAGAATGCATGATTGCATTTCTCTATTAAAGTTTGGTTTTTATAGAAAGTGGGAGAAGAGAAAATGGGAAGAAAAAAAGAGGAAGAAATTTGATAGTTTGGTAAAAAAGAAAAATAGGGAGGAGAGAAAAATGGCCCCGCTTACTTGTGTAAGTTCAGTCACAATTCTCATAAAAATATTACATTTTTCTCTTCTCTTTATTTTCGGGACATTTTTATTTTTCTATATAAAATTTATTTTCTCTCAAATCAAATAAAATAATGAGAAAAATCAATAAATTTTTTTCTTTTTTTCTTAAACCAAATAACATCACAAATCCACTATCTTTCTCCCCTCTTTCTTTTCTCTTTCTCTCTTCACACTTTCTTCCCTCCCAAAAAAAGGTTCGTGATTTGGGTGATAAGGCAATAAATTATCCCTTATAATATTTTTCTAAATTATGGTTTTAGAATTTCGAACGAGAATCCAAATCCAAATATATTTTTCGGTTTCACTGCTCATTTTTTATTGCTGATCATGTTTATAAAATTTTCTCTTATATAATAAAATATTTTTTACGATATTGAAATTGGATAATGGATACGGTGTTTCAAACATTTATATATAAACTATCCAAGTCCCACAGCACTGATAAAAATATAATAAACTCAATAAGACTTTTATCTTTTATAATGAAAAAATTAATTTCATGAGAAAATTAAGAGTTATAAACTTTAATTATTCATTAAAACATCTTTATATATCACTACCAGAAATGTTTGGATTACCGACGGAATTTAGAGACGGAATTTTTTCCATCTCTAACAGAGACGGAACTAGAGACGGATTATACCTCATTAAGATGGAACTACAATTTTGATTTTTAGAGACGGAAATTTCCGTCTCAATTTTTTCCGTCTCTAAATCAGTCTCTAAATTGTTTTAAACCATTTTAGTGTCTAAAATATTCCGTCTCAAATTACAAAATATTAATTTCAATAATTAGAGACGAAATTTAGCTGTGTAAGATTTTGTATTAATTAATTCCGTCTCTAACTTATCAATTCAATTTTGAGAAGAATTAAAACTTTATATGTTAGAGACGAAATTATTCTGTCTCTAATTCACCATTATAATTTTAAAATAAATTATTTTTATTATGATTTTGTGCTTAATTGCTTATTAAATAAGTGATTAATTAAATTATGTACTCAAATGTATTCTTTTATTCAATTAATTTTATTAAATAAAATAATGTGTATTAATATAACCTAATTTAACTTAATTGATTAAATTTGATTGGTTTAATTTTTAATTATCTTTTTAAAAATATTCTATCCAACTTAATTTATAATATGTGATTTGCATAATTTTTTTTTAAAAATCTCTAGAGATTAGGATATTTTGTTTTGATTAAACTTTCCTACAAAATTAAACTTTATTTTATATTATTTTTTTATAACTTTAATTAATAACATATGTATGATGTATGATATAATTAAAAATAATTAATTAATTAATATTAAAATATTAAAATATAAAATAATGTATATTATCATAAAAAGAGTAACAATTAGAGAAAAAATAGATTAATAAAATAAACTACAAAAAAAAGGGACCAAAAATTACCTTCTCCAGAGCTATAAACTTAAGAGAAAATTAAGAGTTATAAACTTTAATTATTCATTAAAACATCTTTATATATATATATATATATATAAAAGTAAGTGTTTCAGTCTAGATTCTAAAAAATGGTAAGATGGTTCGTTTACACAATGGAGGTGCTGCCTCTTTCATTAATCCCCTTCTCCCTTATATATCCTTAGCTTTCTTCCTGTAGTCCTAAAGTCGCTCCACGTGCTAATACGCCTTCCTTTAGTTGACTAAGACTACTTTCCTTGAGACAATTCATCTCTATTTTTATGTTAAGACTACTTGTCAGTTTTTCGTGTGGCGGTGGTATTTCCTTTTTGGTTTAAAACATCCTGCTCTGCAACCTGCCTCCCTGCTGCGGCCCTGCAACGGCGCCCTGCAGCTTATGCAGAACTATCCATTTTGTCTCTTCTGACCATTCTTTCGCGCCTTTATTCTGAACCGATTGTATGATCTCCACCTTTCTTGGGCCTCCGTCTAGCTGCATGGCCCAATGATTTTGGACTTGGTTCATAACATCAGCTCCCTTGTGCCTTGAGGGGTGTTAAATCCGACGAGGCCCAATCTCTTTATTCTAAGTGGGATTTTTTTATTGCCATAAATGTGGGTTGTTGGCGCGCTTTCCGATTTTTCTCTTTTTCCTTGCAATGATAACAACCCTATTTCAAAATTTGAATCAAAGGAGGATAAATAGATGGTTGCTCTGTCTGAGACTTCATAACTTTCCCTTCCTCGTCTTCCTTTCTTTATTTGCTCTCTTCTTTGCTCACGTTTAATTCGCGGCGAGTTTCCTCGGTCTCCCTGCAACTACATGACGCGCGCTTCTTTTACTAGTTGTTGGGCTGAACGGGTGAGTCATGTCTTTACCAATGACCCTCCTTTCGTGAAAGTGATGGAAAAGGTAGGTATAGTAGGTGCGATAAAAGCGTCCCCTCGTTCGGGCGTTTTTCGTTGTGTTGAAGATTTGAATTGTATTGTCCAGCGGTCGTCCCGTGTCACTCATACCTTTTTCACATCCTGGGGGGAGTTCACCCCTACCCTTGAAGATGTTCACGTTCTGATGTGACTTCCGTTATTTGGAGACTATGACGTCTCTTCCGGTCCGGTGGATAGTTATATTATTTACAGGGCTAAAGAATTGAAGACGACGACCATCGAGAGCGCTAAATACTCCCGTGAATTCTTAGCTAAACTGTGTGCTGATCCTCCCCCTGTTTCAGATACGTCTCATCGGAAGGTACGGGGGATGAGTAATGTGCTACTTCCTGGGCAGAGGAAGGTAGCCCGCGAATCTTTAAAGTATACGTATGCCACTTGGATCAAGTACTTTTTTGGTGATTTTGATCTTGATAAAAATAATTTTTTGCGTGGACCTTCATTGCCTCAACCTTTGAAGCGTGCTGCTTTTTTTGCCTTCTGGATTTCGAAGTATGTATTTCCCGGTCCTCCTTGGGAGTCAGTGAGTTCAAGTGTTTTCATGATGGCTTGTTTGCTGGTCGAAGGCGTCCGCCTTCCTTTAGCGTCTTTCTACCTGGGCAGCCTTTATGGCCGTTTGGACCAAATCCAGGAACAATTGTTTTCTTCCTACGGTCGTTTCCCTATAAATTCTTTCGTGGATCTGATCTTCCTGCAAAGCTTTCTATTTGAACATTTTTCGGAATACGCTCTTGTTCGCTCAATCCCTGATCCTTCTCGGGATGAGAAAGCGCCTGAAGCAGAGCCTCGAGTGTGGGGTTGGTCCGTGGGACGCCCTCGTCGTTTGTTGGTTGATTTGATAGATGAGGAGGATCAATTCTTGCATCACCCTTATACTCAGAATTTCTTTCCTGGCGTGGAGACCTTGCATCGTCTATATCAGGCGGAAGAATTTGCTACCCGCAATGTTCGCTCTTCCCATGTTGAGGGAGTGTATGATATGTGGTAACTTATTCTTTCTCCGCAGGTAATCGTATCTTACGCCATTCTCCTTAAACAACCTCTCTTCTTCTCTTTTATACTTTTTGTGTGTGTTGAGGAACCACCCTGACTTTTTCTAATGTCATACCTGTTTCCAGGTTCTTCCTGGCTTCATTATTATAGACACAGTATCAATTGCTGGAGGTGCGTTTTGGCCATATGCCTATCGTCCAGATCGTGTTTGTCGCAAATTTGGCATTGATCGGCCCCCTTGTTCGCTGGATTTGGGTTTTTGCAGCTTTTCTGAGGCCATGAAGGTTGTTTTGTTCAGGACTTCCGACCTGGTCTCTCCTTTTGATGCCTCCAAATTTGTCCCTCCTGACAGATCGGGACGCGTTCTGGATTTATGGGTGGCATACAATGCACGCCTCAGGTCCTCGGTTAAGCGTTATGAGCAACAAGATTCCATGCAAGTGTTCCCAGATGTCAAAATTATGTGCAAGGATCCTTATTTCGTCACTACTACTTCAAAAAAGGTAATGAAACCAGGTAAGTTATTCATCTTTACAACTGTTCTTCTTGTTATACTTTTCCTTTTGATACTTCATGTTACTCCTACTTCTTCCTTCTCTTTCTTTTTGTATACAGCTGCTAATATTTCTCGCCTCAAAGGAAAGAAGCGTAAGCCCGCTGTTTCAAAGAAACCTTCCACCACTTCCTCTGTTTCTGAAAAGGTTGATGAATCGTTTGATAGGAGTGTCAAAAAATCAAAACCCTCTCAGTCAGAGCCTATTCAAGCTACTCCTCCAAAGCCTTCGATTCGCTCGCCTAGACTAAGGAAAAAGGTAATTGATCCGACTCTCCCTAGGCGAACTTCCAATCGTTTAAAAGCGAAACCTTGACCAGGGCGTGTGCCTCCCCCGCCTAGCTCGCCATCACACCCAATAGAGGTTCATGCTGGGGACACACCTTCTGTTGATAAACCAGAGAGTCCTATCAATATCAATGATTGTATTGTGCAGGATTCTCCACTTTTGCCTGTCCTCCATACTGATTCTCTAGGGTCCTCCACTGTTAAGGTTACTTCTGGTGAAGCTGCTGCTTCTGATCGGGCTTCTACTCCTGAGGAAGGGGTTGCTGAGAACGAGTAAGGTTATGTTATTACCTCGTCTGTTTTGGTTTGCTATTCATGAGGCTTTTCTTCATCATCATTTTTTTTGCTATACTTACTCATGTACATTTCCCCTTCAGGATCTCACCACGAAGGCCAATCTTCTGCAGCTGCTGCAAATTGTTCCATTGAAAGGCCTAAAGGGAGTCCTTTCAAAGAGGTAGCCCTTTCCAAGGGGATTAATTCTCCCAGTATTTCTTCTGCTCAACTGAACATTCCTCAAGTTAACGTTCCCCTCTCATTTGTGCCTCTTCCTTCTACGGGTTAGATAATTTGCCACTTAACACTGCTTCTGTATATTTTTTTTACCAAGCCTCTTAAATTTGTTTCCTCCCCTTTCTTTTTTTAGCTCAATCTCTGCTCGTGAATGGAGTAACTCCTCTATCTTCATTGCTACCCGAAAAGGATGTCCGTATGCTTGGCGAGTTCTTTGAGCGCCATCCTGGATTTTTAGTCCCTGATTCCAGCTTGCCTCTTGCTTTCCTAAAACCTACATATGCCTTATTTTCTGATTCACTCCGCGTCCTACACTCTCAGACCATGGTTGAGCTCATAGGGACTTACAAAGAACGCGTGCTCAGTGACCTAAAGGCCCTTTTGCTGTTCGAATTTAAAGGAGATTGGCTTGAGGAGTTGCCCCGTCGTTTGGCTTAACTCATTCCTCCAGTCACATTTGAAGATTTGCATATGGTCTCAGAGGCCGCGTGTCTCTTGGAGCAGAGCGTTGGTGAACCACAAGAACACTTTAAAGCAGTAAAAGTTGAACTCGACCGGAGCGTGGAGGAGATCTACTGCTTGAAAGTCAAAGAAAAGGAGATTAAGGACGTTCGTGCGAGTTTGGACGCCATACTTGACTTCTGATATATGCTTTTTGCTTCCTGCGAATCAAAAGATTCTCTTTCACAAGAAACATTAGTAGTATATGTTATGTACTTGTTGATATTGTTCTTCTTTTGGACGTGTTGTCATTTTGCCATATGTTTGAAGCGTACTTTCCCTTTCGTTACATTGTTTAGTATATTATGTCCTATGAATTTTGTCACTTAAGCGTTTTTCATGTACGCTTTTGGGCTATTTATCTGTTTTTTTAGGTGTTATAAGCGCTAAATGTTCCTGAGAAAGGGTAACACCCCTAACCTCTTCTCACGTTATTCATTTAGGGCTTTCGAGCATTATAGGCCTTGGACGTTCCATAGGAGGGTAACACTGATAACCCCGTCCTAGGTTATTCGTACAAGTCCTTATGTTTTGGCATTATAAGCTCTGAATGTTCCTGAGAAGGGTAATGCTTGCAACCCCCTCCCACGTTAATCATTCAGGGCTTTTCAAGCGTTCTAGGCTTTGTACGTTCCTTAGGAGAGTAACGCTGATAACCTCATCCTAGGTTACTCATACATAACCCTTATTTGTTGTTATAGTATGTACATTACGTTTTATTTTGTACTTTATTGTTGTCATCATTTTGTTCGCATTTATGTATTTATACATATATAATTTGTACTTTCTATCATTATATACGTATCTCCTTTCCCCCTTTTTTGTCATCATTACTTGTGTATTTGCTATTATCCATTACACATGTGTTTATTCATTTTTTTATTTATATTTTTTTTTAAAATCACGAGAGAGGGATTTTCTGATAACTTTACTCTTGTATTCTAAATGTAAGATGATTATCATCGAGGCATTTTCTTCTAACACATTATATAGATAATATAGTAACAGGAGGGCATTTTTATCTAGAACATTACGCAAATAAGATAACCAAAGGAAGGTATTCTCATTCAAAACATCATGCAAATAAGATAGTTAATATGACAAAACAGATCATCATTTCTCTATTCCTTAAATTAAGCGTAGTACTTTTTCACATACTTGAAGTTTATGGGACCAATTTCACGCTGATCCTCCGGGTCCATCAGCGTGCAACATCCATTGTCTCGTGCCTCTTTGACGGTGTAAGGACCTTCCCAGTTTGGTGCCCACTTTGAGGTGTGTTGCTTCCTCGTCACGACGTCTGTAGCCTTGAGTACCAATTCCCCTTCGTGAAACATCCTCGGCTTCACCATCTTCTCATATGCCAATGCTAGGCGTCTGTGGTGTTTTAATAACTCATCTTCAGCTTTAGCCCTAATTTCTTCCACTACTTCAGCTATGGCTTCTCTTGGAGCTCCCTCTTCAACCATCATCCTTGCTGAAAGGGACCGGGATTTCTACTGGCAAAATCGCTTCTGCACCATAGACCAATGAAAATGGCGTCGCTTTAGTGCTGCCATGTTCTGTGGTCCTGTAAGCCCACTGAGCGAGTTGTAGGTAATCTGTCCACTCTCTCGGAGCATCCTTCACCATCCTTCCCGGGATGTGAATAAGGTTCTTATTCGAGGATTCCGCTTGCCCATTTGATTGAGGATAATATGTCGAAGATTTATCATCCTTTATCCCATATCTTTCCAATATCCTCCTTACCTTGGCATTGATAAAGTGTGTCCCATTGTTTTGAGACGATGCGCTTAGGCAATCCAAAATGACACACTATGTTTTCCTTGATGAAGGAGGTGACCATTTCTGCTTTTGCCTCTTTGGTTGCTATCGCCTCTACCCACCTCGTGTAGTGCTCAGTAGCTACTAATATCCATTTCTTTCCTCACGAAGATGGTGAGATAGGCCCAATGAAGTCCATTACCCAAGTGTGGAAAGGGTATGGTGACATTATTCCTCCTATGCTCACGGTTGGGGCGTGTATCAGGTTTCCCTTTCTCTGGCAATATTCACACTTACGCGCGAACTCCATGGTATCTTCTTTCATGTTTGGCCAGTAGTATCCTAACCTCAGGATCTCGATCCATAAATTGCGTCCTCCTTGATGTCTTCCACACACCCCTTGATGTGTTTCCCTCATGATCATCTCTTGTTCCTCCTTGCCCACGCATCCCAAGGCTTCACTCGTGAAGTTGTTTCTGAATAACTCATCTCCCTTGCAAAAGTATCTTTCCGATTTTTTCTTTAGCTTCGCTGCTTCCCTGAGCTTCATTGGTAGTTCTCCCTCGTTGAGGAATTTCTTTAGCGGGGCCCTCCAATCTTCATCTACTAGGTTAACTTCCAGTTCTTCTCTGAGCGTGCAACATCTTTTGCACATCCTCTGCATGGCGTCACAGTGCATCTTCAACGTCGGCCAAAACATCCCTACGCGTTGCATTCTTCGGTACAAACTTGGCCCTAAGTCACCACATATTGCGTGGTGCAAATTGTCCATCTTTCGCACGCCTTCCTCTTCTGATACACACTTCATTAGGAGGTTGTCTGAGGTCTTTCTGTACAACTCTCCACACAATTCTTGGTACTCCCTAGTGGTCTTCGAGCAAATTCTTTGCTTCAATTATTGCATTCCTCCAATCCTCAGGGTGCTCTTGATGAGGGATCACGGCTAAGCTGGATTGCTCTACTCTTCTAAATTTGACAATTTCTTCCCCGGATTCTCGGGTTTCTTTGCTTCCTATAGTTGCCAGGGTGTCTGCATAGAGGTGGCAAAACGGGCTACTCCGGCCCGATCCACATCGGGTAACGGGCTTGTGCGGGCCGGGCTAAAATACCCGGCAAAAAATCGGTCCCGTGAAATTAGTTCCCGAGCCCGGCCCTATGCGGGTAGCGGGTTTGTGCGGGTCGGCCCGGTTAAAAAACTAATTTATTCAAAAATGTTGCTCATTAAAAATTATAAACAATTATACTTTTACAAAACTAAAACAATACATTATATGTATAAAAATCTTTTAAAAACATCCAATACTTGACAAATTACTATTTTTTATCAGCAAAGTAAACATAAATTTATTGAATTGGAGTACTCATAATACAATTCAGACAAGCTTACAAACAGAGCAATACATGTCATTGAGCTAACACCTCCAATGCTATCAATGCTTTTGATGTTGGCCAATAGCTTTAACATGGTAAAACAAAGAAGATGATTTAATCAATTAAGTGGGGCCAACTACATTATCAATCGATGGTATTGGTTTCTATCAAAAACCAAAATTTCAGTAAAACCAGGGAGAGCCCTTCTTTTTTTTCCTTTTGAATTTCAAATGGTTTGCCCTAATGTTTTCTCAGGTCTTTCTCTATCCCTTTTAATCGGACTATCTTACATTCGATCCTTAAGGCTCTCAAACAATTAAAAACATATCAGTAAAAAATTAAATAAAATATCAAACCAATATTGGTCAAGCAAACAGAGGGAGTATCAACGAGAAAGGGAAATGACAACGAGAACATTTAACAAAACCAGACCATTCATCTATTTTGGGTACAAAATATACCTGACTTAGGTACTTGGTATCTGGATGAGGTGGTTTTCTTGGTGCTTCAGTCACTGGATCAACTGGATGGGGTGGTTTTGTAGGTGCTTCAGCCACCGAAGGGACGAGACGAAGGGGTACTTTGACTTGAGGGCGGCGCTGGAATGTATCTATCTTCAGGCAGTGGCGGGAGGAGCAGCCGCAGGGAGTGTTGCCCATGGCCACGTAGCAAACAACCAGGGAGGAGCTCAGGAGGAGAGAGTCGAGGGAGAGTGAGGCTGCGAGCCTGCGAGTGCGAGAGACGAAGAGAGGCAGAGTGAAGTTGTGTTGTGTTTTAGGGAGGACTTAATTAGGGTTTCCCAAAATGGGCCACGCACGCAACGCCTCCAGCCCAGCAAATTACAAGGCATTTAACAAAAAAAACGGGCTGCCCGTTAGCCCGCTCGGGCAGCCCGGCCTGAACCCGTATAAGACCGGGTTTTTTTCTTTTTCGGGCTAAAAAGCCCGGAAAAAATATGGGCCTCTAATTTCAT
This sequence comes from Sesbania bispinosa, assembly GCA_026901365.1. Taxonomy (NCBI): domain Eukaryota; kingdom Viridiplantae; phylum Streptophyta; class Magnoliopsida; order Fabales; family Fabaceae; genus Sesbania; species Sesbania bispinosa. Next base: position 888,577 of record QLOH01000311.1, read on the forward strand.
TGCCCAAGCCCTCCCATTTTGCGGGTTCGGGCGGGTCGGCCCGGTCGAGCGACCCATTTTGTCGGCTCTATGTCTGCATATCTATTCTCGGCCTGTGGCGTGTGCATAGCTTCTACTTCTTCAAAGGTATTTATCAGTCTTAGTGCTTCATCACGATATGCAACCAATGATGGCTCCTTAGTTCCATACTCCCATTTTATTTGTCTGATCACCAGGTTGGAATCCCCTTTTACTCTCAGTTTGTTCACTCCGAGATTCTTGGCCATATGCAGTCCTAAGACGAGTGCTTCGTACTCGACTTCATTATTTGTGCATGGGAAGCTTAGATTATGAGAAAAGGCAAACACCTCACCTTTCCCATTCGATAATACCACTCCTACGCCTCCAGCCGGGTTTGCTAGGGTTCCATCGAATTGCAATGTCCACCAATCTTTGCCATGGACGCCTTCACACATATTTACCTCAGGCATCTCCCCTTTGATTTCTTCTACTATATGCTCTTCACATCCCTCGGATGAGATTGCCAACATATCAACTAGTGATTGACTTCTCAATCTTTGTGGGTGTACCACCCTCAGATCATATTCGCTCAGCATGAGTGCCCACCTGCTAACTCGTCCTGTAGGTGAAGGGTTTTGCAGCATGTATTTAATCCCTTCAGACTTTGTCATTACTTCCATAGTTTGCGCTTGGAAGTAATGTCTATATTTCTGGGCCGCATAGACTAGGGCCAGACAATATCTCTCTTGCTTGGGGTACCTTGTTTCAACATCTTTCAGTACCTTGCTTAAATAGCACACGGGGCGTTCCACCCCTTCTACTTCTTGTGCTATGAGTCTGCTGATTGATTTGCCTGTGACGGCAAGGTACAACTTCAATGGGTGTCGAGCTACAGGTGGAGACATCACTTGCGGGGAGGTTATTACTCGTTTGATCTGATCAAAACTTTCCTGCTGCACCTTTCCCCATACAAAAGGCGTCTTCTCTCTTAACAGCCCGCACAAAGGGCTGATGAGCTCTCCTAAGGCCGGTATAAAGCGCCTTATATAACCCAGCTTTCCTAGTAGTTGTTGCGTCTCCTTCGTGTTTGAAGGTGGCCTCATTGTCTTTATGGCCTCAATCTTGCTTTCTTCTGCGGATATGCCTTCTTTATGTACCCTAAATCCTAGGAACTTCCTCGAATGGGCTCCAAAGGCACATTTCTTAGGATTCATCCTTAGACGAAACCTACTGCATCTCTCAAACACACTTCTTAAATGTGTTTTGTAACACCCACAATTTCCTTACCAGTATATATAAATAAGATAGAAAGTTTAGAAATAAAAATTATGAGGTATTTAGGAACTATTGATAAACAATCAAATTTAGATTTTTGGAACTATCCAACCACAGTTTTAAATAATTTTCCTAAAAAATGAGTTTGGGAAAATGACCCGAATACCCTTAGTAATTGTACAGTTAAAGAAAATATAAATCTAATCATGAAAAATATCTAAAACTTAAGGGGGTCTATATTTTTAATCAAAATGGTTTTATTATAATTAATAATGAATTTTAGAAATTAATTTAGAATTTTTCTGGCACTTTTGGACAAAATGACCAAAACGCCCCTGGTTAGCTGTGCAATCTTAGCCAGTATATGAAATTCGTGGAATAATATGGAAAATATATTTTTGGACCTTAATAGTGGATTAAAACCATATTTATAACTTTATAAAATTTTTGTGTGTAACACCACAATTTTTTCTATCTGCTTACTCTTGTTGAAATGTGACTATTATGTATGAAAACTGAGAAAATTGAGAAATAAGAGAGTTTAAGTGAGAAGTGAGTTCTAGTCACATTTTTAGGCTTAAAATAGGTTAGAACAATTATAGGGATTTTTCTAGAATTTTTGGAAATTTTTGGTGTGAAATTACCTTTTTACCCCTACACTTTTTGAAAAATGACTTAAATACCCTGGATTCAAATATGAAATTTTTCCAACATTTCAACAAAATCCCTCACTTAAAACCACCCCAAAACCGTGTGCATGTGAAGGAGAATGCACATAACTTGTTTTACACACTTCCTAAGTCAAAAAAGTAAGAAAAGACATTATTTCATCATGCACCACCTTACACTTGGTCATTTCTTCCTTACCACATGCAAAAGCAACATTTTCTCTCCCTTTTTTCTCCTCAAACAACCGTGAAACACTCTTCCCCTTCTTCTCTCCATTTTCATTTTTCACACTTTGTTAAAGGTTCCATTTTTTAGCCTTTAACTCAAAAATTTTCACTTTCATCCTTTGAAAAAGTTTGCTTGGAAGATCACAAGGAACACAAAGAGGGAAAAATCATTTGATTTGGGTGAAGTTTACAAAGTTCATCCTCCATTGTTGAGAGCTTGGATTTCATTAGGTAAGGGGGGAGAACCTTGAACTCTAGTAGGATTGGTAGCTAGAGTAAAGGGTGACCCTTGACCCTTTTTCCCTCTCCCTTTTTCTTACCATGAAAATGGATGTTGGAACCTATTTCCTTGAGAAATGGTTCAGCCAAGTCTACTTGGATGTGGTTGCATGTTGCTAAAAATTATTTGATGATTGAAATGTGTTGATATGATAATTATGAGTACATGCAAGCTATTATTTTGATGTTGGAGCCTATTTTCCTTGAGATATAGTTCGACCAAGTCAAATTGGGGGTGTATGCATGTTTTGAAAATTTGTTTGATGGTTGAAATGTGTTGATATGATGATTTTAGGTACATGCAAGTTGTTATTTGAAGTTAGAAAATTTGTTTGCTTGATTGGATCATGAAAATGAAACTTCTTGACTATATTTAAAAGTATGAACTTTTCTATGAAGATTGGTATGTTTGGATGAATTAACATGAAAATATTGGATTGTGGTGATTGTAGAACATCATACTTGAGTTTTATAATTTTTGAGAATTTATTGAATTTTTGGTGAAATTCATGGTGTTCTTGAATGATCTTGGTGTTCTTGAGTGTTCTTGATGTTTTTAATGATGTTCATAAGATGGATGAGTTTGATCTTGAAAAGTTGATGAAATTGGTGTTGGTATGTTTATGGGCCTTAGTAGCCCAATAGGTTAAAAAGTTTAAAAACTTGAAGTAACAAAGTAAAGGTAAAAGATGATAACTTCCATTGTAAAATGATAAATCAAATTCGTGTAAAAAAATAAATCTATGTTAAAGTCACCATAAAACACATGTTATCGATGGTAACTTAATAAAATGGACCCTTATGAGTTACATAACTATTGGGCCTCTAGTTTGGGCCCAAATACCTTCCAAAAACTCATAAAACACACCATATGGCCAAACAAAAATAATAAATGAACATTTGGGCTTTGATTAGAGTTGGGCCTCAACTCTAATTCTATTCATAAAGATCAAGACTCAAATTAAGTTAGTGAGCCCACTAAGTTAAATCACTTAAGTTGATTCATGAAGGAAGAATTAATTAAGATTAACCTTAATCAGCCCTAATGAGGATTAACTCTAATCTTAATCAAGACTTAACCTAATCAAGTCTGAATTACACATGATCATAATCAATCTTAATCATTAATCATTAATGATGTGTTAATAATATGATTAAGACCTAATGACGATTAAGGACTAATTAATTATGGTCAACCTTAATTAAGTTTAATTAAAAGTCTAAACCATGATTAAGGAATGATTATGAGTTAATTAGGATCTTAAGTAAAGATTAAGACTTAATTAGGAAAGATTAGCCTTAATCATAGCCTAATTAAGGAAGATTAACCTTAATTAAAGTATAATTAGGGATTAAACCTAACCCTAATTGGTTAATTAAGGGTTGTTAAACATATTAAACCTTTATTAAGGAAAGATAGACTCAATTGAGATAAGGTAATACCTAAGGGAAATACTATTAGCTAGACTTAACCCTAATCATACACATACAATGAACTAAGATGTGTAGTACTATTCATAAGACACAACCATAAGCCTTAGTAAACTATATGACTTAAGTGAAAGTAATCATTAGTCTTAAAGATGAATGAATGCAACTTACCCTAAAAATCTTATAACGAACACCCTATTCTTACATAAGACTTGAGGATCCTAGTGAGAGAGAGTGTGGATTGGCCCGAGTTGGGGTTTGGTTTTCCTTGCGAAGGAAAGACATTGGATTTGTGTCGTGCCGCGGGGGGGTGGTTACGTGGAAGGACTCAATGGGCTTTTCCAGTAAGGAAAGTGTGTGTGCTAAGAAAGCATTGAAGGTGTGATTGACCCAAGATGAGGTTTGGATTCCTTACGAAGGAAAGTCATTGAATATGTGGTCGTGCCATGGGGAGTGGTTACGTGAAAGGATTCGATTGGCTTGCCGGTAAGGGATGTGTGTGTTGTGAAAGCATTGAATGTATGGCATGCATCATTGAGCATTAGTGATGTCTAAGGTTGTGTACCTTATGACTAAATGTGGAAGTGACACATTGGTATAGTGTGAAGCTGGTTGGGACTGGTGCACTGAGTCTTGCAAAGGACTTCAGCGAGTCTTGAAAAGGACGCCAGCCTTGAGGATAGTCGAGTTCCGGACTGAATATCAGGGGACGTAGGCTAGCTACCTACTGTCGAGTTCAAGGGATTAAACTTGACTATGCCTGTCGCTCTCAAGGTTTCAGGATCAGTAGAGATTGTCTGGAAGTATCACAAAAGAAAGATCAGTCGAAAATAAATATGAGCAAGACTCTTAGTACCGGGACTAGTACACACTCTAACTCCTGATTACTTCCATATGATTTTGCAGTTGGTGTGTGCACTGTGGTGGTGATTTCCCTGGACCCTCATGCATTGCATGGTACATGGTAGTCGTTTGAATTCCTTGGTGAATGACGTGGTCGCTTACATTGTATGAGCATATCACACAATTTTATGATCTTGTGATCTTCTATGTGAATGATTGGGTTTATTGTTGTATGAATTGTGTGAATTCCCGTATCTGTTTACTTTAGTCATCATATCCTGTGTTAAGTGAGTTCATGTAAAGTGTTCTCACCCCCTTGTCTTTCTTTTTCGTTGTCTTTCATTCTTTTGGCACCTAAAAGGGCATGGACTCTGGAAGGATGCCACGTGTTCTGAAGATAGGTGTGGTGTTCAGGTCGAACCGGATCTTGATGAGTCAAGTGGTAGTGTTTAGGGATATATATATATATAAGTAGCAGTATACAATAAAGATAGGTCGTAGCCGGATAGAAAGTCCACTTTCTTTTTGTAATGTATTGTGCTATAATCCCAACTTAGAGTATGCTATTTCCGTTGTAATTTTGAATAGTAATGAAATGATATTTTTAGTACTAATATGTTTCTTCTTGTTTTATCCCAATTATAATTCACTAATCAAAGATAATGCTTTAAAAAAAATCACCAACTTTCTTCACTTCCTTAAAAAGTAATTAACAAATCGTAACCGAGTCAGTCGAGTAATACCCGTCACGAAATGAGGGTGTTACATGCTTCGTGGTCTTCCCTTCGCTTAGATTTCACAACCAGATCATCCACATAGTCTTCCACTATGTCATGCATCATGTCAGGAAAAATTGCCATCATAGCCCTTTGGTACGTTGCACCCGTGTTTTTTTAATCCAAAAGGCATCACCGTGTAGTAAAAGTTACCTACTAGGGTTCTAAAAGTGGTCTTTTCTTCATCTCCGCGGCGCATTCTAATTTGATTGTATCCACTAAATCCATCCATGAAAGAGAATCGTTCATGGTTCGCCGTAGCGTCTACCAAGGCATCAATATAAGGAAGAGGAAAATCATCCTCCAGGCATGCCTTGTTCAAATCCCTGAAATCAACGCAACACCTTATTTGCCCATTCTTTTTCCTTACGGGTACAATGTTTGCTAACCAAGATGGAAGCTGAATCGTCTTGATGAAGCCTGCCTTTAGTAACTTTTCCACTTCTTTCTTTATCTCCTTCTCTATGTCTGGCGCGTATTTCCTTGGTGCTTGCTTCATTGGCCGGGCATTAGCGTATATTGCCAAATTATGGGTCATAAGTGTCGTACATAGTCCTGGCATCTCGTCATAATCCCATGCAAACACGTCCCTATACTCTCTCAACAACTGTATTATTCTATCCTTCTCATCTGTGCTTAACGCTTTGCTTACAAACAATGGTCTCTTCTTGTCGATGTCATCACTGACATCGATCTCATCCAGTTCTTCTTCACCCTGTCTTGGCGTGTCCTGCAACTCTTGAGGGGCGTCTTCTACTGCTACTTCACACACATGTGACGCTTCTCCCATCTTCGGGGCTGCTTCGGGGTTGAAGGAGTATCCTCGAAGTTTCTCCCTCAAACCCCCGCCTTCCTATAAGATCCTCCACCTCACCTGACCATTTGGAAAGTACTTCTTTTCTACTCCACTTTCGTTCCTTCCTCTGGATCTCTTCACAACTGTTGTCAAAGGGTGTGCCCTGCCTTGATCTAGCACGATACGTGGCTCACTTCCAATATGCCCATTTCCTGGTGGTGCCCATTCATCAAATAAGGACACATCAATTAAATGCGCCTCTGAGGCCTCGAACGGCGCTGCTACCCCGGGGATCTCTATTTCCTTGCCTCTGAAGTTGCTTTTAACACGCCGGTGTAGTGTAGAAGGCACACATTGATGTAAATGTATCCAGGGGCGTCCAAGCAGCAGGTGGTAGTTGGGGTCACCATCTACTACCTGAAACATGTTTACTGTTTTGATGGGGCCTACTTCTAGAACTGCATTGACACACCCTTTGGACTCCACAGGCTCCCCTTGAAAGGTATTCAACGTTATGTTCGACGTGTGCACCCTCTGCTTTGGGATGTTGAGCAATCGAAATAGTTGTGTAGCCATGATGTTGACTCCGGACCCGTTGTCTACCAGAGCGTGTCTTACCCTTATGCCTTCAACACAAGCCTCCACGTACAGAGGCCTATTGTGGCAAAATTTAGCTCCTTGAAAGGAAGGTTCCCTAAATAAGATAGTCGTGGCATGAGAGCGAGCAAGCCTGGTAAGCGGCCCGTTAGCAGTGCCTAACTCACCCCCTTTTTCCTTGACTATCTTTGTAAGGGCCCTTGCTGCCTCCTTTTGTGCTTTTTGATCCAGGCCCAACAGACTAAACAGGATTCTAAAACCCCTGGTCTTTGCTAGTCCTGTTGACAACAACTTTTCTTCGTCGTTATCCTCTTCTTTGACTTCTTCTATTCGTATTTCTTTGTCCGCTACCGTGATGACATTTACCCCATGATCAGGCAGCGGGCGTCTATGGAGGTCTCCTATGTCTTCCCCCCTTCAGGTAGCAATATCTTCCCAGCCTTGAGCTGCCTTTGGAATGTTCGCCTCATGGTCCAACAGTCCATCGTGGTATGGTAGCGAGTTTTATGCAAAACGCAGTATGAAGGGTCGTCGTACTGTTCCTTTGTGAGTGGAGTTCTGTTTCCTTTCAACCGTATCATTTCGTCCTTCAACCACTCCTCAACCAGTTGGCACACTTGTACCCTGCTAATAGGCATCGGTGAGAGATCTTCTGTGTTGTTCTGCGCGTATTCTTTCGAGGAGTGAGGGCCCCGGAAGTTCGTTTTGCGCCCTTTGTCTTCTAGCGCACACACATCGAAAACGTTGTTCGCCTCTTTGGTTCGCTTCCCCTGCCTCTTCATGGCTTCAGCGATGTCAGCTCCGCGCCTCATTAGTTCTGTGAATGTCGTTATTCCTCCTAGGCTGAGGAATATCTGGGACCCATCCTCTATATTTTTTATGCACCCATACACCAGATCCGCCTCAGGTAGCGTCTCTTTGCACTGCAAGGCGCGGTATCTATAACGATTTATGAACGATATTAGGCTTTCTCCACTTTTTTGTTTTACCCTTCCCAAGTCCATTATATGCAAAACGCTCCCCTCTTCTAAGAACTTCCCGCAGAACTCTATGGCGAGTTCTTCCCATGACCTTATGGATCCAGGCCTCAACTTGGCATACCATGTGAACGCTCTTCTTGCTAACGACTTGGAAAACTCCTTCAGTCTTAGAGATTTGTTATCTCTGTGGACTCCTAGGTCGTCCAGGAAACACATGAGGTGTTCCCGGGCGCTGCTCGTGTCGTCAAACTTTCTGAACGATGGGGGTTGATATCCCACGGGGTATGTCGTGGATAAAACTTCTTCCGTCAGGGGTGGCTCCAACTCGAAGAGCATGTTGGGGCTCCCTCGTTCAGCTTGCAGCAGCCGACGCAGCTCCGCCTGAGTAACTGGCGCATCGTCATGTCGTATGATAGGCGTGACCCCCTGCTTGCCGCCGCTGTCTTTCCCAGCCATTCCTTCATCCCCTTTTACCTGGGTCCTTAAATCACTTACCAAGTGCGTGAGGCTCTCTTGGCTAGCTATTATGCTTTGGAGAATAGCTGTAGGGACTACGACGTGGGGGGCGTCATTCCCTTTGCTGACTAGTGTCGCAGGTGTCTCTAAAGCCCCTATCAGGTTCAACTCCTCACGAACACCACTTCCGGTGCCTTCTGGAATTACAAAGGTGGTGTTGTCTAGACCATCATTCGTTGGGCCTTTCCCGGCATTGTCATTCGGGTCTAGTCTCTCCGCATCCATTTCAGGGAAATCTTCCAAGTTGAAAGACAGGCGTCGTGGCGCTATTCTTCGCGCGCGGTCCGTCATGGCACCTCCCCAGTGGAGTCGCCAAATGTTTCAGTCTAGATTCTAAAAAATGGTAAGATGGTTCGTTTACACAATGGAGGTGCTGCCTCTTTCATCAATCCCTTTCTCCCTTATATATCCTTAGCTTTCTTCCTGTAGTCCTAAAGTCGCTCTGCATGCTAATACGCCTTCCTTTAGTTGACTAAGACTACTTTCCTTCAGACAATCTCTATTTTTATGTTAAGACTACTTGTCAGTTTTTCGTGTGGCAGTGGTATTTCCTTTTTGGTTTAAAACATCCTGCTCTGCAACTTGTCTCCCTGCTGTGGCAACGGCGCCTTGCAGCTTATGCAGAACTATCTGTTTTGTCTCTTCTGACCTTTCTTTCGCGCCTTTATTCACAACGGTTGAATTGCTAAAAAACACATTTGATTTGTAGTTATCAGCGGTGTAATACTTGGTGTAACTTACACCGGTGTAAGTTGAACCCTCCTCATATATATATATATATATAAGTTTTCTAAGAATATGATATTATTGAATATTTAGATATTTAATTAATTGTTGCCATTTTATTTTGAAAATATAACATCTCTGTGAATATTTTACTTCATATTAACAATCAATTTGTTACAGATGAATAATTTGATAGGCTTTATGATGTTTATATTTTTAAAATTCTCAGTACAGTATAAGTTATTCAAAATTTTCAAACTATAACATTAAAATGAATGCAATATTTCTATTTTACTTTTGAGAAATATAAATTTGTGTTTTAGATTGTGCAAAATGACACATGACTTATAATCACTCGGATGAACACATATATTTTCAATGGAAGAGCTATATTAGAAAACAATGTTGGAGAAAAAGTTTAAAGTTCAGGGTTTTCATTAATTTCACCAAATAAAAGTATTGCTTTTAAATTTCAACACAAACAACTCTAATTATCATTTCATTTACAATTATAATAAATAAAAGACTTACATGTATAATTTGTCTTATATTTAACTTCAAATTTGTATTATGTTTAACTCTGTATTTAACAATTTTTTACTTTTTTAAAATTTTAATATACAATTTATTCATTAATTTATTTTATTAATTCAATATATCATGTCTCGTGCATTGCCCGGATATTATACTAGTATATGTAAAAATTATGAAGTGGTCTATATATATTTTAACAGTTAATTTTTTTATGAATAGTATCTCTTTTAATTTCTTTTTATATAGTATTATATTTAGTCAATTTTTTTTTCATTTATAAGTTTTTTTTATAAAATACTGTTAGATAATAAGTTGGAAGACTGGAATGGACGAGTTTAAATTATATAATTTTTCTGAATTAACTTATAGAAGATTAAGTAAACAGATTTTATATATAACTTTTAAATTATTGATCATATATTATACTAAGTTGTTTACATGAGATTAATGTGACAAAATCAAAGTTTTTTATATTCATGAAATCTTGATTGTTTATTAATTTTATAAAAGTTTTTTTTATTAAATCTCTTAAGCTTAAATTTTAATAATTAAGAAAATAAGGGGTTTGGAACAGCCCAACAGCGGGGACCGAGAGTCCAAAAATTTGGGGAACTTGCCTTCACACGTGGGGATTCAACTTAGCAATAATTTTTTGACCACAAAATTTAGCAATAATTTGAGTGTGTGTGTCAAGGTGATCCAATTTCACATTATTTATTTGTGATGCGTGTGTGTGGAAAGATTATCTCATTTAATTAATGCAGCTGTACGTTAATCATAATATTTGGAATCCTTTCACTATATGTTGTGGAGGGCCAAAGCTCTCACACCTTTTATTTGTAGATGATATTATTCTTTTTTGTAGAAGTTTCTCTTGAGCAAGTCCAGGTCATCAAAACCTGTTTGGATTTGTTTTGTTCTAGTTCTAGTCAAAGGGTCAACAATGACAAGACTAGGATTTTCTTAAGAGTAGTGGCAAAACCAGGAATTAAGATCAAGGGGGCGATATTATAATTTTTCCCAATTAATCAGTTCATCCCAAATATAATTTTGTTATTATATATAATTATATATATTATAATATAATAAAATTTAAAGAAAATATAAAATATCGAATTAAGATAAATATCCACAATTATATATATATAATGCAAATAATTGATAAATTTTATGAAATTATTTTAACTATTATTCTCTTTTTATTATTTAATTTAATTTTTAATAAAACATTCATCATTAAAAATTTAATAAAAAATTAATTTACATAAAAAAATCAAAAATTATAATTACCCAGTATCATATCTTTTTCAAATAAATAAAAATAAAATTTATATAATAAAACTTATGTAAAAACATCATTTTATACCATTTTACATTAATAAAAAAATTAAACCAAATTAACATTATTAATTCAATAAGAGCTAATTTATCAGTTAATTTTATCAAATATAACTTATATCACTTTCTAATCGTGCTTTTACTATACTATTCTGGTCTTGAATATAAGTAAAAGTTAACCAATTCACGCTAATTAAGGGGCCGTTCGAGGTGGTTGCGAGTTTTTAGTTTTTAAAAATTTTCAATCAAGTTTTTACAACTCAAAACCAAAAACTGAAAACTTGTTTTTATGGTTTTCAAAACAATCATTTTGAAAACCACAAAAAGTGGTTTTTAATTTTTGGTTTTGAGTTGTAAAAACTTGATTAAAAATTTTTAAAAATAAAAAACTGAAAACTTGCAACCACCTCAAACGGCCCCTAAGAGTATTAGTTGAGCTCATTAAATTTTCTCTAACCCACATAAAAATGAGCTGCATTTCCTTAACTATAATTCTTAATATATATTGTAAAGTGGATTTTTGGAAAGAAATCTTAAATTAAATAAGGATATTGTGAGGATAGTAGCATTTAATAGGGTGGAGGTATAGTTATATTTTACTTATATTTAACACCAATAAAATTAAATTTTGAGTTGTTTATATTTGAGATAAGAGGATATGTAATTTTATCTAACAAAATAATAAATAAATTTTCCCAACAACAACAAAACACACACACCCACACACCCACACATATATTTGAAAAAAATAAAAAATTGAAGGGGGGCCATGGCCGCGTAGCCTCAAAATGGCTTCGCCCTTGTCTAAGGGTGTTAATCATAATGTTAAAAGTAAAATTTGTCATGAGTTTGGTTTCCAAATTACTGATAATCTTGGTAAATATTTGGGTGTCCCTATTCAGTGCAACCGTGTGACTAGAGGTACTTTTAAGCATGTTAGTGACAGGATGCACCAAAGACTAAGTTCTTGGAAGGTTACTGCTCTTTCTCTTGTTGGTCGCATAACTCTCATTAAGTCTGTCTTGGTTTCTCTTCCTTCCTATAGCTAGCATGCAGACTTCTCTTTTTCCCAAGAGTGTGTGTGAGGAAATAGACAAGAGGAGTTGTCTATTCATTTGGGGAGGTTCTAATAATGTTCATAAGGTTCATATGGTTAGTTGGGATAATATTTGTCAGCCTAAAGAATTTGGTGGTTTTGGATCTTAGAAAATCTTATGATATGAATTTGGCTTTTTATGATGAAGCTTGGTTGGAAGATAGTCCATAACACCGATGATCTTTGGGTAAAGGTGGTTTGAAAGTAAATACTCTTGTGGAAATGATATAATCCATAGAGTCCAAAGACGTTCTAACGATTCTAACTTGTGGAAAGGTATTTGTAAGGGGAGGCCTGAACTTCAGAAGAATTTTGCGTTTAGAATTGGTGAAGGAAGAGATATCAAGTTTTGGTTGGATCCCTGACTCCTTGATTTGGGTCTTCTGAATCAGTATGTTTTGCCTAATGTTGTTATTGATTTAAATGCAAAAGTGGCTGATTTTTTATTGCCTTCCGGCCTTTGGAATACTGATTTTCTTCATCAACAACTTCAGCCTTATATCATTGCGATTATTTCTACTAGTTATGTTAACATTGCAGCAACTCAGGATGCTATTTTTTGGTCTGCCTCCCCGGATGGTTTATTTACTATTAAATCTGCAGTTAAAGGTCTTGTTCATAGTAACCCGGGCACTCATCCTCTACTCTTTAAGAAAATTTGGTCTTGTCCTGGTCCTGAAAGAAACCGTTCCTTTCTCTGGCTTCTTGCGAATAATGCCTTGATGACAAATTCTAACATAGTTAAACGTCATTTGGATATCTCTGATAATTGCCCCCGTTGTTCTCAAATTCCCGAAACTGTTTTGCATGCTATAAGAGATTGTTGCTGGGCAAGGTATATCTGGATGCAGTTCATTCCTTCCAAATCTATCAGGGAATTTTTTTAACTCGAACTTGTTGGATTGGATTTCTTACAATTTATCTTCTTTTCATGGCCAATTTTCTCGTCAATATTGGCCCCTAAAATTTGCTTTCATTGCCGCAGGTATTTGGTTCACCAGAACTCCTTCATCTTTGACGGTGTTCCTCTAAATTCTGCAAATTCTTTGGCACACATTCATAGTTCTATCAATAAAGCTTCTTGGAATTTCTTTCTCGCCTCTATCCAGAACCGTTCACTTGGTGGTCCTAGCTCTGTCTCCTCTACTTGGGTGAAATGGAACCCCTCTGATATTGGGTGGACTAAACTTAACACAGACAGTTCAGTCCATGCTTCTTTTCATCAACCTGTATGGTGATGTTTTCCGCAATCACCATGGCAACTTTCTGCTAGCCTTTGCTCATAATTTGCCTTTCGTTTCGATTCTTGAACCGGAGTTGTTAGCAGTTCTAAAGGGTCTCGAATTAGCTTGGACGAGGATGTATACTAAGATTTCAGTGGAAATAGATTTGGCCGCTACTCTCCGCTTGATTCAATTTGAATGTAAGGACACTCATGCTCTCTTCGATACTGTTAGAAGAATCCAGCGGTTAGTTAATTTGGACTGGCTTGTTCGCTTCGATTATGTTTTTCGAGAGGTAAATCAGTCGGATGATCTTCTTGCTGCTCACTGCCTTAGCCATCACTCAGATGCAATTCTCTTTTATGAGATTCCATATTTTCTTTCTTTGTCCCTTAAAGTTGATGCGGCGGGAACTTGGTTCAATAGAACCTCTTAGCCTTTTGTTTTGTTTTTGTTTTTAGTTGTGTTTTATCTTTCTGGGGTTTAGCCCTTGTTTTTCCACAAAAAAAAATGAGTGTGTGTGTGGTGGGGTACTTCATTGAGTAAGATGTTAACATAATTGTCTTTGGAAATAATAATAATAATAATAATAGTAATTTATATTTAAGAATAATATAAATAGAAAATATTTTTAAAATATACATAAATATATATTTAACAAAAATAATGAATCTTCCACTTAAAAGTAATTCTACAAATAAAAATTTAATGAATCTCCCACTCTCATTTTTTTATGAATGATCTCTTTCTCTTTCTATGAGTTGATGACTACTCTATCTTCAATTTTATTTGAATAAGTACAAATCAAAATAATTCAAATGTAAAAATTAAAAGGATCCCAGTTTATTAATTTCATTGTACGAGTCCCTCGACATCATCCCCTTGGTGGTCGCTCATGGTGCAAGGTTGGCCACCATTTGCTTTGTCTTTGTTCACTTTCTCTGTGTTTCTCATTTCCTTTTTTTTTTGTTTTTCTTCTACATAATTTTTGGTATAACTGGACCATTGACGAGAAAGAAACAAAGGGATTTAGTGTGGAGTATTGTGTTGAGTGGACTCTTTGGTTTTGACGTGAGGATGTGTGGAGTTTCCAGATTTCTTCTTTCATTGTATTTTGGCGTTAGCCTCTATGCAGAGAGAGAATGAGGGAGTGGTTTAAGAGATAGATAGAAAGAGAAGTGAATTGAAGATAAAAAAATGATATATCTCTGTCACACTGTTATTATTAAGGATATAGTATACGTAAGTTCCCTGATATTCCTTCCACTTGTTCATTTCTTTTTATTATTTGCAGGTATTAGATAATTCTTAGAATGATAGAATATAGAGCCTGTTTGGGTGCAACTTCTCCAAAAGTACTTCTAGGTGAAAAAAAATAGCATGAATCAAAGAGGTCAAATGGATTTAACTTCTCCATAAGTTAAAATTAGCCTTTGTAGACCACCTCCTCCAAAAGCTCTCCCATTTAGCTTCTCTAAAAGTAACTAATTTTAACTTATGGAGAAGTTGAATGCATTTGACCTCCTTGATTCATGCTATTTTTTTCACCTAGAAGTACTTCTGCAGAAGTTTTACCCAAACAGGCCCATAGTTTGTTAGTTTGATTCTGTTTAATCATTTAGTCAGTTTGTTTCTATTTGAGTTATTTACTTTTATCTTTAGCTTTATGTTGCTTCTCATTTGTATGTATATCAGGCTCCCTCGGGATTTCTTCTGTACAGTTACATTTTATACATTCAATAAAAAACTCTGATGCACATTCAGTAATAGTTTTTATTCTTTTCTCTTTTCTGTTTAAGAATCTTTTTATGGTATCAGAGCTCTCGAGTGAGAACTCTGCCGTGCTTCTCACATCATAACTCAAGGAGAAGAACAACCTATTAACACCAACAATGACAAATTAGATGATTTGCAGAATTCGAACAGTTCCTATTATCTTCATCCAGGAGAAAAACGCTATAAGTCTACCAGCCTCACCAATCTTGGAGGGTCTAAATTATCACACATGGAGCATATTATGATGAGGGTCTTACTATCCAAAAACAAGTTCCCATTCATTGAGGGAACCATCAAAGAACCACCTGTTAATGACCCCATTCATGATGCTTGGGTTATATGCAACACCATGGTTATCTCAGGGATTACCCGTTCAATTTCTTCACAAATTTCCAAAAGCATTGTCTACATTGATAATTCTTATAATATATGGAGTGATCTAGAAGAAAGATTCTCTGAGGTTGATTACTTTAGGATGTAAGATATTCTTCAAGATTTACATTCAATCAAGTAGGGAGAAAGAAACTTTTGCCTTTAGCTTATTTCACAAATTTAAAGATTCTCTAGGAAGAATTAGAGATACCTCGATCTGTCCCTTTTTGCTCATATGCCACGAAATGCTCCCATGATCTTTCTACCGTTGTTAAGGATTACAAACAAGTTGAATATGTCATATGTTTCTTAAAGGGTCTCAATGATCAATACATCATTAGAAAAAGTCAAATTCTTATGATGGATCCCCTTCCTAGCATAAACAAAGTTTTCTCACTGGT
Source organism: Sesbania bispinosa (assembly GCA_026901365.1). Lineage (NCBI taxonomy): Eukaryota > Viridiplantae > Streptophyta > Magnoliopsida > Fabales > Fabaceae > Sesbania > Sesbania bispinosa. The sequence continues at coordinate 904,432 of QLOH01000311.1, forward strand.
TTCATAATAAGAAAGACAAGTTTCTAATTCCCACATCCAAGAACACAACATGGTTTTTAATATCACTAATGCAAGAGATTTTGGAGGAAGAAATGGAACCTCATTTGGGCGAGGCAGAGGCAGATTTGGACAAAGGAATTTCAGTAACAACCAACCACCAAAAATTTGTACTTTCTGTAGGAAGGATAAACACATAATTGAAACATTTTACTTCAAGCATTGATTCCCACCAAATTTCAAGTTCAAGAACAAGCCCCAATCATCAATCAGAAACTCAAAATTATTCACCTAATCATTTGAAGGATATTACAGGAAAACACCATAGAATGAACAATTGGAGGCAAAGAACACCCTCACCATTGAACAATGTGGTTGACTCATCGAGTTGCTTAAGAAATCTAACTCTAATGGTCAAATTAAACTCATGCCATTGGACAACTCCAACAATATTCAGGAAACATCTTTCATACTCATAGCACCTCCCAAAAGGACAAACTTGTTTGGATATGGGATAGTGGTGCTACAGATCATGTTACTAATTCACTATCCAACTTTGATATTAACAAATTCATTAATTGTATCAAAGTGAAATCACCAAATGGTATCATTGTAGAAACTATTGTTTCAGGGACAGTTAAATTTTCCAATGAGTTGACGTTGGATGATGTGTTGTTTATACCCACTTTCCATTTTAATCTGATTTTTGTGAGAAAATTAACAAGGTCTTGTCATTGTGAACTCACTTTTAATGATCTATCTCGTATCATTCAGAACCACAACACCAATAAGATGACTGATTTTGCAGATGTTAGTAACGATTTGTATTTCTTGAAGAAACCACCAACTCCTGATCATGGAATTGTTAATACTGCTACCATTTGTGTTGCTAAGAAAGAAAATAACATGAACCTTGATCTCTGGCACTTTAGATTAGGACACCCAACAAATGTTGTTTTACATCAAATAAAAGGATCTTTTTCCTTATGTGAAATTCAATTATGCTTATATTTGTAACTGTTGCCACTTGGCTAAGCAGGCTAAATTTCCCTCTTCTGTTAGTAATAACATTGTTGATTCTTGCTTTGATTTAATCCATATGGATATTTGAGGGCCTCTTTCCATTACTTCTGTTCACGGCCACAAATACTTTCTAATTATTGTTGATGACCATAGTAGACATACTTGGATTTACCTCATGAAAAAAAAATCTAAAACTAGAAGCTTAATTCAGAATTTTGTTTCTCCTATCTTCACTCAGTTCAACAAGAAAGTTAAAATAATAAGATCTGACAATGGTATTGTGCTGAGAAAGAGGCACTGTGTGGGTGGGGGGACGGTACTGTGTGAACCATTTTTAGGATTAGGGTTACAGATTATAACTATAAAATTTTTATTTTTTATTTTTGGAAAAAAAACTGTGTTTGACCCGACTCAAACCCGTTTTTGCTTGCATTTTAAATGAGTCGGGCCAAGTCAGCCCGGGAAAATGTGAGTTACAATTTTATTAACCCAACCCATCAGTGTGCTAGGTTTGCATCATTTTGTCAGTTCTACTTAGGGGTGCTTCCATATAATGAATAACCATTTTCTCTCCCATGTCATGTCAATTATATCATGTTATCTCATTGAGGTCAACATTATCCCATTGATAGCTCTCTCATCTCAAAATCATATCATTAGTTGTGGCTCAATTTCATTGATAGCTCTATTTGTGCAATTGTGACTCTATCCATTGGATAGCCCTCTTCTCAATTTATTACAAATCTCATTTAAATAATAAAATTCTAAATCTCATAATTTATAAATCTAACACTTTTAAATGTGTTCATTTTCCAATTCACATACATAACCAAAACTAGTTAAATAAAATTGTCAACTTTAGGGAAAAATCAAGTAGCTTATAACAACTCTAAGAGAATTATGTGAGACTGTGACGAGTAAATATTAACACAAATGATGACAAATAACCATAAAATCTCTAATTTTATACTCAGAACTTCAATAATAAGAAGGATAATATTTTTTAAAAAAACTCATTCTTTAAATTTCTAAGTTGTGAGCATGTCTCAAAGTGTTCAAATGAGCATTTTTTAAGAGGTGGGTACCCTTCTCTGATAGGCAACCGCTATAAGTGAAATTAGGTCAAAGGATACTAGAGTTTAGAGGCGTAAATGCTACGTACTATCTAGGAAGAAAATAAGACAAATGATTCTGCATATCCATTCTCAAAGAAAATATCCACTAAATAATATAATGTTTTGGACCCTATAAATTACCGTTAGCCCATCAACCAACTTGAAGGAAATATAAATAAACACACAATTATAAGAAACAAACCATGAGTTAATTTGCAGCCCAAAATACAACCCACTAATTAAATAAAATCTTTTAGCCAAATGGGTTTCTAGATTATTTCTTTTGGGTCTACTAAGGCCCAACTGCGCATTGGTTTCATTCTCCCTCTTTAAAATACCAACCTAACCCCACAAATTTATCTCAAAAGCACTTGGAGGGGAAGGAGGAAGCTTGCATTAAAATCTAGAATTTTCCTTAAAAATGTGTTTATGGTGAGATTTCGTAGCATGTGGTGAGAAAAATGGAAAAGTAAATGGAGGTGGTAATCACATGATAGGATGGAGAAAATAAAAATAGAGGAAAGTGAAAATGTAACAAAAGAGAAGGTTTTATTATTTGAGTTATATTATTCATATAACATTTTATATAACACTTTTTCTTATCTCTCTATTATTATCTCTCTTAATCGTACATAATATTTTACAAAATGATTGTATAAAAAGTAAGGTGTCGTTTGGGGGTGGTTGCCAGTTTTCAGTTTTTGGTTTTGAAATCCAAATTTGAAAACAAAACATGTTTGGATAAAATGGGGTTAAAATGGTTTTTACACAAGTTTCAAAACCAATTCCCTTTACTTTTCAAAACAAAAAAAAAGGTTTTATGTTTTCTGTTTTCAGTTTTCAGTTTCATTTTTTCTCTCTCTCCTGTTTCTCTATTATTTCTCCCTCCTCCCTCTCTCTACTATTTCTCTCTCCTCTCTCTCCTGTTTCTCTCTCCTCTCTATATTTCTCTCTCATCTCTCTCCTTTGATTCTCTCTTGTTTCTCTCTCCTGTCTCCTCTCTCCTTTGTTTCTCTCTCCTCTCTCTCCTTGTTTCTCTCTCCTCTCCCCTGTCTCTCTCCTTTGATTCTCTCTTGTTTCTCTCTCACCTCTCTCATTTGTTTCTCTCTCCTCTATCCTTTGTTTCTCTATTGTTTCGCTCTCCTTTCTTTCTCTCTCTTCTCTCTCTCCTGTTTCTCTTTCCTCTCTCTTTTGTTTCTCTCTCCTCTATCCTCTCTCTCTTTTCTCTCTCCTTTCTCCTCTATTTCTCTCCTGTTTCTCTCACCTCTCTCTATTTCTCTTTCCTTTGTTTCTCTCATATTTCTCTCTCCTCTCTCCTATCTCTCATCTATTTCTCTCTCCTCCCTCCTTTATTTATCTCTTCTCTGTGTCCTATGTTTCTCTCTCCTTTCTCCTATCTCTCCTCTGTATATAAACAGTAGAGAAATAGAGGAGAGGGGGAGAGAAATAGTAGAGAAACAGAGGAGAGAGGAGAAAGAAACAAGAGAGAGGAGATAGAAATAATAGAGAAATAGAGGAGAGAGGAGAGAGAAACAGAGGAGAGATAAATAGAAGAGAAACAAAGGAGAGATGAGAGAGAGCGAGGAGAGAGAGACAGTAGAGAAACAGAGGAAAGAAGAGAGAGAGAGGAGAGAGAAACAATGGAGAGAGAGATAAGAGAGAAACAAAGGAGAGAGGATTAGGGGAGAGAAACAATGAAACTTGAAACCATAAAACTGAAACTGAAAACTGATTTTTAGTTTTAAAATTTTTTAAACTGAAAATTGATTTTGGTTTTTAAAATTTTCAAAACTGAAAACTGAAAACCACCCCAAACGGATCCTAAACGTTTTCCTTTGTTACCAAAAGAGAAAAGAGGTGATAAAATTAGATGAGTAACGATAACTCATCCAAGACCTTTAGAAGCCCAACCCCGAAACCATTATAGAACCCGGATAGGCCCACCGGTCCAGCCCACAGACCAAACCGAAAGTGGAGCTGTTAATCGTATGAACCAACGTCGTGTCCGAGTCGGATTCCGAGTGAGACTCCGAGTTGCAGTGAACCCTAAGCCATGGCGATGATGCAAGGGGTGCAGAAGAACACGCTGTACGTGGGAGGGTTAGCGGAGGAGGTGAACGAGTCCATCCTTCACGCGGCGTTCATACCGTTCGGTGACATCAAGGACGTAAAGACGCCGTTGGATCAGGCCACGCAGAAGCACCGCTCCTTCGGCTTCGTCACCTTCCTCGAGAGAGAAGACGCCTCCGCCGCCATGGACAACATGGACGGCGCTGAGCTCTACGGCCGCGTCCTCACCGTCAATTACGCCCTCCCCGAACGCATCAAGGGTGGCGAGCAAGGATGGGCCGCTCAACCAAGTACCTCAATCTCTAATCCCTCTTTTTTCTTTTCTATTCAATTATTTCGTCCTTTTCTTTTAAACCCTAATCCCTCAATTTTCTATGCGCGCCGTTTTAATTTTTTTTAGGGTTTTTGGTAAGGATTTCAGGAGTAATTTATTATTTTTTAGGTGCTGTTATCAGTGGAATTACTCAGATGGAATAATTTAATATGTGGATGATGATTGATACCTATGAATTTTACATTCATGATATAATTCCTGATATATTTGCATAGTTATATATAGAGACCAATGCAGCTTATGAATCTCGGTGATGTATACACTTTTTATGATACAACATGCTAACTTTACAGGGGAGTGATAACTGATAAGAGATTGCATGAGGACTGGAGTGCTGTTTATGCAATGTTTTGTGTATTTCTTAACTGTTGTTGTGGAATGTACATATGTTTTGTGTGGGTGAGGTTTAAGGGATTCTAAATGTATATATAGATAAAGGGATTAGTATCTGGTTGTGGATACCTTGCACATGTAAAAAAAGCTATGTATATATGTAAAAAGTAAAATGATTTGAACTTTCTGGATCAAGTTTTGTTCTCTGTGGTTGACTCTGTTTCTCATTTTTCAGTTTGGGCGGATGCGGATACATGGTTTGAGCGGCAGCAGCAAGAGGAGGAAATGCGTCGACTTGAGGCAGAGAGTCGAGCTGCAATGCAGGCTGCAGAAGAGTTGCGCAGGAAACAAGCAGCTCAAGAGCGGGAAGGAGAGAAAGAAGAGGAAATTGAGATCAAGGATGATCCTATGGCAAAGGCTGAAGCAGAGGTTCTTCAACAGAATAACCAATAACTTGTTATTGGTATACCTTTGTTGAGGTGAGGGGAATGTATCTGATGCATGGGGAAGGCAAATTCCCATAGATTCTGAAATAGGATTAGCTAATGGACTGAAATGAAATTGTATGTTGTCAATGTCACCCTTCTCTGCCTCACTTGTATTGTGAAAATTCTTGCATAACAAATTACAAATGTCTTATGATAGTTTTAGCATTTAAGATATGTTTGATTTCATAAGTATTTACGATGAAAATGAAACAAAATATAGTGTGAAATCAAAATAAAAAAAAACGAAATTAAGGGATAAAAAGTGTGTGTGTGTGTGAGAAACAATTATTTGATGACTGAATGTTGAAAAGTTTGTCCATGAAAATCTGTTGTCAGCTTTCCTTCATATCACCCTATTTTTATGGCGTTATGCGGTCTAAGGTGCAAATATCAAAGGCTAAAAGAATTTCCTTCAACGCCTTTCTAAATTGGGGAAATAAGTTTTTTCACATTAAGAGAGACTGGGGCTGTTTTTTTTGTGGGGTGGGGGTGGGGAGGTGGGGGGTGGATTTTACAAGTGCACACGTTCCAAACCACCTGTAGCTCTCCCTAATGGATGGACATCCAACTTAATCACCAATGAAGATATTACATACCACAAATATGCAGCGCTTATTCAAGAAATTAGAGAGCTCTTACTCAGAAGTTGGGATATCAAAATTTCTCATACCTTGAAGGAAGGAAATCAATGTGCATCGGCCAAGAAAGGTGCTCAAGATTGTTCCCAACTAAAGTTGCTGCATGCTCCTCTTTCAGACTTGAATCCAATGCTCTTAGCTGATGCATTAGGAGTGGAATTCATTAGAGTTTAGTTTCGTCTTTTCTTTCTTTTTTTTTTTGTTTTTCCTCATTTTGTACCCAAAAAAACTACACAAATAATGTTTCGAGATTCTTAGGCTAATTAAGATCTCATGGGTTTTACTATAGAAAATATTATTTTTCAGGTCCAATATTTACAAAAGATAATAAATAAAAAATGGAAGGTGTTATTGAAAATTTGTAACATTTAATATTATTAATGCATTGAATGTTGTGCTAGTTGTATTTTTCAATAAAATATTTTTATTTTTTATTTATTACAATAGTTTAATATATATACACTGTCAGTGTAAAACAAAATTTACACAGACATCCAATGATGTGTTGCCACATTATTTATTGAATTTAATTACACATGAGGTGTCACATCTATTAAATGATGTGGCCACACACCATTGGATGTTTGTGTATATTAATTAATTCCTTATTATAATGTGTAATATTGCACAAGTTAGAAAAACCATTGTTGTTTTGAGGATACTTTCATGAAAACATAATTTATTTGATGAGTTAGGATCCATTGACACCAGGTGTCAAACTTTAAGAGTTACATCTCTTAATAACTTTTTGTAAAATGAGAATTTGACCAATCTAACCGTTGAATCACATTATATTACCTTCATGATCATGTATACCAAATTTCAAATAATTCGGACATTCGTAGGTATGTTATCTAATAGTGGACTTTTACTTATATTTTAAAAACATATTATACGTTAGAATAAATTAGTTTGATAAAGTATCAATTAATTTTCGATTTTTATGAATTTTTAGAAGTTTGATCTACTTTATAAGAACTTTCAATTCAACGATTAAATTGGTGAAATACTCATTTTACAAAATGTTATTAGGAGGTGTAGTTTTTAACTACACCTGTATCAACTAATCCCGACACTTATTTGATTATTTATTCTCAAGTTCAAATCTAATTATCATCTCTAAATAACAGTGAGGGAGCCATGATTTCAAGCTTGGATTTTATTCTTTTCGGTCGAAGGAGTGTTCAGTAAACATGGGCTAGGCCCAAGATGATTTCAAGCTTGGATTATTGGGTGGATCTTTTAGTTTTACAAATCCAACTTTAGTTCGAGAAATCCTTTATTGGACTTGGTTTTTGCAACATGTTTTTACAATATTCACCCACAAATTAAACTTTTTTTAGAAATGAATGGTCAATTTAGATAAAACTTCTGCATAAGTACTTCTAGGTGAAAAAATAATGAATCAAAAAGATCAAATACATTTAACTCCTCCATAAATTGAAATTAGTCTTTGTAGCCCACCAACTCCAAAAACTCTCCCATTTAACTTCTCCACAAGTAACTAATTTCAACTTATGGAGAAGCTAAATTCATTTGACCGCTTTGATTCATTCTATTTTTATTTTTTAGTTCTTCTGCAGAAGTGTATCCAAACTGGGTCGAAGAAATTTTCTAAGATAACACCATAATTAATGGAATGACAATTGAAGTCAATGTGAATTTAAGAAAAGAAACTTACATTTACCCCCCCCCCACCTTATCCTGTTCTATCATATTCTAATCTGTTTGCCAGACGATAGTTGTCAACGGTTCTAAATGCAAAAACAATCTCTGCTCATGAGAAAAACACTACATACATTTGATCATCCTTAGACCTAAAATAGTGGGAACATCATTATTGGGCAGCCTTGGAGTTAAAACTACATCCTGGACGATAACATGCAAGGGTCCATAAGTTATTGCATATGACAAAAATCTGTGAATCAGTAAGTTACAAGTGAAGGGTTGGAATAAAATCTGTGAATCAAATACATGTTAATTGATTTACGGACAACGTTGTCTGGGAACTAATCCGGGATAACGGTTTCCGTAAGCATTTTTTTTAAAAAAATTGGCTTACGAACACAAGTGTAGAACTGTCAATTTAGGCTACCCGGCCCGACCCAGCCCGACTCAATGCATGTAGCGGGATTTATCGAACTGGGATAAGAGTCTGAAAGTTATTCGAGCTTCTAAAATAGGTGCCCGTGCCCTACCTTTTTGCGAGTTTTTACGGGCTACCCAACATTTTTGCGGGTTTTTACGGTTAGTGGGCTTTATAGTACTGGGCTAAAAAGCTCGGGAGTTATTTGGGCTTCTAAAATAGGTGCCCGAGCCCTTCATTTTTCCGGGCTTTTACGGTCCGGCCCGGTCGGGCTAGCCCATCTTGCCGACTCAACACAGGTGTATGGATCAATTCTCGGACAATCCATAAAAATTTGGCTTACAGACGCAAGTGTTCGAATTTGTTCCCGGACAACTGTGTCCGTAAGCTATTCTTTTAAAAAAAAAAGACTTGCGGACACAGTTGTCCGGAATTGGTTCCCGAACAGCTGTGTTTGTAAGTCATTTTTTAAAGAAAGACTTGTAAATAGTCCTGTCTGTAGTTTGTTTTCTGGATTGCTTGGGGTGGGGGAGTGAGGAAAGGGAAGGGGAAGGGGAAGGGGATGATGACGATGGGGGGGGACGGTGGGGAGGGGTTGGGGTGTTAGGGGAACAGTGGGGGAGGAGGAAAGGGGAAAGGGAGAAGGGAATGGGGTGGGGTGTTGGTGGAGGGAGGGGGTGAGGTGTTGGGGAGGGGGAAAGGGAGAAGAAGGGGTGGATTGGGAAGAAAAAAATGGTGGGGGTGGAAATAGCAAAAATGTCGGTGGGAAAAGCAGAGGGAGTATCTTTTAGAGTTTTACAAATCCAACTTTAGTTCGAGAAATCCCTTATTGGACTTGGTTTTTGCAACATGTTTTTACAATATTCACCCACAAATTAAACTTTTTTTAGAAATGAAGGGTCAATTTGGATAAAACTTTTATAGAGGTATTTTTAGGTGAAAAAATAAAATGAATAAAAAATGTCAAATGCATTTAACTCCTCCATAAGTTGACATTATTCTTTGTAGTCCACCTACTCCAAAAACTCTCCCATTTAACTTCTCCATAAGAAACTAATTTCAACTTATGGAGAAGTTAAATTCATTTGACCGCTTTGATTCATTCTATTTTTATCTTATAGAAGTTCTTATGCAGAAGTGTATCCAAACTGCGCCGAAGAAATTTTCTAAGATAACACGACAATTAATGGAATGACAATTGAAGTCAATGTGAATTTAAGAAAAGAAACTTACATTTACCCCCCCCCCCCCAAATCCTGTTCTATCATATTCCAATCTGTTTGCCAGACGGTAGTTGTAAATGCAAAAACAATCTCTGCTCATGAGAAAAATACTACCTACATTTGATCATCCTTAGACCTAAAATAGTGGGAACATCATTATTGGGCAGCCTTGGAGTTAAAACTACCTCCTGGACGATAACATGCAAGGGTCCATAAGTTATTGCATATGACAAAAATCTGTGAATCAATAAGTTACAAGTGAAGGGTTGGAATAAAATCTGAGAGTCAAATACATGTTAAGGAATGAAATAAATGCAAAACATGAAGTGTAGAATTCAATAATGGGATGCTGATTATATTGAAAGACACGTGATGTCAACATTCTTTTTATTCTACACGTCCTTCAATTCAATGTGCTTCATGCTTCTTTGCCCTGGCAGTGGCAACACTATGGTGCTCTATATATGACCTTGGAGTAGCTGCGACATGGCAAAGGACAGTAATAGAATTGTTGCATAAAGCCAAATTCATAGGCTAAGAGGTAACATGGCAAAAAATATCAGTACCAGAACTTGTGTGGCAAGACAAATTCATTCTCTAAATTTCATGGTAGAACTTCTCTGTCTTAGAATTGCATCGCAAAGCTTCACAGCATCTAGATTATCTTTGACATTATGCACCCTAACAATATTAGCCCCACACAATACACCAGCTGTGACAGAAGCAATGGTAGCAGGATCCCTCTCAACAGCAGCAGGACGAGAGCAAATTTCACCTAAAAATCTCTTTCTTGAGGGTCCAATTAGTATAGGAGCATGAGAGATGGCCAAACTTCGTTTGGAAATCTCTGCTCTTATATCAGGTAGTCCCGTGAGGACATCTAAATTTTGTTCAGTTTTCTTTGAGAATCCAATGCCAGGGTCCACAATAATTCTCCATGCTGGGATTCCACACATTTCTGCCTCTCTAACCCGTGAGTACAATTCTGAGGATATTTCCTTACAAACATTATCATATTTCAGGTTTTCGCTATTCTGCATTGTACATGGGTCCCCCCTCATGTGCATTGCAACATAAGGAACATCAAGATCTGCCATGACCTTGAACATATTAGTATCTAACTGTCCAGCAGATACATCATTTATAAGATGAGCCCCTTTACTCACTGCTTCTGAAGCAACTTCAGAGTAGAAAGTATCAACAGATATGAGCTTTCCTTCTACCTCAGGCATTGACATTACAGCTTCCAGGACAGGGATTAGTCTACCCAATTCTTCTTCAACAGAGATCCTAGATGCCATTGGCCGAGTAGATTGAGCACCTATATCAATTATATCTGCACCCTCTGATATCATTAATCGAACTTGAGACACGGCAGACTGCACAGACTGAAAATTTCCCCCATCACTAAAACTATCTGGAGTCAAATTAAGGATCCCCATGACCAATGTTCTTCGTGACCAGTCAAGTAAGCCATCTGCAACAGGCATTACTCTATACATACCTTCCTCTCCAATAAGTGATTCACCGCCAAATTTTTCCCATAATGCAGATAGTCCCCCAGAATGGCCTGAAAATGAATGCCAGCTAGCAACTGTATCACTGTCAATAGTTGATCCCAGTAAATCCATCAAAGGGGCCATAACAAAAGGCCGTTCCCAAATTCTTTCATGAGGTATAGTGAGAATATCAGATCTAACTTTAAATTTACCATAGAATAAAATGTCCAAGTCAATTGGCCTTGGACCATACCTTATACCATCAGTACGACCCATGTCCTTCTCAATTTTCTTGAGTGCAGCCAGTAATTCATGTGGCCCGAGTTTAGTAACAGCTCTTACTGCAGAGTTGAGAAAGCGAGGTTGGTCAGTCACATATGCTGGCGCTGTCTCATATAAACAAGCATGTCTTGTGATGTGTATGCCTGATTGCCTCATCAATTTCAAGGCTTCCTTGAAGCTATGCAGTCTATTACCTACATTACTTCCCAAAGCAATCACCACTTCCTCATCTTGCGAGTGAAGTTCCACAGAGGAATTTGGAGCTGTGTGAAGAGAGGAAAAACCCAGTACTGCAATAAAAAGTTAAAACAATAATGCAATTGGTGATGATTGATTATCCAAAAATGATGAGCTCTGATAACCTTCATTCTACTTAGATTATATCCTTTCACGTGGAAACCATACGGAAACAAAAATACTCATTTTATGTACCATCCATTGCCTAGAAATCATTTCTAGATCACTTAAATATATAACACATTCTAGTAAAAAAAATCTACTGGCTCTCTATATCACCATGCCTAAGTATCAGCTGATGACAAGTGACAAACTTTGCGTTTAACTGACATCGGACAAAGGAAAAACCAATTCACTGACAGAGACATAAACCTGTTTACTATCACAACAGTGAAAGGCCCAGATATTTCAATCTCAGCTGCTTTCCAATATTAGATCATAGAAGATTCAGTATTCTACACAAAATAGCAGCTTGATTGAGTTCATAGAGTTCACATTTACCTTGAAGGTACTTTCTGGCAGCATGGAGATGATTCCCGGTAGCCCTCAGATACTTCAGAGTACTCATCTGAGGAGAGGCTTTCCGAAGTGTATATGAAGCCAATATACTTACACTCTTCAGCTGATGCACTGATATTATGCAACACCCCAACCTTTGAACACAGGAAAAAAAATCAGAAAGAGCTCACAACCACATTCCCTTGTAAAATCAAATATCTATAGGAATTTCATGCAATAGAAATTAAGAATAACAGCCACTGTTCCAATCTAGTGAATCACTAAATGCAGTAAAGAAAATTGCAGTCGATGAGCTTGGCTTATTTCTAATATGGTGTAACACCAAAAAGCCAAAAACAAGATCCAAAAGTCTATGAGGCATATTATCAAACACATGGCATCACAATAAGCACGAAATGATAACCATGCTCACCTTGTAATTGCCCTCGTTTAATATCTATATATTTTTGAAGTCACCAATTTGATGGTTATTTTGTGACTCTTACTCGCTCTGAATTGGGTCGGAAGAGAAAAAAAAATATTGAAAGAAAAAATTATTCAAAAATCAATCAGACACAGAGAGAGATGAGGAATTTTCTTTCACTGTATTTGGCTATTTTTTTTTGGTGGCTATGCCTTTTTTTTTTGTTTGGTCAATACTGCAGAGTGATGCCTATTCTCAGCTTTAATAGGGGCATGTTGTAGGAAAGGACAAAACTTTACTAAAACGACATGACGTTTCACTCATATGGGTCATGGCCTTATCTCTTTTAAAACCCCTTGTCGTTTTGGTCTTTGTTAAACCCTTCTCCTCTCTCTCTCTCTCTCTCTCTATAGAGCTATAATCTTGTTCTGTGCCAAACCTTAGCTAGCTAGTGTGTCATGCCAGGAGGAAAAACTAACCAGTGTTTGTAACTCGAGCTCTTTCCAATGGCGTGTCTTTCTTTTCCCCAGTTTCTTTCACTTCCCAGGTTCTCTCTCTATAAACTAATTGAAACTTATTGATAAACTCTGCTTATAATCTAAAAATGTAATAACATTTCACAAAAAAAAAAAGTTTATTTTTCAAGAGTTATCTTCAATTTTGCTTTTTGTGGTTTAATGATGAAATGGGTTTCAGGGAAAGTTTTGGAATTTAGTAAATTTATTGAAACCCATCAATACCCTTTTACTGTTTGCTGGGCTTCAGAGTCTCAAGTTTAGTTGAATGAATCTTAGCTTATATTTCTTGTGTTGGTTGAATGTGAATGTGTAAGACTTGTCTATGCAATTGTGCAGGTGCCACTTGACTTTGTCCTATTGTTATGCTTCTTTTAGCTTAGTGCAACTTGGGGAACTCAGGTCTGGGTATAAATCTGCTTATGTGGCAATGGCTAGGAAGAAAGCTTCTCTAGGGTCTGTTGTGGAAGAACCCAGCGAGAATGAATCTGTGGTGGAAAAGAAGACAACTAGGTCATCTAAAACTAAGAGGGCAACAGTGAGGACGAAGAAAAAAACAACTGCTGAGTCCTCTGAAGGGAAGACTGATTTGTTGGTAGATGAAGATGATGCTTCCATTGAAGAAAGCTCATCTACCTCTAGTGAGGATTCCAAGAAGAAAACTCGAAGGACAAGCAAAAAAGGTAATCTCTTGATCTTTGTCCCAAATCTCAGTGCTTGGAATTTTATCCATGATATATGTGTTTCTCTTGTAAGTGCTAGCTAAACCCTGCTATCATTTATAGATGCATCTAATTCTGCTGGCTTGGAAGAAGAGAAGGAACTCAAGGAAGAGAAAAAGGTTAGAAGACGAAGGAGGCCTAAAGAGGAGAATGTCATTTTAGAGGATAAAGGTGGTGAAACTGATATCAGTGACCAAGATGAGCCTTCATTTATTGAAAATTTGGAGGATGAGAGTGACTTTGGGTTGGAACTGGTAAAAGATGATGGCGAGGACATTAGCTTTACTTATGGTTGGCCTCCCCTTGTTTGTTGCTTTGGAGCTGCACAACATGCTTTTGTGCCTTCAGGGAGGCCTGCCAATAGGCTTATAGATCTTGAAATCCATGAAAGAATGAAGGATGCCCTGTGGAGCCCTGAAAAATTTGTTAGGGCACCTGGGGGCTCTGCTGGTAGTGTTGCCATTGCTCTTGCAAGCTTGGGTGGCAAGGTTGCTTTCATGGGAAAACTTGCAGATGATGAATATGGTCAAGCAATGCTGTACTATATGAATGAAAAAAATGTTCAAACTCGATCAGTCTGTATTGATAGTAAAAGGGCAACAGCTGTATCACTGATGAAGATTGGTAAAAGAAGTCGACTTAAAATGAGTTGTGCAAAACCATGTGCTGAAGATTGTTTGACAAAGTCAGAGATAAATATTGATGTGCTGAAAGAGGTATGAAGCTTGAAACCCATTGAAGAAAAGGATTTAAAATGTAAATTGGATTCTCTGTAGCTTATAGGTTCTAGCCTGATCATTGTTGATATAACAGCATTATCAAGCTTGAATTTGTATTTGCTTTTCTTCATTTGATCCAACCAGTACTTAACATTGGAAGATCTAACCAATACACTATTTCAGCTTCCTGCTTTTCTTGTATTTTATTGTTCTATCTTTGACAACTATGCTGTCTGTTGAAATGGTGCATTGTTGATTGCCATGTTAGTTACAGCCATGTGTTCACTTCAGTAAAAAGTGAAAAAATGAACAATGTTGCACTAGGTTCCATTCCCTCATGAACCAACTATCTCAAAAGCTAACTATTGGGTGTAAGCACTTGAATAGTTGTTAACCTAACATGCTGCCTCACACAATGGTCCTTTAGGCTCAGCATGGACAACACACAGCCTCACCCTACTTTATGCTGAAATTTTATCTTATTTAGAAGAGTAGGGACAACAAGAATTGAACTCTAGGACCACTTGGACAATAGCACTTTTGATACCATGTCATGATCCAACTATCCAAAAAACTTAAAACTGTCAAGTGAAAGCATATGAATGGTTTTATATTTCACACGTTCAAGCATGTTTACTTGCCTAGATGTATGTTAGGTCCTCTGTATAATTTATGCTTTTACTTAATTTTTTGGTTTTAGCTGCTTGTGAGGTTAGGTTACTACCAAATGCTATTGAGTATTTTAAGAATGTCTCATGCAGGCAAAAATGTTCTATGTCAATACACATTCCCTGCTTGATCGTAACATGAGATCTACTACATTGCAAGCCATCAAGATTGCAAAGCATTTCGGAGCGGTTGTTTTCTATGATCTAAATCTTCCTATGCCACTCTGGCACTCTCAGGAAGAAACTAAGATGTTCATTCAGCAAGTGTGGAATCTTGCAGACATTATTGAGGTCACTAAGCAAGAACTAGAGTTTTTATGTGGGATCAAACCAACTGAAGAGTTTGACACCAAAAATAATGCCAGGTCAAAGTTTGTCCATTATGAACCTGAAGTGGTTGAACCACTATGGCATGAAAATCTCAAGGTTTTGTTTGTGACTAATGGAACTTCCAAAATACATTACTACACTGCGGAGCTTGATGGTGCTGTTAGTGGGATGGAGGATGCCCCAGTTACCCCTTTCACTCGTGATATGTCAGCATCCGGAGATGGCATTGTTGCAGGTACATCATAGTGAATTTACATTTTAATCACAGCGCTGCATTTTTTCATAGGAAGCATCAATCTATTTGAAAAATAAAAAAGAAACCTCTCCAAAATCACATTTTCTACTATCATGAGAAGAATAATTTGAAATTTGATGGCTTTTGAAGCAATGCAGCATAGGCCTGGAAATTTATTTTATAATTTCATAGACTAGGTCACACACTGCTGTCTTATGGTTCTGAAAATCCACCAAGGGACTTTGTTGTTGAGGAATTGACTTTGATAGCATTAAATCAGTATTATAATAGGTGACGGGTTGCATATTCGGGTTGGCATTGAGCCACCCAACATATAGGAAAAATGAACTCTCAGTTGCTTTTGCCCTGACCATGATTTTAAGAGGTAAAATCACATTTGAGTTGGCTTTAGAGCATGTTTGGTTTAGTGTTAAAACGTGGTAAACTCACGTTTCCAACGCTAGAAATAGTTGCATTGGGAAATCCAAACTTGAGTTTGACCAGTTTAAATGCCAAACCAAATACACACTTAATGAATGCCATAACAAGGTGGCAGCGCGTAGGGCTTATAAATATTACTTGTATCTTTGGTACATAATACAGATTTGTAACTATATTTTCTAGCATTAATTCACATGGAGTTCAACTGGATTTTTAAGATGAAACATCATATCCAAGCTATGCTCCACTTCTCTGAATTCTCTTCTTATCATTGCAGCTATAATGCGAATGTTGACAGTTCAACCTGATTTGATAACTGATAAAGGATACCTGGAGCATACCATCAAGTATGCAATTGATTGTGGGGTTATAGATCAATGGATCCTTGGTCGAGTGCGCGGCTTTCCTCCACGTGAAGATATGGAGGACTTTATACCTGATGAAAATGGTATAAAGTCAATTACAGAAACAGAGTACCGCACAATATTAGAACCTGTTAGTTAATCCAGGTGATGCACCAAGTAACATCAGTTTTGTACCTTATATTTCTCAAAGTAAAGCTCCTTTGTATAGAAAACAGTGTTTTATTTATTGATTTGTTTCATTCTGTGTTTTCCATTGCTAGAGGTTATATTACCTTAGGGCTTAGGCTTTTGTGCTTTCCATTTTTTGGTTGTACCAATGGCATTATAGTCAAAGATCAAGATTCCATTTTACTTTCCTTTGGCAAAGTTCTGTATCTTCTGTCTCTCTGTACTTAGATGTTGATGTTTGTTAACTCTTCTTCAGCTGCATTTTTTTAACTAACAAAATTTTGGAACCTTTGTCAATTATAAAAGGTTATTATAATATCCAACATAAAAGTACAAACAGTGGAACTTGTGACAGTGTTTTAAGACAGAGACAATCCATGTAAAATATAGAAGCCAACAGGAAGAACTTTACAATAAACACTTTGATATGGAGGTCCTAATAGGGACATGATCCAAATGTTAATCATCCTTATTACATGAAATATAGTTTAAAATTTAGCAAAAAAAAAGTAACTAAATTTATGTTATACGCTTTTTGTCCTTTAAATTTCAATTGCTATAATTTACACTCGTCTAAATGTGCAATTTGTCTCCTTTCATGAAATCTCGCCAAATTTGGTTAAGAATTCAATCAATGGTTGATTATTGATGGGATAAATTGTTAAAATTTATTAAGGCAATTCAATGGTTAATAATATCTTAGAAGGATTTTTGTTTTTAATTCATCTTACAATATAAGTTCGGCTTAATTAAGCCTTATATATTATCGTCTCTAGCTTCCTTGTGGGTGACCTAAAACTCTTGAAAATCTCTTAGAACTCCGGGGAATTTTAGAATGAAGCCTTATATTCTGGGTATACGGTAGATCCTTATTATAAATAGTATAAACTTAATATTAACAAATCAAATGATATATTTTATTAATTTAAATTTACTTTTTATAATAATAAAGTGTGAGGGTTTACGGTAGACCCAAACTTAAATAGTCTATCCTAAAATTACCCTAGAATTCAACTTCGTAAATATAGGAATTGTTTGGTGATTTTACTTTTGCAAACCTTGACACATAATATATAATCTTTATTTTATATATATATATATATATAAAAAGTAGTGAAATAATCTTTTGAAATTTAAAATGAACCAACAAAGCACGACACAGTTGACAGATAGTTGAGTCCCTTAAGCATCTTAGCAGGGGTTCGATCACTGGCAGTATGTATGGAAAATGTTTTGTTGGGAGAGGCAAAGCCCACTTCGATGATCTCTACGCCTCAAAGGGGATTAGTCTCTAGCTATCGGATAAGAGATACCCATAGTTCACACCATAAAATTTAAAAGGAGGATAAAAAAGTAAATTCTTTTCAGTAAAACTTCTAAGAATAATAAGTCACTTTTACATTTTAAATTATTAACATTATTAATCATCATTTAGTAGTTATAGTATTTAAGTTAATGGAAATATTATTATGACTTACTATTAACCTTATTTGAATTCGGATTTGGTGTAGTTGATTTTTGGTGCATTTGGTGCTATCGTGGTGCTATCGTGAAATTAGGGTCGTCTGATCTTAATCGGACGACTCAGATGCCGAGATGCTTTTTTAAGACCGATTTAGCATATCGACATCTGAGCCGTCTGATTAAGATCAGATGGCCCAGATTTCATGACAACACCAAATGCACCAAAATACAACTGCATCAAATCCGGGTCCCAAAAGAAACCCTAGCTGCAAGGAATCTCTTCCTCTCTCTCCCACCTTCATGTTTTTTCTCTTTCTTTCTCTCTCTCTCTCGATCGAACCAAATGCAAGATGCGAGTGGTCTTCCAGATTCTCCACAAGTTACAATTGGTAAATCTATCTATATATCACATCAAATTTGAAAATTTCTCTTTCAACTTGTTCTTCCTTCAAATTAGTTAGTAGCAACAGTATATGCTTGTAATCTGGGTGTGCTCAATCTTTGTGTTATTGATTGTGCTTGTTATCTTTTTTTGTTTTTGATCTTCCTGTGATCTCGCAATGGTGACTGAAGAGATTCTTCGTGACGGAGGGACGATGGCGGACGGTGGTGTACCTGCAGGGACTCTATTGCTTAGGTCAGAAAGGGCACGAGCAGAGTTTCAATAAGTAAGAGTGAGAGTGTACCTGAATGGAGGCCACCACCGTGTATTTATAGAGGTATTTTGGCGGGAAAGTCCGTTAGGCAGTTGCAACAGCTTCCTGCAATTGTCCTCGCGCGCTTTGTTGTGGTGAAGCACATGCGCCGAGGCGTAACTGGATCAAGACCGGGATGCGATGCCCGCGAGCTGACGATGGTCATACTTAAAAGTGTATTGTGAATTATATGAACAAACAGAAGAGTTTTGTGACATGACCTCGGCCCTGAATGTCGGAAATGCGCAAATTGCATGTTGGATTTTATATTTGACATCAATACTGGCTGTGTTTGATCTCTGTCCAGAACAATTGCCCCCCAAGTCGGGTAGTTTATCATAAAGTATCCGAATTTGAGAAATTCGAATCTCGGAAACCAAAAATCTAATCAATCCGGCTCGTTGGTGTTTCTGACATCTCCCGACGTGCCATCAGAGTCGATGTCGTTCCAAATTCTTATGTAACTGACGCGATGGTTGATTGACAACCGCTAACCACGTGGCTGCATCGTGTCCTTTTAGGCCCATGGGCCTCACAACCTGGTGCGATCATATGATCGTTGCTTTCAAACATTTAAAAGAGCGGGAGTTAATGCAGCTTCACTTTTCTCCATTCGTGAACAGAGAGCTCCTTCTTCCCCGAATCCCCTTTCTCCTCTGCAACTTGTTCTCCACGACCCCTGTGTGTAGTACCTTCGTTCCCTAGTACCGGAGAGCTTCAGGCATTGAGTTTCGTATTGCATGCACTTGGTGGCCGCATAATTTTTGGAGGAAGTTGAGGAATTTTGCTCAACCTTTTTGAAAGGTACTGCTTCAGCCCCTGTTTCCCCTTTTCTTCTGTATTTTCTTCTTTTTTGAAACACCATAATAACAAGAGCAAGGGCTAAATCTTTGGCGACTGAGGCTAGACGAAACTGCTTCGTCGTTACGGAGGAGCCTAAGGATCCAAGTATCCCTAGGTTGGTGCTACGGCGTAGACGCTTCTCCGGGGCTGCTAGTGTTGGGGGTTCCCAACACGAAGCAGTAACTGAGACTGCTTTCCATTTCCAACAGTGGAGGGATTCTAAGGTGGTGACCGCAGAGTCTGTCGGGATAGTTCGAAAGCACTCACGTGTGCAGACTCATCATCTTCAAATTTTGATGTGATGTATGGACTTTTGGACAAGTCTGAGATGGCAAGGCGGAAAATCCATACTTCTCCCCCAACAAACTATCTCGTTCCTCCACATCTGGCTTCCATGACCTGGGTAGACACCGAGGCCCTTGGGACGCTGGTTGGTACAACTCTGAAGAAGCGCTGGAGTTGGTATTCTGGCATGTTGATTGGGTGGACACGGCCAAGGAAAATGACTGGGAGCTGGAACTGCCCGGGGAACAAGCACGAATTTGCTCGCAAGGGGATCTCTGGGATAACCTCTTTGTCCCGATGTATAAGATACTGTTCGAGGACTTGGGCTTTCGTCTACCCTTCTCCGACTTCGAGTTGGATATCCTGCAGTACTTAGGAGTTTCCCCCTCACAACTTCACCTAAATGGTTGGGGATTCATCAGAAGTTTCATGTTGATGTGCACCGCCTTGGACCTGGAGTTTCACGCCGACGTATTCTCCAACTTCTTCCGGCCACTGATGGTTAAAGAAGGAGAAAGGTATTCGTGGTTGGCGTTGCGATCCGGCCCGGGGGGGAAAGCTTTTTAAGATCTTCCCGTCCTCGTATAAAAACTTCAAGGAAAGGTTCGTGTTCTTCCGACCTTTCGACACCGGGCGGGAGAACATCCTTGGCAAGGCCAGTACCGGGATCTTCAACCCTTACTGGAACCTGGCCCACTTCTGGAAACCCTCCAAGGAGTACGCGGTGGATTACGCGGAGTTTGTTATTTATTAATCTACAAGTGTTATGATTGTGAATTTGCACACACATCAATTTTCATCTAATAAAAGAATTGCTTTTGAATTTCAACATAGATAAATTTCAATTATTGATTCATTTACAATGATAATAAATAAAATAATTAGATATATAATTTGTCTTATATTTAACTTCACTTTTATATTATGTTTGACATTATATTAATCATTTGTTTACTTTTTCATATTTTAATATACAATTTATTAATAAATATTATTTTATTAATTCAATATCTCACCTCTTGTATATCGCACTAGTACTAGATTAGTAATAATTTAAAAGCAAGGGGTGGTGCAAAACCTTGAGGTGGAATGACATCTCATTATAAATCTACTCCACATGATTGTGATTTTAATGCTTTGTTGGGGAGAGGGGGGTGGAATAAGGATTTATTATTAGCCCTTTCGCTTGTGTGGGAGTTTTTTAAAATAAGGTGAAAATTTTAGGGAAATTTTATAAACTTCCAAAACCTTTCGTTCGCACATTTTATGAGTTGAAATTGAAGGATTTTGAGAAAAAAATCAAATGACTTATTTGCCCCTTATTATTTTAAAAGATAACATTTTATTGTCATCAATCACTATTTGCTATCTTTTTTATGGAAGTCATCGAAAGAAACCCTAGCTGCAAGGAATCTCTGCCTCTCTCTCCCCCACCTTTGTGTCTGTCTCTTTCTTTCTCTCTCTCTCTCTCGATCGAATCAAATGCAAGATGCGAGTGGTCTTTCAGATTCTCCACAAGTTACAGTCGGTAATTCTATCTCCATATTACATCGAATTTGAATTTTCTCTTCCAACTTGTTATTCTTTCTAATTAGTTGTTAGCAGCATGTGCTTGTAATTTGGGTGTGCTCAATCTTCGTGTCATTGAATGTGCTTGTTATCTTTTTTATTTTCATAATTTCTTTTACCTCTTTCTTGGTTAAACGTATGAATAGCTTTGTTATATATTAATATACAAGTGTTATGATTATGAATTTGCACACACACATCAATTTTAGTGTAAATTAACTTTTTATATGCAATTTTTTCCTTTATTTGTGATTTTCACCATAATGAACCTATGGCTTTAAACCCTTACATTATATCTAAGATATTAGAAGATGAAACAAATATTGAGTGAAGTTACAAGTCAGATAAAATGGATATTTAAAACTTCCTTTAGTTGTTGTGACATTGAATATTAGAGAAAAGAAATTTTTCATTGTGAACATCGCTTATAAGTCATTCACCACCATTACAAGTTCATTAATTTGACAATGGACTAAGGCAAAATACATACCTATTTCTTAGGAGAGAGAATCTTAGATTTATGTGGAGGAGAGGGAAATGTAATTTAAGATTTTATAAGGGAAAGGGGTGTGTGATGTATCCTTCATGTGTAAGGTGTAGCAAGGACTAATATTTTCTTTGATATAATTCCATTAATTTCTAAATTTATCCATCAGGAGAAAAAGATAAAGTTTAAAAAAAGCATATAAGATTAAAATTCTATTAAATTGTCTTCCAAAGCATACATGTACTAACCCTTATTGTTTTTCTAAAGCTTTCAAATGATAGAATGATAATAACTATATTCTTAATTTTATTACATTCCCTAATAATGTTTTCTTTTCTATATTCTATCCATCCAAACTAACTGTAAATATGAATATATGTATATCTATATTATGCCCCATAAGGCTCTGAAATAGCCAAGTGAAAATATGTGTGAATTCTAGATGGTGCATGTTGCAATTGCATCCATCAATATCCACTAACGCCAAAAGAAGGGGTGGGGGGTTGATGCCACTACATAACATCCTCTCCAGTCCCAACAGCCAAAGCATTCTTCTTCAAATTTAATTAACCCAAAAAAGGGGAGGGGGCACATCTAAATTTCCATCATCAGGTAGAGAATATATTGGGATTTAAACAAAATAGATCAACAAGAAACTGGGAGGGTGAGGGAAAGTGAACTCTTAGAATTACATGAATCTGATTTCCTTTCTAAATTGCAAACAGGAGAGACCATAATCATAACCAATAAGCCAATGATGAATTGGAAGGAAAGAAGGCAGTTGGAATGATGCTCCTAAATTTTATTTGCCGCCTATAAAAACTATACCACAATTCTCCAAACAACCCTCTCAAGAGAGAGCAAAAAAAGGCAAAACAAAGACTTTCTATCAAAGAGAAAAGAAATAGGCAGGATCTAAGGATCAACAGTTGTCAAATCCCTTAACACTACATACAAACTTACACCTCTGCAAGGGGCTCCATAGTCATACTACTTGTTCAAATTGGAATCTTCAAGTTTTGAGGCAGCCGGCTTATCCAAAAACCACACCAACTTCCCCATAGCTGGTTGGACCATCCTTGCAGGTATTAATGGGCAGTCAGGTCCAACATCATCTATTGCCAAGTGTACAGCTTCTGCTTTGCTGTCACCTGTGACTACCACTGCTACATTGGATGCAGAATTGATAACAGGCAAGGTGAATGTGATTCTCTCAGGAGGAGGTTTGGGAGAGTCAGTAATGAAAGTTACCCATTCTTCCCTTTCATTGAGTACTGAGTGATTAGGAAATAAAGAGGCAACATGGCCATCCGGACCCAGTCCAAGCAAAATGAGATCAAACTTTGGGCAGTCACTAATCTCAGACACACTGACAATACGGGTTTTCACTAACTGTCGGATGACAAACTCATAATCATCAGCAGCTTCTTCTGCTGACACTGAATCATTAATAGAATGCACATGACTGGGGACAATAGGCACCTGCAAATGTAACAAGTATAACATTAGCATGGGAATATAAATAAATATTAAGTAATGATATAACTAAACCAGGTACAATCTCATGGAATATGAAAGGACAGACTTGGAGAGACAGGGTGTTCATTTGTTGAACTCAACATATATATAAAAATTAAGCAAAACCTGAATAATCTATTTTCTGGACCCGAAAGAAATTTATCAACAAGCATCTCATATATTTTATACAAGAACAAAAAACATGCAATTCAGGGTTTCAAAATGGCGCCTGACATAAAAAGTGCACCTCTAACAACCAGGGAAACAGTCACAAAATCACTTTCTTAATTGTAGTCTAGGTTTTACAGCTACTGCAGCACAGGAAAACATCACATACAAGTTGAACAATATGTTGAAATTATGGATCCCAGAACGGAATCAGCCAAGAACACAAATGCACAGAAGATATTAGTGAAGACATAACCTAAGCCTGATTATTAAATGTACAGATCCAACTATACAGAGTAATTCTAATTCTCCTTGTACAAAGTATATTCATCATTCAACCAACCGCCCATATGTTTTACAACACCCCAGTTAAACCACACCTTTTTCCTGTATTCATTTACAAATGGCAACTGTTGGGATAAATACATCAAATGCAAGTTGTACACCCCTGGGATATTGTAACGCATCTTATCTTGCTATTAACCTGTGATAAAAGGACAATTTTTAGACTACTTGGTATGTCTTCAAGTAGTCATTCCACATCATTCTTCAATACCCATATAATTTTAAGAAAATACCCCTGGATCATGGGAAATAGACATGTAGATCTAGATGGATTTTGCATGGAACCCTGAAGCACTGCTACATACTGTAGTGGAAAATTTTCAAATTCACCCTTCCTTATTGCAGTTACTCTAAAACTAATTTTGCTGGCACTGATAAAATTGTCCTTAAGAAATCGTAACTAAAACTTGAAGATAATGAGGCATTTATAGATAGTTTCTCTTTCTTTTTGAAAATCTCACTCTTTATATCATACCAAGGTTGAACATACAGGAAAGCTTCTTCTTGTAAATGTATCTGTGCAACTTAGTCTTCCCGGAAAAGTTTATAGTAATTTTTCTGCACCTTTTCTGGCTGGTCTTTATAATATACAAGAGGAAAGATGTATATAATTGGTTGCAGAGCATCATGTAAGGTCTTATAGCTGTGATCTTCAGGCTGGACTGGATTATTTTCTTGAGGCTTTTCCTAAAACCAACATGGTTTGCAGAGCCCGTGACTCAGTCAGCATCGGCACACAATCCTTTAACTCTGTGTTAAGCCAAAATGTCCAGGAGTCATCTGAATGAGATTATAAACTTTGCTTTAGCGAGCTCATACTGTATAGGCTTATCACAGTCAGGAGTGTTACAACCTTCAATCATAATTGTCAACTGATAGGATCCTCAGCACTTGTGAGACCTTTATTCTGAAATCAGTATCTAAAAGCAGACTAGACAACCAACTTGCAGTAATGGAAAGGAGCAGAAAAATTTAGGGGCACGTGCTGCTGATGGGCAATGTACACTGTGTGTAGCAAGAGAATAAAATACTATCAGGTATGACATGCTTCCTACAATTTAAAGTTTTCTTATAATGTGATCATCAATCCTGTTAAGACTGTAAGAATCCCAAACATAACAATTGGTAATTGCACCAGACCAATAATGGATATCAATAGAGTTTGATAACCCAGCACCTTAAAAGTAAAATACCCTCCAAGAAGAGCTCTTGGGTCCCATCCACCTTGCAGACCAGGGTATCAATGTCAACCCAACTATTATTAGACAATTTCTGCTGTCTCTCTAGTCCAACCGTTACAAAATCATGTGATAATTCAGAGTTTCAAGAATTACTGCTTTTAACTCTTAATTTGTATGCATGGGAAATTTTTGTCCATTTAATTAATAACATTTTTCTCTCTTCTCAATTTCTCTTCAACCAAACAAACCCCCCCAAAAAATTTCTCTCTTCTCTTTCTTTCTTTTTTCTCTCAAATTAAACCACAAAAAATGTACTCTCTTTCTCTCCTCTTTCTTTCTTCCATCCATCTTTCTCCCTTCCCTCTTTCTCTCCTCCAGCCAAACAAAGGCTTAGCATCTGCAAGTTTTACAAAAGAATGACTCCACTTATGCCACTGAAATTTTGCACATTTGCTTCATTATGTGCAAACTGACTGGATAGGAGAATGAGTGTAGAACTTGATTCAGCATATGCTTCTGAGCCTCACAAGATATCTGGAGCTTTATTTGCAGCACCTACTAGTAACCAAAGGCTCTCTGTTTGCTGCTAAATTTGGATTGTCATCTCTAACATGAAATTATCATGACCATTGGCTCCCATTTTCCAAAGGTCTAAAAAATACATTGGAGACACCAACAAAGAAATTTCAACACAAATCGAGAGTTAAACAGAAGAAGGACTTGGACCTGATCTGACTGACAAGAGGCAGCTGTTGGGAAGGGAAAGACTAGCCTTACAGACTCAAGGGAATCAAATTGCACAGCAGTTGAAATCAGAAAATTGGAGGTTGGAAAACCCAGAACTTGCCATTAGGTGGAAATCCAGATAAAAGTTGCACCGGTCCTCAAATTAACATCAAACAGTTAAAAATGCTCAAACATGAGAAGTGGGAAGTAAAAGTAATAGATGAAATACTAAAGTTAGATCCTAATGACAATCATCCACCTGTTTGTTGTTAAAAGAAGCCAGTGATCCTATGCTTGTTCAAGACTATCATGGGTACATTATTATTGGTCTAATATTATACAACCCTGAAGGTTATAAACAAAAGCACCTAGGATGAAAGCTGGAGCCAAGATAGAAGTTTGTGAAACCAAAGAAGACATGCGAAAGAAGGGTGAAAATAAACTACCAAATGATAGCCAGGGCATTTATGAAGAGATGCATGTTAATATATCAGCCGATAGTTTTGATTAAGTGAATACATCAGTGTCCTTCATAGAACTACTAATTACCTCTATAACTGAGAATATCAGTTTCTGGGGATAACACTAATCTCAGTCTAAGGCATGATTGACCCTCTTCTCAATGTAGTTCCGACAGCTATGGTGCAACCAGTAGCTGTTATCAAATGCACATTGATCACTTTCAATACCTTTCAGCAGGTCATACCCAATATTTGCTTCATTTGGCAATATAGCCCCCAAAAATCAATCAGGTCTTGCTAGAACCTATGAGCACTGACACTTTTGGCTATTGGGGTGTCCGACACGTGTCAAAGATCGACACTCCTTGTGAAGTGTCCAATTAAATAAATAACTTTTAATGGCTTGGATACGTGCCAAACACAACAAAGATATGGCTGGAACACTCAGCCGACACATGGTTGGACACCTAAAAGGACATAGCTTCTTAACCAAAATTTTCAATTTATTTCTAAATAACAATCTGAAAATAAAATTAAAATTTAAAAATTAATAAAAATATTTTTGAAAAGTAAAAAATCCATGAGATAACCTAAAAGGACACAACTGTCTTCCTCTCTTCTCTTCTCACTCTTTCAACACTCTTCTTTGCAATAGCCCTAGGTTAATCTATATGCCCATGTTCTATACAGTGATTCTTGATTTTTTATGCATCATCATTATATTTCTTCTTTAGTGCAACTTGAATATTTTTTGTCATACTACCATGAGCTTGTATTCCACTCTTAGTCATTATTTTGATGTATTGTGTAACTTGTGCATTAGCTGTTTCAAAAGTATATATTGTCGTGTTGCGGTGTCCTACATTTTGGACATTGCCAGTGTTTGTGTCGTGTTTGGTGTCTGTGTTTGTATCAGTGCTCCATAGGCTAGAACTCCCCGTTTTCCCACACAAACTAGGAACCCTTGAAACATGGTATTCATTGCTGGTTTCCACCCAACCATTCCGAATTAACTTAATTTTCTGCAAGCACAGCCTCGAAGACAGATTTGGCAGTTTTCACATACGATCCTGTTTTTCGGTCAATTGACACCAATAGGATCTTCTTCCAGAAGAGAACCCAAGAAGTATAGGTATCTTTGAAATCTTGATCTTCTTTCATTAAATTTAGAGCCATAAAAAAAATTGAAGAGAAGTGCAGATCACATAAGCAATCGATGATTCAATAACAAATCAAAGGATATCCAAGAATGCCGCAGGATTAAAAAGGAAAACCAACAAAAACCAAATCAGATTATGAAGATGATATCCTAAGATTTATGTATTCTCAGAATATATGGAAATCTCCCCCGCAAAGAGGTTTTTCGGAAGGCTAGAACTCCTCATTTTCGCGCACAAACTATGAACCCTTGAAACATGGTATTCATTGCTGGTTTCCACCCAATCATTCCAAATTGACTTAATTTTCTGCAAGCACAGCCTCGAAGACAGATTTGACAGTTTTGACATATGATCCAGTTTTTCGGTCAGTCGACACCAATAGGATCTTCTTCCAGAAGAGAACCCAAGAAGTATAGGTATGTTTGAAATCTTGATCTTCTTTCATTAAATTTAGAGCCATAAAAAAAATTGAAGAGAAGTGCAGATCACATAAGCAATCGATAACTCAATAACAAATCAAAGGATATCCAAGAATGCCGCAGGATTAAAAAGGAAAACCAACAAAAACCAAATCAGATTATCAAGATGATATCCTAAGATTTATGTATTCTCAGAATATGTGGAAATCTCACTCGCAAAGAGGCTTGTCGGAATTTTTTCAGAAAAAAACTAAAAATCCCAAAATACAAAACTCAGTTGGATAAGGGATATAAAACCAAGTTGGATCTATGCGAGAGAATGTGAAACCAGAGACCTCGCCCTCAAGAGATGGAATTCAGTTAAACTAATGTATGTTTAGTTTGGCATTGAGAGGTGGCCAAACTCAAGTCTGGATCTCTCAATGCAAACATTTATAGCGTTGGAAACGTGAGTTTATCACGTTCCAACGCTAAACCAAACATGCCTAAGTGTATGTTTGGATTGCAATTTGCAATCCCAAACGTACATTTGCAAACGCAGAATGTTTTTTTGAGTGTGTTTGAATTTCTGTTGGAAATTGCGTTTGAGTATAATTTTCATCTTGAATCCACGTTTAAACCAACGTAACTCCATGTTGCTTTTGCAAACGTAAATTATGTTTAAACCTAAGTTTGCAAACTTTAATCCAAACACACTCTAAATCTTATTTTTGTTGAGTTGCATTTTATGAAACAGCTAATGCACTCATTTTCCAGGACCAACAAAGACCAGTGTGGCAAATTGATCTGGACTTGCCAAAGCATCAAGGCTGCAATCTTTTCCGATGTACCAGCAGCCACGTAATTATCAAGCCGATGTTCTTGCAACCTCAAACTCAAATTATCAACTCAAGACTTAGTCAATTTCAATCTGATAATCCACATATATCTTAATTTCAACTGATTCATTGATCCTTATCAAATCTTACTCAAGAAAACATAATGGGTGAGCTTACTGGTTTCCCCCAGCATTTTGCAGATGTGACAATGTTTATCTACCACATAAGTGCATCGTGCCACCAATAGCCATCTTGGGGATGTAACCATGGTTTATCTCCATCTCATGAACACATCAAACTAACTAAATCACAGTTTATCTCAATCCCATGATTTTTTTATGATCAGTTATGATTTATCTCAATCCCTTGAACATGTCAGACCAATTCAATGGTCAGGCAATTATATGGTGGTCAATCTCAATCCCATAGCTCTCCTAATTTCAGGTTCGCAACCATAGCAGTGAAATTTAGAACTATGCTATCAGACATTCATACGCCTTGGCAGTCGGCATACCCCATAACTTGACTTGCCAAATACCAAGTTGGGGTGCAAGTGCACTGTACTAATCTCCTGGACTCATTTGGCCCAACCCAGTAAGGTTAGCCAAATATCTAACGCTTGTCAGCACCAGCTGTTATCACGGTCAACCCTTATCAGGATTAAATCCTACTCCTAGTTCTAACATTTCTCAGTATGACTGTATGAGTTAATGGACATTCAAAATAAGGAACATTGGAGAGAAAAAAACTAATGTTCCACGTGACCAAGCGAATTTTGGGAAGTTTATTTAATGAATGCTCAAAATTGAAACCGCTATTCAATTTTTTTCAGTCAACAGGCACGGGAGAAATTAAAACAATTCATCTTGTTAATGGATGATATCCTTGTTCCCATTTGTTTGACTTTCCCATTTAAGAAGCAATCAGGAAAGAAGGTAAATTAGTAAAGAACAGTTTAATGCCTGAAAAACTATTAAGTATACCACTCTCGTCCAACATAATCTGAGAATAAACCATTCTTCATAGAAACAGATAAGGCATAGAAAAAAAATGAGATGTTTGAATTGAGGGAACAACCTTAGACAGAAGGCCATCTTTAGCAAGCTTATAATTGCTATCAGCATGGTTTTTTGCAACAACACGCTCATCAGCCCAGAAGATATACCACTTTGCCCAGTCCACAGTCTTGTTATAAGGAGTTTCACAGAGTTTTCTGTTTGCAACCGTAAGTTTTAATGTTTAAACCCAACACCAAATCATAAAAGCATAGAAACATCATTTGAAAAAGATAAGATACAAATACCCCATTAAGCCAATGAGAGAACCACCAGATAAAGCAATGGAAAAGACTCCCCGCTCCTTCACAGATGCCTCTGATAATTCAGCAATATAGTCTGCCAAATCAGTCCTTAGCTCATCCAAACTCTCATGAATCCTCAACTCTCCTCTATTTTCATCACCACCAGAGAGAGCCATGGTTTGAAAGAGTCCGACAGCTCTGATTTATACACCAAAAAAACAAAAACAAAGAGAGCATCAAATCAATTTTAGATAGAAACAAAAAAAAATAAATTGAAATACCAGGTATATATAGCAGTCAAGTCATCACTGAATTCTAAGCCCTCCTAAACCTAAAACACAAATGGGATTCCAGAGTTCTCCACTTCACAATTTAAAACAAAAATCTAAAGAAGAGGAACACGCAATAAGGACATAGATATTAGATAATTTTACTGTTTATTTGACTACATGACTTAGAAACCCGCATGAGTCATATGACACTAGAGGTATAAAGTAAAATCTATAAGCTACTGCTTGATATGATTCAACCCATAAATTCAATTGGCGTATAGAGTCTCTAATTGTCAAAAAGAAGGAAATTCAACAAAGGGTATCATCGCCACTACAGCACAACCCAAATTTCCAGAGATCGTTGCCAAAAAAAATGCTGGAACCAAGTAAACACTTGACGATTGCAGAAAAAAAATTAAAGAAAAAATAATAACAGGCCCCAGATCAAAAAACATGTTGAATTGACACCCTCCACTGCAGCATAAACTTGAAAAATAACAAAAGCATGAAGGTCAATGATACTCTCAATCTCATGCAGTATAAGATAACAGGAAACTGCGACAGACAAATAATCGATACGTTTGAGAAGAATAGAAAGGAAGGAAGAAATGCTTACAAAGAAAAAAAGGGGGTGGTACACAGAAGAAGCTGACGAATGGTGAAATTGGGTATGAACACCAAGTTTATTATATATATATATATATATATATATTACGTGTTCGAGGATTTGGATTGTCTATGGTTCTAAAAGAACTCAACCATAAAATATATTTTTATTTTATTTATAAAATATAAATTGTAAAACCTGCCAAACCAATAGATGCATAACTCACCTCGTACAGATAATTTTCAGCTACACCGCAGCTCAAAAAGTGCAAAAATTATTGCTAATCAAATATTGAGATTGTGTTTAAAAAGGTTAAATCCTTCTAGATGTGTGATATTTATCAAAAGGACCACAATACATTATAAATATAATTTTAGGAAATTTTAAATTATTTGTGTTGCTATCATGATGGCATTTATTTTAAATATATTTGTCACTAAATTTATTTTCTAAGAAAATTCTATTAAAGGGATTATTTGTATTATAAAAAAGTTAATTTTTGTAAATAAAAGTTTTACTATAAGATTAATAAGATGAGAAGTAATATTTAAGAAGCAATTGAGAATTTTAGCAGTAAAAGTTTTAAGGATAATGCTATTTAAGAAGAATTTATACCTTGTGGGGTTCTGCGTGCATCCAATGATCGCGACAGAACACACGCAAACTGTTTCTCTCTCTCTCTAATATAGACGGATTTAAAACTAAGATAGGGGAGAACTCTGTTTGCTTTTTTTTTTCTTTGCCAACAAAATAATCACTTATGTTTTTTTCCTATCTCTCTCTTCCTCTGTTCCAGTGTTCCTCCTGTGTTCTTTATAATTACAACAATAGATAGATGATAAGGATAAATATGACATGTCAGAAGTAAGCAAACAAATGTAAATTCATGTTATAGTTAGAATGAGTTTTTGCTAATTAATTTGTGTTATAGCTTCTAAAAACTGAAAGTACATTAGGATAGTTTTGAATACAAGATACTTTAATCTCTCTTACTTCAACTATATTAAAATAAATATTAATAAATTAGTATTTTAACTACATTTGCAATGTACATGATAATATTATTATTTTGTTGATCCTATTAAGATATCTCGTAAAAAATATCAAGTATAAAATATTACATATTTTAAAACTTTAGCAAAAATATTCAAAAGATAAAGAGATTATCATATGAAATTTATAAATGAAAATTTAAATTAAAAAGTTTTAAGAATAAAAAGAGATTCAAACCAGTATCACTTGGACGATATTAGATAAGGAGAAATTTAATTTTTTATAATAATTGAAAAAATTACAATCTTTTTATAATTTTAAAAATAAAATATAAAACATGTGAATTAATGTGAGAGTTTCAATGACTTAATAGTAAATGTGGAATCTTTATTAGAAATAAGAAATAAGACATAAATTTAAATATTTTCACTCATTCAATATTCAAGTTAATTTAACCAATAAGGGTTAGTTCAAGTGGTACATGTTTGATTCACTTTAAAAAAGGTCTCGGGTTCGAGTCTTGTGGATGGAAAAAATCTTTGTTGGGAGAGCTAACCCCACCATGACGTTAATGCTTCCACCTCGAACAAGACTGTGATTAATACATTGCATGATCATTGTTGCCCGTGCGAATGTTAGTTAACACTTACAGGTTAAAGTAAAATCAACATTAACCTCAAGAGATTAGTCGAGTGGAGCAAAACATAATCTTATATATGACAAGTTGCAAGTTTGAGGGAGCCAAAATCCCGCCTGATAGCAATTTGTCTCCCCTCCAAAAGTGGGGATCTGGAGCGGAGGGGATGGGTTTAAAATAAAACTATCAAAATTACTTAAATATTCCTCCACTCATATTAATAAAGTTGGATGTTATAAAAGTATGAGGATATAGAAGTAAATTAGTTTTATTTTTCATCTCCCCCTTATGAACCACTATGCCAAAAAAAGGCTTTTTACCGCGGTTCAAGAAGCCTTTTTACCGCGGTCACGACCGCGGTGAGATAAAAGGCATTTACCGCGGTTAATTTTCGAAACCGCGGTAATTGAGTTAGGTTTTTTACCGTGGTTGCGAAAAGTAACCGCGATAAATATCCTGGAAGTGTGACAATTCTGGCACACTTATTTACCGCAGGTGGCCTTCTGAACCGCGATAAAAAGCCTTTTTCTTGGCAGCATTATAAAGAACAGACAAGTTAGTCCCTGTTTCAAGCAAGAAAAAGAAAACACTACTACAAATATATACCAAATTATGGGGAATTGCTTTTTTTTTCTTTTCAAATTAATTGGGATTTACCATTACCCTTTAACATATGCCCCATGATTTCAAAACTTTCATATTATCATCTAATTAGCTAGAGAAGACACTAAATATGACATATTACAATCAAGCACACTATTACCCTCAATGTTCCCATAAAGGAACACCATTTAATTTTTCCCCCTAAAAAACAAAATGAAATGTGGGAAAATAGAGGGGGATTTATCTATAGGTAATTCATTAATTGGTGAGGGACAAAATTCTAAAATTCTAAAGAAAATTTGACAGAGTTTCCCTTGTATTATCAGCTTCCCCAAATAGCTAAATTCTTGTCAAAGCTCAATTGCAACCATTCTAATCCATCAAACAAAGTTCAAGCACTTGTTAATAGAATGTGTAGACAATTAATGTGTACAAACCAAAATACCATAGACTAAAGAAGTATGTAAATAGCAACATCAATCCATACATGTAACCAACATGAGTATATTTTTACTTGCTTATAATATTCTCGAAGATATATCGGCACCACTCTTGCTTGACTTCTTCTATTTGTTCAGTAAAGTATTTTTCGGACCTGTAGGTAGGGAAGTACTGCAAATTAAAACATCAAAGTAAACGGTAGTTAATATTTAATTTGTATTCTTATGTAAGAAATTATGACAGTTGTATATAATTATGAAAATAAAACCATACTTCATGTGGGATTACTCCTTCTTCACTACAGAGTAAAATATGATCTCGCCTCCCCTCATTTGAACCAAAAAATTACATGGACGTTAATTTCTAATTAATACTCTTCACATCAATACTTTTCTTTTAAAAAAAATTACATCCATTATTTTCTATGTTATTTATAAAAGGGAAAAGAGTATAAAATCATACTAATTTTTCCCCTTTTGTAAATAGGCACCATGTATTTTCAAATTTTCCCAATTAATCTTAAACTCTTATCATTATTGCAATAGATCCTTTTATTAATATAAAATTGAATAATTAACATAGTCAATCTCAATCTTTCAATTTTTTTTTGTTTTTTTCTCGGTGTATAAGGAAAGTAATGAGGTTTGAACCTAGAACCCCATGTTAAACTACCCAAACCCCCAACCACTAGGTCGACCCTAATGGTTTCAAAATTTTATGTTTTAAATATTAAAAACACATCAAATAGTAAAATTTTTATTTTTATTATTAAATTCTATCAGATTTTAAGCATATTTGAAATTCCAAAAGCCCGCAAAATATGATGGTGTGTTCTTTTAATTTAGGATATATTTCCTTTTTTAAATATTTTAAACCCAAAATCTTGAAGGATTGGGTTTGATTCCATTAATTATTTAACTTCATGTTAATGAAAGTGCCTATTATATCAATGACATAAGTTTATGAATTAATTAGAACAAAATAAAAGTTTACTATGCCTGTTTTACAAAAGTATGAAAGATAGGGTGATTATATACTCTTTTCCCTTTATAAAAAATTATGTGCAAGATTTGTCCACAAAACATGTATGTGTATATGTGTTAATAAATAATTTAAAATAAAAAATAAATGAAAAAATATTATAAAAAAATAGATATGATTTTTTAAAAAAAATATTTAATTTTTTTTGTTAATCACATATATTTACTGTATAACTAGACATACTGACTTAGTCAAAGTTAGAAGATATTTAGCTTTGTAAACTTGATAAACACACTAATATTAGTATAATATATTTTGAGATTTTAAATTAGCAATGTAATCATAATTTTTTAAAAAATATTAATAGAAGTGTAAAAATTTGACCTTTGAAAATTTGATATACATACTAATGTTATATCATATTTTGAGATTTTGAATTTTAATTTAATCATTAGACTTTTTTTGTCGAAATTGGACTAGTTAAGTTTCACATAAAAAAACATTAATAGAAGTGTAAAAATTTGACCCAACAAAGCTAACCAAACACCTGCCCAAATCACAAGCTCACAAATATACAAATGGGTACTTTTGTTTAATATTTTACCTTATTGCACAGAGCAATGAATGAATGCAATATCTTTTTTTATTCTGCACACTAGTAGTGTGTCACTAGTCACTAAGAACACGTTTTTGCTTTTAGCTTTTTGGGGTGGGTGGGGTTGGGAGAAGGGGGACTGCTTTGCTAAAATGCTTATGATTTCTTACTCCAATTGGAAACATGGTTAAGTTAGTTCTTTAGGTAGTAATTTGTTTTAATCCATAAAATTCCAATTCGAAACTTTATTTAAAGAGAATTAAATATGTTAATTATTATTTTAAATGGAAGGAAATCCAAATAAATATAAGATACAAATATTATGTTGCTATTTTAAAGACAAATAAAAAACTCCTTACCTATATTAAAATCAAATGTTGCAGGTAATAAATGCATTAGTTACTGTAGAAGTAATTTTAGGTGAAAAAAATAAAATAAATCAAAGATGTCAAATGTATTTAACTTCTTCATAATTAAGTTTAAATTCGTTTTTGTAATTCACCTACTCTAAAAGCTCTCTTATTTAATTTTTTTATAAATAACTAATTTCAACTTATGGAGAAGTTAATTTCATTTGACCTCTTTAATTCATTCTATTTTTATTTTCTAGAAGTTATTATGCAGAAGTGTATCCAAACTAGTTCATGATTCATTACCAAAAAAATGTTGTATATATGGTACCAACGGTCGTGGCTCAGTTGGTCTCAGATTGTGGGAGGGGTTCGATTCATTTTTAGGAAGGGGTGAAGAGTCTTAATGTGACTAGATCTCGGACAAGATTGTCTCCAGTAATAAGAGATATATATATGGTTAAAAATAAATATGTTGCAGATATGGTGGTGGTATTTGAAATCAAGGATTTTTAGAAGGAGTAAAACAAGTCATGCACATTTCTTGATTTACTTTTTTATTTTTAATATATATACTTTCATTAATAATCATAAAAATCACTTTTTTCTGTTTTCACTATGAAGTACCACTATAAGAAAATTGGTTTATATAGGCAACTCACGGCTTCCAGAAAAAGAGAAAAAATCATTGATAAATTTAAATTAACGATGGCTTTTCAACGGCCACAATGTTCGAGTCTAATTTTTTTTCCCCGTGGACCACTTCTAACTATTGATGATTATTGACGTCTCAACAAAAAAGGAAAGTAACCTTTGTTGTTACACTGTGTTTCTTTATTTATATATATATATATATATATATATATATATATATATATATATAAAAGTAAGGTAGTGAAATGATACTTTGATATCTAAAAGGAGGATAAAATGGTAATTTTTTTTCAATAAAACTTCTAAAAATAGTAAGTCATTTTTTATATATTAAATTGTTAACATTATTAATATCATTAATTATGTTAATGAAAAAAACACTATTACTAACTTATAAAAATAATCATAATAATAATAAAGATATATCCTCTAATTTACCTTAAAGCCTATAACTTTTACTACTCTTTGTTTTACTTAATTAAATAATTTAATTTATTTGATAAATTAAAATACCAATATCTGAAAAATGATTAAAAGTGGCTTAAATTAATTGAGATAAAATGCATAAATCAATAAGTAGGGGCAATGATAAAAATAAATATAATACCAATTATAAATTAAACACTTTTTAACAAATGAAAATGAAAAATGTTAGTCACATATGAATCTCTTTGATGTAAAATACTTTTAGTTAAATATAAGAAATGACATCGAGATATAAAAGAGGATATTAGAGGGAATAAGACTTAAGAAAAATTAAAATAGGAGTTTCATGATAGGGTGTTGATGGAGGGGGTGATTGGAAATGGGAGGAGAAGTTAAGAGATAGGTTTTATGTTTATTAACGTTCATAAGAATTTACCTCAGCAGTCTATAACTTTTATGATAGAAGAGTTGATGAAGAAGATGATAGGAAATGGGAGGAGAAATTAAAAGATAGGTTCTATGCTTATTAATATCGTTCATAAGAATTTACCTCAAAAGCCTATAACTTTTACTAATCTTTGTTTTGCTTCATAAAATAATTTAATTTATTTTAGAAATTACAAATATTGATACCTGAAAAATAATTAAAAGTCGCTTAAATTAATTGTGATAAAATGCATAAATCAAAAAATGGGGGCATTAATAAAAATAAATAATACGAAATTATTAAATTAAGCACTCTTTGATGTAAAATATTTTTAGTTAAATATGGGAAGTGCGGTCGGGATAGAAAACAGGATATTAGAGGGAATAAGACTTAAGAAAAATTGAAATAAGATTTCACGATAGGAGAGTTGATGGAAGGGGTGATTGGAAATGGGAGGAGAAGTTAAAAGATTTATATATAGTATGCTTATTAACGTTCTTAAAAAGTTAGTTATTTTTTAATATCTAAAATGTTATATATATATATATATATAAGTCTTCAAAAAAATATGATATTTATGGATATTTAGTTATTTAATTAATTTTTACCATTTTTATTTTAGAAATATAACATATTTTTGAATATTTTATTTCATATTAACGGTCCATGTGTTATAGATAAATAATTTGATAAGTTTGATGATGTTTATACTTTTAAAAATTTTAGCGCAATAAGTTATTCAAATTTTTCAAACCATAACATTAAAATTAAAGCAATATTTCTATCATATTATTGAGAAATATAAATTTGTCTTTTAGAGTGTGCAAAATGATGCATAACTTATAATCACTCAAATGAACATGTATGTTTTCAAATGAAGAGTTACATTAAAAACAATGTTCAAGAAAAATATTAATTTTAAGGTTTTCATTAATTTCATCAAATAAAAATATTATTTTTAAATTTCAACGCAAACAATTTGTAATTGTCATTCTGTTTATAATTATAATAAATAAAAGACTTATATATATATATAATTTGTCTTATATGTGACTTTAATTTTATATTATGTTTTTTTGTTTAACCACAGGTATTCTTCACGGGAGGCAATCCTATTTGAGTCGAGAACCTCCACATCGTGGTATATAGGGCTGATTTTATATTATGTTTAACTCTATATTCAACAATTTACTTTTTTATATTTTAATATTCAATTTATTCATTAATATTATTTTATTAATTCATATATTATGTCACGTAGTATATATTAAGAATCTCACGAATGTGGCCTAGGTAATCCCCAAAGCTACATAAACATGTACATAACTTATCACAAATAGTTATATATAAATTACTAAATTCAAAAGACCTAATATACATGAGAGGGAATATAATCATGATTTTTTTTTACATTCAATTTCATACCCTCCATACATTCAATATATCATGATTTTTTTTTACATTCAATACATCAATATTTTCTTTGAAATCAATTTTTTTTACACCATAATTTGTCTTATTTTTTTCTCTCTCTCTATTTCATTTTTTCTATCTTTTTCTTCCCTACACTCCATACATCAATTTTTATGGTGTAAAAATATTGATTTCAAAGAAAATATGACAAATTAATATTTAAATAATGTTTGATTTGATATTAAAAGGTGATCAAACTTAAATTTAGATTCTTTAACGTTATTATTTATAATGTTAAAAACGTAAATTTATTATATTCTAATATTAAATCATACATGGTTTTAAGTGTTATACTTGGTCAACGCTCCTACAATGCCATTCACTTCATCTGATTTCGTATATATTGCTTGTGTTTTTCTTTCTCATGATTGAAAGCTTAGGCCATTTCAATCTTAATTTAGGGAGTTCTTTAATTGTGATAACCTACTTTATGTCTTATTATTTCATGGTGTTGGCTTAAGGTCATGATGGCAACTAAAGGACATGATGTTGCCATCATGTCACCCATCATATATTTAATTACCTCAGGTTCTCTTCAACTCCACCACCGTAGAAATCAAATGATGAAAGAAAGAGGGGATTGGAATCTATAGCAATCCAAATCAAGGTACAGTGTCAAAAGAGTGGGAGCTTCAACTAAAGAAGGAAAATACTACTCTCAATTTAGTTGCTTAAAAATTATTGTACCACGAGTTAAGTTTTCAAAATAGATTATAGTTATTAAATAATAAGTTCATGAAAAAATAAAATATCATTCAAAAAGTAATTATATCATTAATTATATCTTGAAAAATTTATTATCATTAAATAAGTTTCTAAAATTATAAAAATATCAAAATATATATTAATCTTTTCATTATATCCACATGATTTATTTAGTAATACTAGTGTAGAACCCGTGCGTTGCACGAAATCATTGAAAAGAGCAATTATAATAACTGAAAATACTAAAAAAATGATAATATGTTTCTAAATAAACAATTTAATAAAGCTAATCTTCAAAATTCAATAATAGGAGACTTATGACAGAAATCCTGCAAAAAAAATAAAGGGAGTTGGTTAATTTAAAAATAGATAAAATGTTGTATAAATGTAAATAAAAAAATTAATAATGGAATGAAATATAGAAAAAAGTGTTGAATAAATACCTGCTCAGAATACTTTGAAATGATCAGATGTATTGAAATAAATACATGTTCATGAAAGTTTCTGGAATACTTCTCTATAGACAACGTTAATTGTGCAATTCTCAGAAACATTATCATGATTTTTCAATAAAATCTTTAATCCATGGATAGATTTCACTCTTGACAAAGCAACATACAACTGACCATGTGTAAATACTGGTCTTGGAAGAAATAATCCAACACATGACAATGTTTGTCCCTGAGATTTATTGATTGTCATTGCAAATGAGACAACAATAGGAAATTGTCTTCTTTGAAATTTCACTGGAAGAGTTTGATTATTTGGAATCATGTTCATCCGGGGAATAAGTGCAATTCCACCGGCTCGATTTCCAGTAAGAATTTCACATTCTATAACATGATTACCCAACCTTCTTATCTGCATTCTGGTGCCATTGCACAACCCATTAGATTGGTCTATATTTCTCAACAACATGATGGGAACACCAACTTTCAAAACCAATTTATGTGGTGGCAGACCTGAACAATTCAAACCATTTAAAACTTCAGGTGAAAAAGTTTCTAATTCACACTGGGAATTACCTTCTTCTCTACAAACAGAATCTGAACTCAAATAAGTTCTTTCCTCTCCTGTGATTATGTCCATGATATGATTGTTTACTTGGGAAACCACATCCAAAGTTGGAGCCAATATGCTTCTTTCCTTAAAGAATCCTGGACTGTTCATGTTTGATAACATATCAGGATATACAAAATCAATTAAATCATCCAATCCATTTTCAGAATTCTTAATTAACATCTGTTCAGGTATTTGAATTTCAGCTTCACCATCAGTAGTGTCCCCTGCAAGGCCATCTCCGACTTTTAACAACCATTCACTAAAGCTTTTCAACTCAGCAGTTGTGCACTTACTGCTTTGATCATTAAGTCTCATGTTTTTTGTAAGTGTTAGTACTTCACAGAAAGACCACGGGTATGAAGAATTGATTACTGAATTAGCTATGTCTTGCCTTGATCCTCTTGGAATAACTGGTAATATCTGTCTAAAATCTCCACCCAAAACAACTACTTTTCCCCCAAATGGCAAATCAGGTTTATAGTTATCACAAAACCTCAAGATATCTCTAAAACATCTATCCAATGCCTCAAAGCACAACTTACTGACCATGGGAGCTTCATCCCATATAATCAACTTTGCTTTTTGAATCAATTTAGCATGGGGAGATCCTTGCTTAATGTTGCAGCATGAGTCCTCATTAATATTCAATGGAATTTTAAATCTTGAATGTGCAGTTCTTCCATTTGGAAGTAAAAGTGAAGCAATTCCACTTGAAGCAACATTCAAACAGATTTGACCTTTACATCGAACTGCAGCAGATAGTGTATTCCACACAAAGGTTTTTCCTGTGCCTCCATAACCATATAGGAAAAAAAATCCACCATTGTCACCTTCAACAGCTTGCATTATTTTGTTAAATGCTGTTTTTTGTTCATCAGTAAGTTTCTATAAAGAATTACCTAAAAAATCAGTTAGAACTCCACGATCAAAATTCAACTCTTCTGCAACCAATCTTGATGACAGATTCTGAACTGTATCTGCTGATGGCAAAGGAATTGGAGGATAATCTCTTAAGCTTCTTCCATTCCCCTGCATCATTTCTTCTATCTCCCCAAGACAAATGTTTTTAATCTCTTCTTCACTTAATTGCAAATCTACAATATTAAAAGTAATAAAGTAAGAATGATTTACAAAATCGTAAATAAAATTATTTAGTAATAAAAGTAAACATTCACCTTCCATCTGTAGCAGTTGCCTTTGGTTATAAAGAATACTATCAGATAGTTCTTGCCAACAACTTTCCCATACACACTCTGGTCTTGAAATGTTATTTGAAATTAACATGATAGTAAATAATTTTCTGATATAATGACCAGAAGCCCATGTGAATGATTCCTTAATTGCATCAATGAATTCTTTGTCATCTTGAAGCAGACCAAGTGCATAACATGCATCTTTAAAAGTTGGGTAAATAAAACCATTTACAGTTCTTATGTCTTTAAAACTCATGCATCCCTTTTGGATATTTAGCAACAATCGAAGATAATAATCCTCTCCATTTCCGGTAGGAACATGAGAAACTCTTCCAATAGCAAAACCTTGTTGTCGAGGCACCCATTTTAAATACTTTTTATTCCACACAAATTTTGTTGGAAGTTCAGTATAGGTCAACCCCCTAGCATTTGTATACTCTTTATTAGCCTGCATCCAGCCTTGAAACATTGTGGTCTTGATTTCAGCTCTTTCCAAAACATTCTCAACATCTTCATTATCTCTAAAAACAACAGACTGCTGATCATTCAAATGAAAAGGTAACCTGATGACAGGAGGATATTTGACCTGAATATCAAAGGTAAATAGCCTCCATGTAGCTTCACATGCTGATATATACCTACAGTCATAATAACTTTGGATCTCATCCACATAATCATGATTTAACAATGAAGTTGTCACTCTGTCATTGCCCTTGTGCACATACTTGAATAAGTACTTAATAGAACTTGTTTGACATGTGTATTCAACATTAATATGACATCCAAACTTCAAAAGTAATTTTGAGTTGTAAGGAACAATGAATGTGTTGTCAATGAGACACTTCTTTTTTTGAATAACTCTCCCGTTATCAATCCTTCTATACCTTGGAAAACCTTCATCATCTATTATTGTCCGATGTCTGAAACACTTTGGATAATGCTTAGTACATTTTCCATTTCTCATGCAAGGAGAATTTCTGTTATAAACACCACATGGTCCATGAACCATGAATTTACTAACTAATCCAAAAAGTTTAGGATTCGAAACACTGTCAGGAATTTCTGCACATATAAACCTATCAATATCCTCAGGAGATCTTGGATTATGTTCAGGATGCATGAATAACAAAATGTGTGCATGTGGCAACCCACGCTTTTGAAATTCAATAGTACAAACATCTGAAATTTAAACAAAAATTCAGTAATTTAATTAAATATTTCATGTTGAGTTGAAAAGAAAAAAACAAATTAGTAACTTACATGCAGATACTTTGCCAAAGATATACCCACTCTTTAAATCTTTAATGAGCTCATCTAACTTAATCTTGAAGACTCTGCACAAAATATCTGGCCTATCTTCAGCACTTACTCCATGTCTCTGAATATACCTCTTAACTTCAGGCCATTCTGGATTGCAGGTCATTGTAATAAAAAAACTTGGATATCCAAAATATTTGCAAATGGCAAAAGCATCTTTACAATTATTAAACATGTATCTAGGACCACCAGTAAAAGAACTTGGAAGAATTATTCTTTGTCCTGTAGCTGCTGCATTAGTCTCTCCACGAACTAAACATTCATGTAATCCTTTATACTGATCCACTCTTAACTTAGCTTGATTGAATCTAATGTACCTTAATCTTTCAGCTTCAACCATAGTATATGCATCAACCAAAAACTGTTGAAATAACCTTTTTGATTTGAGCAAAATAGGAGAATCTCCAATTCTTTCCTGAATTCTATATGCGAAAAATTCTCGCATGCTTACCTTATTCCTTTTCCTACTGGAACAGCCTGCAACATTTTCAGAAGTTGGGATATCAGGACGATATCCATCTTCGCCAAAGGGGAAAATTAAAGGATATTGCAATCCCAAATAGTTAGGATGTAGTGTATCCACAATTTGAAGGCTCCTACATTGGGTTTCTAAAATAATGTCCCTGTGTGCAAGAGATTCATCAATGTCTCCTACAATTATTGTAGCTACTTCTGAAGCAGAAGGTAAATTGTATGTTCTTCCATCCGTATTCCTCTTTCTAATCAATTTTAGCTTGATATCACCAAAATCTCTTTCAACAAAACGATCTCTTGCATATCTAAAT
Source organism: Sesbania bispinosa (assembly GCA_026901365.1). Classification (NCBI taxonomy): domain Eukaryota; kingdom Viridiplantae; phylum Streptophyta; class Magnoliopsida; order Fabales; family Fabaceae; genus Sesbania; species Sesbania bispinosa. The sequence continues at coordinate 947,802 of QLOH01000311.1, forward strand.
GACTTTGCCAGGACATTATGTTCATCAAGCATTTCCTTTAGGACTGTCACTATTTCTATATCTAATGAAGATGAATCCTTATTCTTTCTGCAAATCATTTTCAAAAATAAATTTATTAATAAGATTGGACTTAAACAATGAGGAAAAGTATATGACATTGCATTAGAGTATACCTGACAGCATTTATTCTGTTATCAACTTCATTGTCTGTATCATATATGTACAATTGTGCAAACTTTGGTTTCTGGTTAGGCTGTGGAATAAGACTCCCAATTGTATGATAATTTTGACCACCCAGTAAGAAAATTGGAGGAGCTGTTCCGTTATTTACTTCATGATTTACTTTTCCAGCCATTGATGTGAATGAAAACATTCCATTAAATGCTCGAATGTTGTTCAGAAAATATTTGCTTCTTTCATTCCTTTTATTGTGTAAATCAGCTAAAATTGGTGGAGGCATTGGAAGCAATGGCAACTTGACTTTTCCTTCCATGCAACAAAGAGAAAATTTAGGTCTATTTGAACCTTTAGTTTTTGATAACCTCTCATCAGATCACATTAAAGCCTTGCAGAATTCACACTCAAATGAATTGTCTCCAATGTCTAAGACTTCTGAAATAAAATACAGAAACATGCAAAAATTTGTGTGTCAGATTAGATAAAAAATATGTAACTGTATAACAAAAGGCATCATCAAACCTTCCTCAGGATGGGACATTTGAAATATTGCATGAGCTTGTAACAAATCTGAAAATAAGAATAATATATAGGAATATGTATTATCAATGATTGTAAAATAATTTTAAAGCAGATATTCAAACAAACTAAAACACCTCTTAATTCAATTTCATATACCTGCAAAGGTTGAGTCATCAAACATATCCATTCCATCCAGGTCTTCTTCTATAATTGAATCATCAAATTGATCTAACACTGTATAAATGATATTACAGAACATTAAATAACATAATACATAATCAAAATGGGGAACCTTGCATGTTAAGCAACATTTTATAGATAAAGTACCTTCATAATCATTAAAAGGATATCTGTCAGATTCATTAGTCTCAATATGTTCAGCATCTTGGAATAAATAAGTAGGATGACATTGCACAGACTCGATTATTCTTGAGTTTTGTATGACATGCTTCCCTCTTTTTACTTTAATACTGTCATGAATTAGATAAATGATGAATATGTCATATTAAAAAAGTGACTAAAAAATGTTTAATGGCAAATACTTGTTATAAAAAACCTTGGAGTTAAAGTTAAGATGTCACTATGTGCAGGAGAAGGAGATGATTGGATTGGCTTATCCTGAAATCTTATCCTCAAATTTTCAGACATCTCTTTAGAAGATCCTGTCAGCAGAAATAATAAGTTATTCCTAAATCTTGTTTTCAATACCTTCAAGTGGTTAAATTAATTATAATAGTCACTGATGCAACTTGAGAAGTATTCTGAGTTGTTGTACTCACAACCATTTATGTGGAAGAATCTTGAAATAGGACAACTTTCAATTGTGAATATTTTGAGAAACATAATATTAAAATATGAAAGATGAAAATGCACAAACCATTTGTTACTACAGATTGAGTCATTGATGGATTGACTACTTCGGTGGCAGATAAGATGGGGTTGACTTTGATACTTCCATTAAGAATCAAAAAATTTTCCTCACTCCGTGCAATAACGTTTTCTAAAACAATTAAATCAAGTATGAATACAAAAAGAATGAATCTATAGTCAATGAGATATATTCATGACAGAAAAAGTTGAAAGATAATATTAAAACAATACCTTTGCATATCATGTTTTCTTTTCCAGAAGTGGTTGCTCTTCTTTTTGTTAAAGGAGTTATTGAAACATTATCTATTGTAACAAAAAGTAAAATAATACATTAATTAATTTCACAAAAGATGAATTCTAACATGAACAACAATTACATCAACTACAAACCTGACTTATTGGATCCAAAGGTTTCCTGCTCTGTAAATTGTTGTTTAAACTGGTATTATTGCTTAGTGATTAAGTATTTCCATCCTGAGGCTGAATTCGTCTTTTCCTTTTATTCATCATAATCATCATCCTTGTACACCGAGCCATCTTCTTCTGATATTCATCATCTTGTTCCATGGCTAATGAAGGGAGAAAGAATTCAATGAAAAGTAAAGAAACTTGTATCTTGTGTAATGTTTTATTACTCCAATATAAATGAAATACGATTTCAATTTAACCATCTATTAGTCTTATATTTAAATATTTAAACTAAATAAACCATTTCAATTTACTGTACAGATTTTTATTTTTATTAATAATCAACGTGAATCTTTATTTAATAAAGTGATTTATTATGAAAATATTTTAGGCAATATCATGATTATTTAAAACATTAATACAAAATATTTAAAAAATAAAATTTTTATAATAATAAAATGGGATTGTACACGTTCCAAAATTATAAAATCTGATTCATAAATCTTTACAAATCATTCTTCATGCATTATTAAAACGTGAATTATGGGATTCTTAATATTATTACAGACTACAGTTTCCAATCCCACTAAATATTTCAAAATTCAAATTTAAAATTTAAACTCATAAAGTATAACATTGATTGCATTAGAAATCTTAATGGCATCAGAAAACTAAATAAACCATTAAAATAAATCAATATTTAAATGAAATACGATTTCAATTTAACCATCTATTAGTCTTATATTTAAATATTTAAACTAAATAAACCTTATCAATTTACTGATCAGATTTTTATTTTTATTAATAATCAACGTGAATCTTTATTTAATAAAGTGATTTATTATTAAAATATTTTAGGCAATATCCTGATTATTTAAAACATTAATACAAAATATTTAAAAAATAAAATTTTTATATTAATAAAATGGGATTGTATACGTTACAAAATTATAAAATCTGATTCTTAAATCTTTACAGATCATTCTTCATGCATTAATAAAACGTGAATTATGAGATTCTTAATATTATTATAGGCTACAGTTTCCAATCCACTAAATATTCCAAAATTCAAATTTAAAATTTAACAACATAAATTATAACATTGATTGCATTAGAAATCTTAATGGCATCAGAAAACTAAATAAACCATTAAAATAAATTAATATTTAAATATTTAAACTAAATAAACCATTTCAATTTACTGATCAGATTTTTATTTTTATTAATAATCAACGTGAATCTTTATTTAATAAAGTGATTTATTATTAAAATATTTTAGGCAATATCATGATTATTTAAAACATGAATACAAAATATTTAAAAATAAAATTTTTATAATAATAAAATGGGATTGTACATGTTCCAAAATTATAAAATCTGATTCTTAAATCTTTACAGACCATCCTTCAATCATTAATGAAACGTGAATTATGAGATTCTTAATATTATCATAGGCTACAGTTTCCAATCCCACTAAATATTTCAAAATTCAAATTTAAAATTTAACCTCATAAAGTATAACATTGATTGCATTAGAAATCTTCATGGCATCAGAAAACTAAATAAACCATTAAAATAAATCAATATTTAAATATTTAAACTAAATAAACCATTTCAATTTACTATACAGATTTTTATTTTTATTAATAATCAACGTGAATCTTTATTTAATAAAGTGATTTATTATTAAAATATTTTAGGCAATATCCTGATTATTTAAAACATTAATACAAAATATTTAAAAAATAAAATTTTTATAATAATAAAATGGGATTGTACACGTTCCAAAATTATAAATCTGATTCTTAAATCTTTACAGATCATTATTCATTCATTAATAAAACGTGAATTATGGATTCTTAATATTATTATAGGCTACAGTTTCCAATCCCACTAAATATTTCAAAATTCAAATTTAAAATTTAAACTCATAAAGTATAACATTGATTGCATTAGAAATCTTAATGGCATCAAAAAACTAAATAAACCATTAAAATAAATCAATATTTAAATGAAATACGATTTCAATTTAACCATCTATTAGTCTTATATTTAAATATTTAAACTAAATAAACCATTTCAATTTACTGATCAGATTTTTATTTTTATTAATAACCAACGTGAATCTTTATTTAATAAAGTGATTTATTATTAAAATATTTTAGGCAATATCCTGATTATTTAAAACATTAATACAAAATATTTAAAAAATAAAATTTTTATAATAATAAAATGGGATTGTACACGTTACAAAATTATAAAATCTGATTCTTAAATCTTTACAGATCATTCTTCATGCATTAATAAAACGTTAATTATGGGATTCTTAATATTATTATAGGCTACAGTTTCCAATCCACTAAATATTTCAAAATTCAAATTTAAAATTTAACAACATAAAGTATAACATTGATTGCATTAGAAATCTTAATGGCATCAGAAAACTAAATAAACCATTAAAATAAATTAATATTTAAATATTTAAACTAAATTAACCATTTCAATTTACTGATCAGATTTTTATTTTTATTAATAATCAACGTGAATCTTTATTTAATAAAGTGATTTATTATGAAAATATTTTAGGCAATATCATGATTATTTAAAACATGAATACAAAATATTTAAAAAATAAAATTTTTATAATAATAAAATGGGATTGTACACGTTCCAAAATTATAAAATCTGATTCTTAAATCTTTACAGATCATCCTTCAATCATTAATAAAACGTGAATTATGGGATTCTTAATATTATCATAGGCTACAGTTTCCAATCCCACTAAATATTTCAAAATTCAAATTTAAAATTTAACCTCATAAAGTATAACATTGATTGCATTAGAAATCTTAATGGCATCAGAAAACTAAATAAACCATTAAAATAAATTAATATTTAAATATTTAAACTAAATAAACCATTTCAATTTACTGATCAGATTTTTATTTTTATTAATAATCAATGTGAATCTTTATTTAATAAAGTGATTTATTATTAAAATATTTTAGGCAATATCATGATTATTTAAAACATGAATACAAAATATTTAAAAAATAAAATTTTTATAATAATAAAATGGGATTGTACACGTTCCAAAATTATAAAATCTGATTCTTAAATCTTTACAGATCATCCTTCAATCATTAATAAAACGTGAATTATGGGATTCTTAATATTATCATAGGCTACAGTTTCCAATCCCACTAAATATTTCAAAATTCAAATTTAAAATTTAACCTCAAAGTATAACATTGATTGCATTAGAAATCTTAATGGCATCAGAAAACTAAATAAACCATTAAAATAAATCAATATTTAAATATTTAAACTAAATAAACCATTTCAATTTACTATACAGATTTTTATTTTTATTAATAATCAACGTGAATCTTTATTTAATAAAGTGATTTATTATTAAAATATTTTAGGCAATATCCTGATTATTTAAAACATTAATACAAAATATTTAAAAAATAAAATTTTTATAATAATAAAATGGGATTGTACACGTTCCAAAATTATAAAATCTGATTCTTAAATCTTTACAGATCATTATTCATTCATTAATAAAACTTGAATTATGGATTCTTAATATTATTATAGGCTACAGTTTCCAATCCCACTAAATATTTCAAAATTCAAATTTAAAATTTAAACTCATAAAGTATAACATTGATTGCATTAGAAATCTTAATGGCATCAGAAAACTAAATAAACCATTAAAATAAATTAATATTTAAATATTTAAAAAAAACAAACCATTTCAATTTACTGATCAGATTTTTATTTTTATTAATAATCAAAGTGAATCTTTATTTAATAAAGTGATTTATTATGAAAATATTTTAGGCAATATCCTGATTATTTAAAACATTAATACAAAATATTTAAAAAATAAAATTTTTATAATAATAAAATGGGATTGTACACGTTCCAAATGGGATTTTATTCATTGTTTACTTTCATATAATACTGTTTTGGAGGGAAACTGGCATCACGAGAGGGTGACACGTCACATAATAGGACCTGTCAGCAACTGTGTTTTATATAATATATCGATATTGATTTTACTACAAGAAATTCGACTTTTAGCGATGACCAAAAGCTGTCGTTAAAAGTGAAAAATCATCGCTACATAGATGCTTAGCGACGGCCTAACAGACGTCGCTAAAAGGCTCGTTGTTCATGGAGTAGCGACGAGTAAAATAGGTCGTCGCTACGTAGAGACGGTCAGACCGTCGCTAAAGTCGTCGCTAAAGCCATGGTCGTTGCTACGTATTATTGTTAATTTTTTTTATCTAGTGACGGCCATGACCGTCGCTAAAGATAATTTTTTTTTAATTTAAATTTATTATTATTTATTTTATTTTAATATTTGTTAATTTTAAAATTATAAAGAAAAATACAAAATACTATATAAACATACTGATAGAGGAAAAACTATATATTTAATATATATGTACACACACATACACAAAGATTGTTCAAACATAATACAATAAAAGTATAAAAAAAACATAATAAAAAATCAATGGTGGCGGCGACAACGTTGGTGTTGTGCCGGGGGATGATCCTCATCCTCATCCAACAGTTGCTCATCCAGGGCGTCATCGTAGTGGGGGTGTGGTTGAGTCTGAGCATGAGCCTGCGCTTGAGCTTGAGCCTAAGCAACCTGAGCCTGGCACCCTAGAATCGAACTAGCTCCGCATCAAACTCAGGGTCAGCATCCCCATCCATCTTAGCTTGAGTGTGCTCAAGGTCCACCTCAGGCACAGGCATATGTGGAAGCTCCTCCTCCACCACTGTAGGGATGTCATGATATCCCGGTTTCGGCATGAACCTAGCTCATTTCGTCGAATGCCGACGGGTCAGTTGCAGCAGGTATACCAGTAGCTTCAGGGGAGGAAGAAGAAGATTGGAGGTGGGCCACCATAGGCACTGAAGTATATGACAGATCCCGCAACTGATTATGGTTTAGAGGGGATGGTCCTCTCCCGACAGGCGCGATCCACCTGTGCAGCCAACTCGCTCAGAGGGATGAACCTCCCTCTAATAGGTGGGACTTCTCTCCACCTCTACCACGCATACAAGATATTTTTTTCTAATTTTAATAAGTTTAAATTAAATAATTATATAAATTATATTAAATAACTATATAAATTATAATTACTAATTACTAATTATATAAATCAAATAATTTTAGCATACCTATAAATATATCACATTAAATAAATTAAACAACATACCTATATCAAATTAATAAACTAATAAAACTAATAAACAACATACCTACTAAAGTAATGTTTAAAACTAATAAACTAATACCTATATAACATTAATAAACTAATAAAACTAATAAACTATTGATTATTAATAAACTAATACCTATATCACATTAATAAACTAATAAAACTAATAAACTATTGATTACTAATAAACTAATTAAAACTATAAAACTTACCGGTTGTGACGCTGGAGAAGGAAGAGGGAAGGAGGTGCAAAGGGACCTACGAGCAACTGATTCAGATTCTGATCGGTTCAAAACGAACCTATGAAGGAGGGGGTGTTTAATCGAAGAGATTTAGAAAATGAAAGAGAGAGAGGGAGAGAAATAGGGATTGAACGGAGAGGAGGAAAGGATAGGAAGGAGGAGGAGGAATGTGGAGGAAGAAGGAAGAAGAGGGGGGAAGATTTTAGCGCGTATAAGAGTTTAACGTAGTGACGGCCTGACCGTAGCTATGGTCGTCGCTACGTTAAAAATTGCTCAGTCGTGCCAAGATTTAAATTTTAATTAAAATGTAGCGACGACATGGCCGTTGCTACGCTTAATTTTAATATTTTCAGAAAAATAATTAGTTTTTAAGTGTAGCAACGGCCCAGCCGTCGCGACTGTCGCTACGTAGCGATGGCCGGACCGTCACTAAGTATTAATTGCACTAATTTGTGCATTTAATGCTACAACGACGGCGTAATGACGACCCATGACCGTCACTACATTCCCGCATGTAAATCAATGCATTCTTTGAAGGGAATCAATTGCACGTGGTCAGGGTGCAGCGGAATAAATGGATTCCCTCCTTTGTTATAATCGTTAATGCGAAAACACGAATTAAGGCATATAAAGCATGAAACATAATGACATACCTTTTGAGGATTGTAAACGAGGCAATAGCAGCCACGTCTCTAGTGGTGTCCACGCCAACAACCGAACTAGGAAACCCTCCTCAACTCTGCTAGTAGTGTTTAGAGAGTAAGAACGACTACTCATCTGTCGAGGGTAATGCATCTCATGCTCTATTTATAGAGTGGTGGCTAGGGTTTTACCCCCACCACTCACTTATCCCTAACACATATGGGTATGGCCTATTAGGTTATAATTCTAATCAAATTAGAATTATTATCTTTTCCTAGCGGTTTGTTGTATGCCTGTGACCCAATAGGCTTTTAATATTTGGTTATGATATTAAAATAAAACCCTTTTATATTTAATATCATAAATAGTGAGCGGTATCTAGCAATACATCACTACTACCCAAATATTGAAATTATCAACAACTTTGATGAATCCTATTTTATGATAATAATTTATATGATTTGTCCCTTTGTCCAAATATCTAATTGAACACAAGGGCATGGAATGTTTCAACCTTGTATAGTTCAATTTATGTTTTCTTGATCCCTAAGTAGACTGTACAGAAAATAAACATCAAATGTTTATCCTCCTGAGCATGGTCATGCATTTTGCAGTCCCACTTTATCAAGAGGCCTACAGATATAACTCCTGTTACATAGGAGAGACAAATCCCATCTAGGTCACTCACATCCCACCACATAATTTATTATGTGTCCAAATACCAACTTTATGGTTACCTTGTTACAGGAAACGTTTGATGATATTTAAAACACAATTCCTTTTGTAGGAATCGTAGTGATTTCAGGTCAAAGGATTTCATATAACATTTATCAATTTAAGAAGCGTTCATGACACTTATGTAACAATCCATGCAACGTTCTTAAGGTGGGTCTGTCCAGTACACCATTACTCTTAATGTGTACCTATGTGAGCACATGATATCTCATATCCATGATCCATGAGATGTGATCATCAATGAACTCAAATACTAGTCTAAATGCATCTTTGTCCTAAGATGATACTTGACTAGGGACTATTTAAGAATAGTTCTTCATAAGATCTCACGATCAAGTCGTCTACTTGATTTCTTATGAAGTTTTAGCTTATTATTCTAAGGACATTAATTGTATTCTTAAAAGAATGAATTGCCTTTATAAAATAATATGATACATGTGATGAATGTTTTAAAAACATATAAGTCTCTAGTGCATATATCTAACATTCTCGTTGTGTTTTCATACTTTCATATATTTATTTGATGACAATAATCTTTCAAAAACTTATATAATCGATGGTATACTAATTTATTTGATAATATTCTTATTTTTTATTTATTTAATATTAACCGTAATCTTTTGAAACCAAAATGGTGGCGACACTAATTTTTTATGAACTAAATTGAGGATTAAGTCAAACACCATCATATATTGATATGTAGGAACCCCCATCCAACACCAGTATATACAGTATGACAAAATAGGACTTTAATGCCCCGTTCTCAGGAATCTTTGAAACATTAATTAAATATTTATAAAACATAACATGATGGTAACATGGATTGCTCCTTTTAGGGAGAAGCAAGAGCCATGAACCACATCGTGGCTGACATCTTCCCCCCACTTTGATTCTAAACTTTAACTCAAAACCATAGAATTCAAATTATGCCTTCAAATTCATACATGATTTTCAACCATATTTGAGAGCAACTCTCTATCTTTAAGCACTTTCCACTTTAGTTGTGACAACTTTATTTACTGTATGAATTTGTTGGAATGACAACTATATTTATTAATCTGCGTTTTAATAATTCTAAATTCATTTTTCTTTCATTACCTATCTATTTTTTTGACGTCACTATCAATCTATCTATTTATATATAATATATATAAAAAAAATGTTAAATGTATGGCTCGGTGTTATCAGCATGCAATAAATATGAATAATACGAGTCATTTGGTGAGAATACATTTTCTTCTCTTTCACATATTCGATCACACTATTTTCTGTCAAAAGACTGTGATTGCCTTACAATATTTCATATCTTTTTCATCTCAAACCATGACGATGTCATTTCAATACATAAAGCTTTGAAGGTGCGAATTTAGAAATTGTCATATTAGGGTATGTTTGGTTTGCATTTTCATTTTCTATTTTCTGAAATTTTACAAAAGTTAAAAATACTGGAAACAACTCGGAACAGCTAGGACTAGCTACGGAATACGGAACAAGTTGGCATGGCTACAAAACAGCTAGGGAGTGAATGCAGAATAGCTAGAGACTAGCTGCGGAACAGCTAGGGAGTAGCTACGGTTAGACTTCTCATATTTCTAAGCATAACATTGGTCAAGCTTAGGGGTGGAAACAGGCCAGGCCAGGCTTTGGCAGGCCTGAGCCTGGCCTGACTCTCAATTCTTAAGCCTGAGCCTGGCCTGTTACCTGTTACATGCCTTTTTGTAAGGCCTTGGCCTGGCCTGCGAAAAAGCCTGGCCTGGCCTGTAAGCCTGTTTAGAAGCATGTTTTATAACAAGGCCTACAAACAGGCCAACAGGCCTATAAGCCTATGCAGGCCAGCAGGCCTTTTAAGCAGCTTTTTATATAATTAATTTAATATATTCTAGTTTTTTACTATATTATAAATTTTTTAATTATATTTATAGTTATTTATATAATTAATTTAATATATTATATATTATTATATTAAACAGGCCGGCCTGTTAAGCCTAATAGGCTTTTTCATAGGCCTGAAGCCTGGCCTATTTAACTAAATAGGCCTTTTAACAAGCCTTGGCCTGACCTTTTTAATAAACGAGTCAGGCCAGGCCAGGCCATAAACAGGCCAGGCCGTAGGCCCCTGACAGGCCGGCTGGCCTATTCCCACCCCTAGTCAAGCTTAACAAGCCATAATTTGGAATTTTATCTCAATTGTATGTAAATAAGATGTAATATTGGTTTTTTAGATTTCCAATAATTCTAGGCCCTCAATGGATAAGCTTTTAAAACCAAGCAATCAGATATATCTTGTCTGATGAATATTAAAAATTAGGGATGGTAAAGTGGGTTGGGCCCGGCGGACCAGCCCGCCTAACCCGCCAAAAATGGCGGGGTGGGTTAGGTCCCTCCAGCCCGCCAACCCACTCAGTCCGCCCCGCCCAACCCTCCAACCCGGTGGGCCAATAGGTGGGGCGGGCCGGCCCGTCAAATTTAACAAATTTTTATTTTTTTTACTTATATTTAGTATTTAATTATAATAATTTTATAAATATTGAGGAAAAATGTTATGTAAAGACAAAAAAGTATAAATAATTTTTTAAAATTTTATTAAAATTAAAATTTATTATGTATTATATTTATTTTAAATTTATTTTAATTTTTTATAATTTTTTGGGTGGGCCAGGCGGGTCGGCCGGCCAACCCGTCATCCCGCCTTAAAACGGGGTGGGTTGTATATGTTGGCCCGTTTTTTCTGGCGGGCCAACGGCGGGGCGGGCTGGCCCACTTTGCCACCCCTATTAAAAATTAAAAATGAAAATGCTATTTGTTTTATAAACACATAACGATTGAGTAATGATTGTAGTGTCAGTAAATTTTGTAACTATGGTAAGGGATTCATCTTCTAAATATTATAAAATAATTTTAATTATAAAAATTCCACTTTAATTTATTTTCATTTTGTTTCTTTTTTTCAAAGTATTGTATAGGAGAGTGAAATTTTATTATTTTCAATGTTTTATATAAAAAAATTTAAAAATAGAAAATAAAATAAAAATAAGGTGTCATCTTTTATAATTAAATTTAAAAATAGAAAATGAAAATAGAAATCAATTAGGGTCTTAAATTATCATTTTCTATTCAAATATTCGGGGTTGATGATAAAATTATTTATGATATTTCACTACAAGAATTTCGGGAATTAGGCTAGAAGAGGAAAACCATCGCTACCATGTAATTAGTGACGGCTTAGCGACGGTCACACGTACGTCGTTAAAATGCTCGGCGTTAACACAATAGCGACAAACAAAATCCGTCGTCGCTACGTAGCGTCTGCTTTTCCGACGCTAAAGTCGTCACTATGCTAAAGTTCGCGCAACGTGAAGTGATCACTGACCATCGCTAAGCCACCACAACATAGCGATGGCCAAGGCCGTCTTTAATAAATTAATTTTTTTGTTCATTTTTTTAACTAGTGACGGTCGTGGTCATCGCTAAAATTTTTTTAATTGAATTTATGATTTTATATTTTATTTTAATTTACAGATTTATAGTTTAATTATTATAGAAATTCAATTTTTTATATATTTTATAAATTTTATAACATATTTGTTAATGATCTAAAATATAAAGAAAAACAAAAAATACTATATAAAAACACCCATATATAAAATAAATATAAATATAAATATAAACAGTACATATAAAAAGTGTATACAAATATAAGTCAATAAAAATGAAAAAAATCGCGGCCGACGGCGACGACGCTGCCGTGGTGGTGGGCCACGATCCTCATCCAGGGGCTGGTTATTCAGGTCGTCATCGTAGTACGGGTGCGCCTGAGCCTGACTGAAGCTGGTAGAACCACCTACACTGCGGGCATCCAGGACTGACTGCAACTGTTGTCGGAGTCGTGCGAAGTTCTCCTCCAACCGTGCATACTGTGCCTGACAGTGATCAACCCTCTCTTCAGCTCGGTTGGTCTGCATCTTTGCTTCGATGACCTCCTACCTCAGTGCCTCATCGGACGAATGTCGAGACCCGTCGCTCCCGTTGGTATGGGCCCGAGACTTCTAAGTGAGGCCAGTCACATCAGGACGAATGTAGCTTAACAAGTCCTCGATTCCATAATAGCGGCCTCGAGTCTTACCACCAGTAACATCCTTCCAGATTTGTAACTTGGTGGACCCATCAGTGATGGAGCTTTGTCCCCCATCTGTGACTCCACCCCCCTCAGGCGTTCCTGGTAATTTGTCTGTTGAGTAGAGATGAACTTATAATTAGTTAGTTATTCTATTGCAAATATATCAAATTATATAAAAAAAACAATGTTAAGCATAATTTTTCCTTACATATGTTGGTCGCGTTCGATCGTCTACCCAGCCACCATCTTTTTTTGTGTGGGTAGCCACAAAAAACTCATCTGGATCTACAGCCCGCCCAAGCTCTCGAGCCTACACAAAAAATATACACAAATTAATTTTTTTAATTACAAACACAAATATTATAGAAAAGTTGGTTTATAAATACCATACCCAGAGTCACCTCAATGTGAGCCTTGCGACCCGTGGTGCGGACTGCTCCGCCTCGACGAGAAGCCCAATTGGTCTTGTTACGAGCGGACTTCCCCTTAAACTCATCAGAGGCCCAGTAGGCCAAAAGACCCTTCCAGGCCTCCTCACCACACCAAAGGGGCCTAGTCCCACTCGTCCAGACCTTGTTGAGTATATCTCGAAGGTGTCTAGAAATCCTCTACTCGTACACATTCTTAATTTAGGCCTCATCCTTACGGGCTCAAGTAACTTTGCTCTGCAAAAAAAAAAATAGGGTAAGTCATTTGAAAATGTCATAACTTATGAAAAAATAATGTAAAATGAAGGCATTTTCCCGTAAATTCTTCCCATCACTTGTCCTTCACATCCTTCGGAGTGACCTCCCACAAATAACGAGGACCCCGGAATTGTGATCGAATCGCATAACCAATGGCCGCGATGGGGGGATTGTTAGGCACCTAACTTCAAAATAAAGAAATTCAATGTTAACACTAAACATTTTTAAAAATTCAAAATACAAAAGAAATAAAAAAAATTGTAGAAACTCACCCTCTTCCATAAGGTCGGATGATAACCCTACCGTGAGGGTCCCGCTCATGATCGGCACTAGAGCTGGCACCACGGTGCGGAGGATGTTGTACATCAGGCTCGGGGTCAGCCTCGTCATCAATGTCAGCCTGGGGGTCGCCCTCACCCTCGAGGTCAGAAAGATGTGGCAGGTCATCCTGCACCTTGGGGGCAACCTTTTGATATCCCGGAGTAGGGATGAACGTCATCGGGTCAATGAAGGCTACAACAAATGCAACAGGTTGGGCAACCTCTGCAGGGGTTGGCACCATGTACGGTGGAGGGGCCAAAGAAGAAGGCTGCTCTGAAAGTTGATGAGGGAGAGTATTGTTGGTCCTCTCCCGACGCGCGCGAGTTGCCTGTGCAGCAAGCTCGCCCAGAGGGATGGACCTCCCTCTAATAGGTGGGGCCTTTTGTTGAGAAGATTCAACAAACCACGAATAAGATTAAGATGATTCAGGAAAATATGAGGATATCCCAGAGCAGGCAAAAGAGTTACTATGATAAGAGGAGGAAACCCCTCGAATTCCAAGAAGGAGATTATGTATTTTTTAGAGTTACACCGAAAATTGGGATTGGTAGGGCAATGCTATCCCGTAAGCTCACACCTAGGTTTATTGGACTCTACCGGATTTTGAAGATTGGTCTTATTGCTTATCAAATTGCTTTACCACCTTTTCTTTCTAATATTCACAACGTATTTCTTGTTTCACAACTCCGTAAATATGTTCCTGATCCTTCGCACGTCATAGAGCTCGATGTAATACAATTGAAAGAAAATTTAACTTACGAAGTATTACCTGTGCGCATCGGAGACCGAAGGATTAAGCAGTTGCGAGGAAAAGAGATGTCGTTAGTAAAAAATATGGAGTGCAACCGACAAAGGGAATGCAACCTGGGAATTAGAAGATCAGATGAAGGCGTCTCATCCTCACTTATTCCAAGAAGTACGCGCAAATTTCGAGGACGAAATTTCTTTTTAGGTGGGGAGAGATGTAACACCCACATTTTTGCCTATATGATTTTTATTGTGTGGTATGGTGTAATTGGGTGATTAAATATTTTTAATCATCAAATAGGGTTTAAATAGGGTTGGGAATGGATTTCCTATTTTTCTAGAATTTTTAGGGAATTTTGGGTGTGAAATTACCTTTTTACCCCTACCTTTATTGAAAATTGACCAAAATTCCCCTACCTAAAAAATTCGAAATTCCCTCCAACCTAACACCTTAATCTCTCATTAATAGTATTCTCCTATCTTTAGCATTAATTAAAACTCACGTTAGCATGTAAGACATACTTTATTAGCCAAAAGCATGAGGAGACATGCTTACCTCACCATGTACCCTTAAAAGTAACCTTGTCTCCTACCATTATAAAAGCAACTTTTTCTTTTCACCCTTGTTTTTAACCTAGTCATGAACTTCACCTCTTCTTCCTCATCTCTTCATTCTCCATTTCCTCACTTGATTAAAAGCTCCATTTTTGAGCTTTTAATCCAAAGATTTTCACCTTCATCCTTTGGGAAAGATTGTTGGGGAGATCATAAGGAGCAAAAAATAGTGGTGGACCTTGTGATTTGGTGGAACTCAAAGATTTCCATCCTCCATTGTTGAGAGCTTAAGCTTCACTCGGTAAGGATAGGAGAACCCTTGAACTCTAGTAGGATTGGTGACTAGAGTGAGGGTGACCCTTGACCCTCATTCCCTCTCCCTTTGTCTTCATCAAAAACTTGAATGCATGAACTTATTCCCCTTGTGAATATGGTTCGATTTTCATCATATATATATGTGTGTGTATGCATGATTTTTAATTTTGTTTGATGGTTGGAATGTGTTAGTATGATGATTATATGAATATATAAATTGTTACTTGGAATTAAACAACTCGTTTGTGTGATTGGATTGTGGATAAAGTGTTTTGACTATGTTTAAATATATGAACTTTCTCATGAGTAACTGTATGGTTTGATGATCTAACATGATAAAATGAACATGTGGCTAGTGTAGAACATCATACTTGAATTTTACAATTTTTGGAATTTTATTGATTTTTCATGAAATTCAAGGTGTTCATGAGTGTTCTTGATAATGTTCATATGAAACTCATGAAGATCATTGTGTCTGATCCTTGAAGTGTTAGTGAGGGTTATGTTGGAGTGTTATTGGGCTTTAGTAGCCCAATAGGTAAAGGTTAAAATTTAAGATAAAAGAGTAAAAGTAAAAAGTGAAACTTAAGTAAGAAAATGAGAAAAAAAATTGGGTAAACTATTTACACCACAAAAAGATCAACCTAAAACCCACTTTACATGAAGGTAACTTGAGAAAATGGACCTCTATGGTCGTCGCAACATATTAATGACACAGTTACACATTGAACTGCGCATTTAATGATGAAACGACTGTGTGACGACGGCTAGGCCGTCGTCGCTACTAGCGACGGTTGACGTCCGCCTTTCGCGTCTAAAAACCTGTTTTCTTGTAGTGTTTAACCTGTATATATAGACTATGATTATCTTTATCAGTTCACAATTCAAAAATATTCACAGGTGTAACTTATCATCTCTTCCTTTTATTGTTTCTTTATTCTTAGGAGTTTGTTTCACAGATATAGTCTCGTGTATCTATATATATATATATATATATATATATATATATATATATATTAGATTTGAACACTTTTCATAAATCAATAAAATACATTTCTCTATACCTACGTGATACTGGACACAAGAGAAAGACACATGTATTGTGTGGGTCCCACATACCACATACTAAACAGACAAGATCTCATTTTGTAGTTAAGTCCACCTTGAGTTTTTAATTCATGCAGTATTAATGATATATCATTTAATATGCTAGGTCATCACTTATTAAATATCATTTAACACTAGGGAATAAAAGTGTATATTTTGGAATGACCAAAACAATGTAGGGGAAAAAATTAAGAAGGGATAAATGCAAAGTATGATATAGTTCTAAGGATTAAAAATATATTTGGGCCTTTATAAAATTACTTTAATAAAAAATACAAACAATCTTAATTTTATTTTATGATAAATTATATGATTTTTAATAGTAATCATTTTAATAATTTTATGTAATATTGGTGTTTTAATGTTAAAATTTATATGGTTTAACCTAAGAGTGTTTTATCTTTTTATAATTGCTCCAATTCCTAAATGAAATATGGTGAGTAGAAGCAATGGATATATACAAGTTTTCGGTGTGGGGATGAGATTCTTGAATCTTCCAAACCCAAGTCCTAAAATATCTAAATGTTTATAATATCTATAAAATATCTCTATGATATTTTACAAATTCTTACACCATTGTCTATATATATATATATATACTAGTGTAGAACCCGTGCGTTGCACGAAATCATTGAAAAGAGCAATTATAATAACTGAAAATACTAAAAAAATGATAATATGTTTCTAAATAAACAATTTAATAAAGCTAATCTTCAAAATTCAATAATAGGAGACTTATGACAGAAATCCTGCAAAAAAAATAAAGGGAGTTGGTTAATTTAAAAATAGATAAAATGTTGTATAAATGTAAATAAAAAATTAATAATGGAATGAAATATAGAAAAAAGTGTTGAATAAATACCTACTCAGAATACTTTGAAATGATCAGATGTATTGAAATAAATACATGTTCATGAAAGTTTCTGGAATACTTCTCTATAGACAACGTTAATTGTGCAATTCTCAGAAACATTATCATGATTTTTCAATAAAATCTTTAATCCATGGATAGATTTCACTCTTGACAAAGCAACATACAACTGACCATGTGTAAATACTGGTCTTGGAAGAAATAATCCAACACATGACAATGTTTGTCCCTGAGATTTATTGATTGTCATTGCAAATGAGACAACAATAGGAAACTGTCTTCTTTGAAATTTCACTGGAAGAGTTTGATTATTTGGAATCATGTTCATCCGGGGAATAAGTGCAATTCCACCAGCTCGATTTCCAGTAAGAATTTCACATTCTATAACATGATTACCCAACCTTCTTATCTGCATTCTGGTGCCATTGCACAACCCATTAGATTGGTCTATATTTCTCAACAACATGATGGGAACACCAACTTTCAAAACCAATTTATGTGGTGGCAGACCTGAACAATTCAAACCATTTAAAACTTCAGGTGAAAAAGTTTCTAATTCACACTGGGAATTACCTTCTTCTCTACAAACAGAATCTGAACTCAAATAAGTTCTTTCCTCTCCTGTGATTATGTCCATGATATGATTGTTTACTTGGGAAACCACATCCAAAGTTGGAGCCAATATGCTTCTTTCCTTAAAGAATCCTGGACTGTTCATGTTTGATAACATATCAGGATATACAAAATCAATTAAATCATCCAATCCATTTTCAGAATTCTTAATTAACATCTGTTCAGGTATTTGAATTTCAGCTTCACCATCAGTAGTGTCCCCTGCAAGGCCATCTTCCGACTTTTAACAACCATTCACTAAAGCTTTTCAACTCAGCAGTTGTGCACTTACTGCTTTGATCATTAAGTCTCATGTTTTTTGTAAGTGTTAGTACTTCACAGAAAGACCACAGGTATGAAGAATTGATTACTGAATTAGCTATGTCTTGCCTTGATCCTCTTGGAATAACTGGTAATATCTGTCTAAAATCTCCACCCAAAACAACTACTTTTCCCCCAAATGGCAAATCAGGTTTATAGTTATCACAAAACCTCAAGATATCTCTAAAACATCTATCCAATGCCTCAAAGCACAACTTACTGACCATGGGAGCTTCATCCCATATAATCAACTTTGCTTTTTGAATCAATTTAGCATGGGGAGATCCTTGCTTAATGTTGCAGCATGAGTCCTCATTAATATTCAATGGAATTTTAAATCTTGAATGTGCAGTTCTTCCATTTGGAAGTAAAAGTGAAGCAATTCCACTTGAAGCAACATTCAAACAGATTTGACCCTTACATCGAACTGCAGCAGATAGTGTATTCCACACAAAGGTTTTTCCTGTGCCTCCATAACCATATAGGAAAAAAAATCCACCATTGTCACCTTCAACAGCTTGCATTATTTTGTTAAATGCTGTTTTTTGTTCATCAGTAAGTTTCTGTAAAGAATTACCTAAAAAATCAGTTAGAACTCCACGATCAAAATTCAACTCTTCTGCAACCAATCTTGATGACAGATTCTGAACTGTATCTGCTGATGGCAAAGGAATTGGAGGATAATCTCTTAAGCTTCTTCCATTCCCCTGCATCATTTCTTCTATCTCCCCAAGACAAATGTTTTTAATCTCTTCTTCACTTAATTGCAAATCTACAATATTAAAAGTAATAAAGTAAGAATGATTTACAAAATCGTAAATAAAATTATTTAGTAATAAAAGTAAACATTCACCTTCCATCTGTAGCAGTTGCCTTTGGTTATAAAGAATACTATCAGATAGTTCTTGCCAACAACTTTCCCATACATACTCTGGTCTTGAAATGTTATTTGAAATTAACATGATAGTAAATAATTTTCTGATATAATGACCAGAAGCCCATGTGAATGATTCCTTAATTGCATCAATGAATTCTTTGTCATCTTGAAGCAGACCAAGTGCATAACATGCATCTTTAAAAGTTGGGTAAATAAAACCATTTACAGTTCTTATGTCTTTAAAACTCATGCATCCCTTTTGGATATTTAGCAACAATCGAAGATAATAATCCTCTCCATTTCCGGTAGGAACATGAGAAACTCTTCCAATAGCAAAACCTTGTTGTCGAGGCACCCATTTTAAATACTTTTTATTCCACACAAATTTTGTTGGAAGTTCAGTATAGGTCAACCCCCTAGCATCTGTATACTCTTTATTAGCCTGCATCCAGCCTTGAAACATTGTGGTCTTGATTTCAGCTCTTTCCAAAACATTCTCAACATCTTCATTATCTCTAAAAACAACAGACTGCTGATCATTCAAATGAAAAGGTAACCTGATGACAGGAGGATATTTGACCTGAATATCAAAGGTAAATAGCCTCCATGTAGCTTCACATGCTGATATATACCTACAGTCATAATAACTTTGGATCTCATCCACAGAATCATGATTTAACAATGAAGCTGTCACTCTGTCATTGCCCTTGTGCACATACTTGAATAAGTACTTAATAGAACTTGTTTGACATGTGTATTCAACATTAATATGACATCCAAACTTCAAAAGTAATGTTGAGTTGTAAGGAACAATGAATGTGTTGTCAATGAGACACTTCTTTTTTTGAATAACTCTCCCGTTATCAATCCTTCTATACCTTGGAAAACCTTCATCATCTATTATTGTCCGATGTCTGAAACACTTTGGATAATGCTTAGTACATTTTCCATTTCTCATGCAAGGAGAATTTCTGTTATAAACACCACATGGTCCATGAACCATGAATTTACTAACTAATCCAAAAAGTTTAGGATTCGAAACACTGTCAGGAATTTCTGCACATATAAACCTATCAATATCCTCAGGAGATCTTGGATTATGTTCAGGATGCATGAATAACAAAATGTGTGCATGTGGCAACCCACGCTTTTGAAATTCAATAGTACAAACATCTGAAATTTAAACAAAAATTCAGTAATTTAATTAAATATTTCATGTTGAGTTGAAAAGAAAAAACAAATTAGTAACTTACATGCAGATACTTTGCCAAAGATATACCCACTCTTTAAATCTTTAATGAGCTCATCTAACTTAATCTTGAAGACTCTGCACAAAATATCTGGCCTATCTTCAGCACTTACTCCATGTCTCTGAATATACCTCTTAACTTCAGGCCATTCTGGATTGCAGGTCATTGTAATAAAAAAACTTGGATATCCAAAATATTTGCAAATGGCAAAAGCATCTTTACAATTATTAAACATGTATCTAGGACCACCAGTAAAAGAACTTGGAAGAATTATTCTTTGTCCTGTAGCTGCTGCATTAGTCTCTCCACGAACTAAACATTCATGTAATCCTTTATACTGATCCACTCTTAACTTAGCTTGATTGAATCTAATGTACCTTAATCTTTCAGCTTCAACCATAGTATATGCATCAACCAAAAACTGTTGAAATAACCTTTTTGATTTGAGCAAAATAGGAGAATCTCCAATTCTTTCCTGAATTCTATATGCGAAAAATTCTCGCATGCTTACCTTATTCCTTTTCCTACTGGAACAGCCTGCAACATTTTCAGAAGTTGGGATATCAGGACGATATCCATCTTCGCCAAAGGGGAAAATTAAAGGATTATTGCAATCCCAAATAGTTAGGATGTAGTGTATCCACAATTTGAAGGCTCCTACATTGGGTTTCTAAAATAATGTCCCTGTGTGCAAGAGATTCATCAATGTCTCCTACAATTATTGCAGCTACTTCTGAAGCAGAAGGTAAATTGTATGTTCTTCCATCCGTATTCCTCTTTCTAATCAATTTTAGCTTGATATCACCAAAATCTCTTTCAACAAAACGATCTCTTGCATATCTAAATGACTTTGCCAGGACATTATGTTCATCAAGCATTTCCTTTAGGACTGTCACTATTTCTATATCTAATGAAGATGAATCCTTATTCTTTCTGCAAATCATTTTCAAAAATAAATTTATTAATAAGATTGGACTTAAACAATGAGGAAAAGTATATGACATTGCATTAGAGTATACCTGACAGCATTTATTCTGTTATCAACTTCATTGTCTGTATCATATATGTACAATTGTGCAAACTTTGGTTTCTGGTTAGGCTGTGGAATAAGACTCCCAATTGTATGATAATTTTGACCACCCAGTAAGAAAATTGGAGGAGCTGTTCCATTATTTACTTCATGATTTACTTTTCCAGCCATTGATGTGAATGAAAACATTCCATTAAATGCTCGAATGTTGTTCAGAAAATATTTGCTTCTTTCATTCCTTTTATTGTGTAAATCAGCTAAAATTGGTGGAGGCATTGGAAGCAATGGCAACTTGACTTTTCCTTCCATGCAACAAAGAGAAAATTTAGGTCTATTTGAACCTTTAGTTTTTGATAACCTCTCATCAGACCACATTAAAGCCTTGCAGAATTTACACTCAAATGAATTGTCTCCAATGTCTAAGACTTCTGAAATAAAATACAGAAACATGCAAAAATTTGTGTGTCAGATTAGATAAAAATATGTAACTGTATAACAAAAGGCATCATCAAACCTTCCTCAGGATGGGACATTTGAAATATTGCATGAGCTTGTAACAAATCTGAAAATAAGAATAATATATAGGAATATGTATTATCAATGATTGTAAAATAATTTTAAAGCAGATATTCAAACAAACTAAAACACCTCTTAATTCAATTTCATATACCTGCAAAGGTTGAGTCATCAAACATATCCATTCCATCCAGGTCTTCTTCTATAATTGAATCATCAAATTGATCTAACACTGTATAAATGATATTACAGAACATTAAATAACATAATACATAATCAAAATGGGGAACCTTGCATGTTAAGCAACATTTTATAGATAAAGTACCTTCATAATCATTAAAAGGATATCTGTCAGATTCATTAGTCTCAATATGTTCAACATCCCTGGAATAAATAAGTAGGATGACATTGCACAGACTCGATTATTCTTGAGTTTTGTATGACATGCTTCCCTCTTTTTACTTTAATACTGTCATGAATTAGATAAATGATGAATATGTCATATTAAAAAAGTGACTAAAAAATGTTTAATGGCAAATACTTGTTATAAAAAATCTTGAAGTTAAAGTTAAGATGTCACTATGTGCAGGAGAAGGAGATGATTGGATTGGCTTATCCTGAAATCTTATCCTCAAATTTTCAGACATCTCTTTAGAAGATCCTGTCAGCAGAAATAATAAGTTATTCCTAAATCTTGTTTTCAATACCTTCAAGTGGTTAAATTAATTATAATAGTCACTGATGCAACTTGAGAAGTATTCCTGAGTTGTTGTACTCACAACCATTTATGTGGAAGAATCTTGAAATAGGACAACTTTCAATTGTGAATATTTTGAGAAACATAATATTAAAATATGAAAGATGAAAATGCACAAACCATTTGTTACTACAGATTGAGTCATTGATGGATTGACTACTTCGGTGGCAGATAAGATGGGGTTGACTTTGATACTTCCATTAAGAATCAAAAAAATTTCCTCACTCCGTGCAATAACGTTTTCTAAAACAATTAAATCAAGTATGAATACAAAAAGAATGAATCTATAGTCAATGAGATATATTCATGACAGAAAAAGTTGAAAGATAATATTAAAACAATACATTTGCATATCATGTTTTCTTTTCCAGAAGTGGTTGCTCTTCTTTTTGTTAAAGGAGTTATTGAAACATTATCTATTGTAACAAAAAGTAAAATAATACATTAACTAATTTCACAAAAGATGAATTCTAACATGAACAACAATTACATCAACTACAAACCTTGACTTATTGGATCCAAAGGTTTCCTGCTCTGAAAATTGTTGTTTAAACTGGTATTATTGCTTTGTGATTCAGTATTTCCATCCTGAGGCTGAATTCGTCTTTTCCTTTTATTCATCATAATCACCATCCTTGTACACCGAGCCATCTTCTTCTGATATTCATCATCTTGTTCCATGGCTAATGAAGGGAGAAAGAATTCAATGAAAAGTAAAGAAACTTGTATCTTGTGTAATGTTTTATTACTCCAATATAAATGAAATATGATTTCAATTTAACCATCTATTAGTCTTATATTTAAATATTTAAACTAAATAAACCATTTCAATTTACTGTACAGATTTTTATTTTTATTAATAATCAACGTGAATCTTTATTTAATAAAGTGATTTATTATGAAAATATTTTAGGCAATATCATGATTATTTAAAACATTAATACAAAATATTTAAAAAATAAAATTTTTATAATAATAAAATGGGATTGTACACGTTCCAAAATTATAAAATCTGATTCTTAAATCTTTACAGATCATTCTTCATGCATTAATAAAATGTGAATTATGGGATTCTTAATATTATTACAGGCTACAGTTTCCAATCCCACTAAATATTTCAAAATTCAAATTTAAAATTTAAACTCATAAAGTATAACATTGATTGCATTAGAAATCTTAATGGCATCAGAAAACTAAATAAACCATTAAAATAAATTAATATTTAAATGAAATACGATTTCAATTTAACCATCTATTAGTCTTATATTTAAATATTTAAACTAAATAAACCATTTCAATTTACTGATCAGATTTTTATTTTTATTAATAATCAACGTGAATCTTTATTTAATAAAGTGATTTATTATTAAAATATTTTAGGCAATATCCTGATTATTTAAAACATTAATACAAAATATTTAAAAAATAAAATTTTTATAATAATAAAATGGGATTGTACACGTTCCAAAATTATAAAATCTGATTCTTAAATCTTTACAGATCATTCTTCATGCATTAATAAAACGCGAATTATGGGATTCTTAATATTATTATAGGCTACAGTTTCCAATCCCACTAAATATTTCAAAATTCAAATTTAAAATTTAACAACATAAAGTATAACATTGATTGCATTAGAAATCTTAATGGCATCAGAAAACTAAATAAACCATTAAAATAAATTAATATTTAAATATTTAAACTAAATAAACCATTTCAATTTACTGATCAGATTTTTATTTTTATTAATAATCAATGTGAATCTTTATTTAATAAAGTGATTTATTATTAAAATATTTTAGGCAATATCATGATTATTTAAAACATGAATACAAAATATTTAAAAAATAAAATTTTTATAATAATAAAATGGGATTGTACATGTTCCAAAATTATAAAATCTGATTCTTAAATCTTTACAGATCATCCTTCAATCATTAATAAAACGTGAATTATGAGATTCTTAATATTATCATAGGCTACAGTTTCCAATCCCACTAAATATTTCAAAATTCAAATTTAAAATTTAACCTCATAAAGTATAACATTGATTGCATTAGAAATCTTCATGGCATCAGAAAACTAAATAAACCATTAAAATAAATCAATATTTAAATATTTAAACTAAATAAACCATTTCAATTTACTATACAGATTTTTATTTTTATTAATAATCAACGTGAATCTTTATTTAATAAAGTGATTTATTATTAAAATATTTTAGGCAATATCCTGATTATTTAAAACATTAATACAAAATATTTTAAAAATAAATTTTTTATAATAATAAAATGGGATTGTACACGTTCCAAAATTATAAAATCTGATTCTTAAATCTTTACAGAGCATCCTTCAATCATTAATAAAACGTGAATTATGGGATTCTTAATATTATCATAGGCTACAGTTTCCAATCCCACTAAATATTTCAAAATTCAAATTTAAAATTTAACCTCATAAAGTATAACATTGATTGCATTAGAAATCTTAATGGCATCAGAAAACTAAATAAACCATTAAATAAATCAATATTTAAATATTTAAACTAAATAAACCATTTCAATTTACTATACAGATTTTTATTTTTATTAATAATCAACGTGGATCTTTATTTAATAAAGTGATTTATTATTAAAATATTTTAGGCAATATCCTGATTATTTAAAACATTAATACAAAATATTTTAAAAATAAATTTTTTATAATAATAAAATGGGATTTTACACGTTCCAAAATTATAAAATCTGATTCTTAAATCTTTACAGATCATTATTCATTCATTAATAAAACGTGAATTATGGATTCTTAATATTATTATAGGCTACAGTTTCCAATCCCACTAAATATTTCAAAATTCAAATTTAAAATTTAAACTCATAAAGTATAACATTGATTGCATTAGAAATCTTAATGGCATCAGAAAACTAAATAAACCATTAAAATAAATTAATATTTAAATGAAATACGATTTCAATTTAACCATCTATTAGTCTTATATTTAAATATTTAAACTAAATAAACCATTTCAATTTACTGATCAGATTTTTATTTTTATTAATAATCAACGTGAATCTTTATTTAATAAAGTGATTTATTATTAAAATATTTTAGGCAATATCCTGATTATTTAAAACATTAATACAAAATATTTAAAAAATAAAATTTTTATAATAATAAAATGGGATTGTACAGGTTCCAAAATTATAAAATCTGATTCTTAAATCTTTACAGATCATTCTTCATGCATTAATAAAACGTGAATTATGGGATTCTTAATATTATTACAGGCTACAGTTTCCAATCCCACTAAATATTTCAAAATTCAAATTTAAAATTTAAACTCATAAAGTATAACATTGATTGCATTAGAAATCTTAATGGCATCAGAAAACTAAATAAACCATTAAAATAAATTAATATTTAAATGAAATACGATTTCAATGTAACCGTCTATTAGTCTTATATTTAAATATTTAAACTAAATAAACCATTTCAATTTACTGATCAGATTTTTATTTTTATTAATAAACAACGTGAATCTTTATTTAATATAGTGATTTATTATTAAAATATTTTAGGCAATATCCTGATTATTTAAAACATTAATACAAAATATTTAAAAAATAAAATTTTTATAATAATAAAATGGGATTGTACACGTTCGAAAATTATAAAATCTGATTCTTAAATCTTTACAGATCATTCTTCATGCATTAATAAAACGTGAATTATGGATTCTTAATATTATTATAGGCTACAGTTTCCAATCCCACTAAATATTTCAAAATTCAAATTTAAAATTTAACAACATAAAGTATAACATTGATTGCATTAGAAATCTTAATGGCATCAGAAAACTAAATAAACCATTAAAATAAATTAATATTTAAATATTTAAACTAAATAAACCATTTCAATTTACTGATCAGATTTTTATTTTTATTAATAATCAATGTGAATCTTTATTTAATAAAGTGATTTATTATTAAAATATTTTAGGCAATATCATGATTATTTAAAACATGAATACAAAATATTTAAAAAATAAAATTTTTATAATAATAAAATGGGATTGTACATGTTCCAAAATTATAAAATCTGATTCTTAAATCTTTACAGATCATCCTTCAATCATTAATAAAACGTGAATTATGAGATTCTTAATATTATCATAGGCTACAGTTTCCAATCCCACTAAATATTTCAAAATTCAAATTTAAAATTTAACCTCATAAAGTATAACATTGATTGCATTAGAAATCTTCATGGCATCAGAAAACTAAATAAACCATTAAAATAAATTAATATTTAAATATTTAAACTAAATAAACCATTTCAATTTACTGATCAGATTTTTATTTTTATTAATTCACTTTATTATTAAAATATTTTAGGCAATATCATGATTATTTAAAACATGAATACAAAATATTTAAAAAATAAAATTTTTATAATAATAAAATGGGATTGTACATGTTCCAAAATTATAAAATCTGATTCTTAAATCTTTACAGATCATCCTTCAATCATTAATAAAACGTGAATTATGAGATTCTTAATATTATCATAGGCTACAGTTTCCAATCCCACTAAATATTTCAAAATTCAAATTTAAAATTTAACCTCATAAAGTATAACATTGATTGCATTAGAAATCTTCATGGCATTAGAAAACTAAATAAACCATTAAAATAAATCAATATTTAAATATTTAAACTAAATAAACCATTTCAATTTACTATACAGATTTTTATTTTTATTAATAATCAACGTGAATCTTTATTTAATAAATTGATTTATTATTAAAATATTTTATGCAATATCCTGATTATTTAAAACATTAAAACAAAATATTTAAAAAATAATTTTTTTATAATAATAAAATGGGATTGTACACGTTCCAAAATTATAAAATCTGATTCTTAAATCTTTACAGATCATTATTCATTCATTAATAAAACGTGAATTATGGATTCTTAATATTATTATAGGCTACAGTTTCCAATCCCACTAAATATTTCAAAATTCAAATTTAAAATTTAAACTCATAAATTATAACATTGATTGCATTAGAAATCTTAATGGCATCAGAAAACTAAATAAACCATTAAAATAAATTAATATTTAAATGAAATACGATTTCAATTTAACCATCTATTAGTCTTATATTTAAATATTTAAACTAAATAAACCATTTCAATTTACTGATCAGATTTTTATTTTTATTAATAATCAACGTGAATCTTTATTTAATAAAGTGATTTATTATTAAAATATTTTAGGCAATATCATGATTATTTAAAACATTAATACAAAATATTTAAAAAATAAAATTTTTATAATAATAAAATGGGATTGTACACGTTCCAAAATAATAAATCTGATTCTTAAATCTTCACAAATCATTCTTCATGCATTAATAAAACGTGAATTATGGGATTCTTAATATTATTACAGGCTACAGTTTCCAATCCCACTAAATATTTCAAAATTCAAATTTAAAATTTAAACTCATAAAGTATAACATTGATTGCATTAGAAATCTTAATGGCATCAGAAAACTAAATAAACCATTAAAATAAATTAATATTTAAATGAAATACGATTTCAATTTAACCATCTATTAGTCTTATATTTAAATATTTAAACTAAATAAACCATTTCAATTTACTGATCAGATTTTTATTTTTATTAATAATCAACGTGAATCTTTATTTAATAAAGTGATTTATTATTAAAATATTTTAGGCAATATCATGATTATTTAAAACATGAATACAAAATATTTAAAAAATAAAATTTTTATAATAATAAAATGGGATTGTACACGTTCCAAAATTATAAAATCTGATTCTTAAATCTTTACAGATCATCCTGCAATCATTAATAAAACGTGAATTATGGGATTCTTAATATTATCATAGGCTATAGTTTCCAATCCCACTAAATATTTCAAAATTCAAATTTTAAATTTAACCTCATAAAGTATAACATTGATTGCATTAGAAATCTTAATGGCATCAGAAAACTAAATAAACCATTAAAATAAATCAATATTTAAATAAAAAAATAGAACATGGGTTAATTACTTACTAAAGTAACTAAACCCAAGCTTACTCTCTAAATTATTTATGCACCTACAAAAAAGGTTTTTGGAACAGGTAAGAAATGTATTAAAATTTTATTTTAGCTTTAAATTTTTGTTAAAAATCAAATAAAAAATTGGAATTAATGGCTCTTCTATTCAATGCCTTTCCAAATCATTTTCACAGGATGATTATAACACCGGATAATAGAAACAAAAAAGCGATGAATAATCGGAAATAATAAAGTGCAAATTATTGAAAACCAACAAATAATGTTTAACAACTGTTCTTTCCAAAAAAAAAAAGCCAGGACTAACTCGTAAAAAAGACATGTAACAATAGTCTTAACAAAACTGTGATGAACATAATTAACAATAAAAAAGAAATGAGACTAATTCTTCTCTTCCTTGATAACTTTCCTCAGCTTCTTAGCAGATTGTTCATCACCATGAACAGCAACGCGAACTATGGTCTGTTCAGAATGCATCTCACCCTTGCATTTTGAGGGAGTATCAAAACTTGCATTTCCACAATACTCAGCAAGATCCACATCAAGAACCTTTATAACACTTGAATCCATATTCGATGCCGTTTTTTCAGTCGGTAAAAGGGGACTTGGAGTATCTACTCCATTATCACATGACACGGATAAATTGTCCTGAAACCAAAATTGAAATTTAAATAAGAAAGCAATCTGAAATACTTAAATAATAAACTACCTAATTTCCATAACAAATGAGATTAGAAAAATACCTTCAACAGATCTGAGGACTCAGTAAACTGACTCAAAAGTTCAGAGTTGTCTTGAATTAATGCTACCTATGTCAAATAAACAAAACAACATCATATTATAGATAATATGTAAGACAATGAAAACATGTTGTACTGAGAATGCTAATTACATACCTCTTCAATTTGGTATTTCTTTTCAAAGGAAGCTATAATGTTATCTTCAAAACAAAGCCTTGAAATACTAATGACATAAGGAACAATTGACTCCATATCTTGAATCTTAACTTGCACTTTAAAAAGGAATTTCTTATCTTTAAAGGAATCAATCTCTTCGGGATGCCTATTCTTATCTCCACCCTATAATAGAAAAATTGCATACGATTGGATTGAAGAGCAAACGTGTGATTATTTAAAATGTTTATTAGTCAAGAGTTTAAGTGAATACCTTGGCAATATATGAAGTGCGAAGTTCATATGCAGGAATTTTCAGGAAATTTGAGGCTTCTTTATCAAATAAAATAAAAGATGCAGAATCTGTCTCATCCACTACACGAAGCTGAATAGAATATCTACATAATGAAAGTCTTATTTTAGTAATGTACACTCCTATCATTTCACTTTAATATTAACAAATGAAACTATTAAGAACATACCTTGTCACAAAAGTTGAATAATGAGTGACACATTTTTTACACTAGAACATAGACCCATCCAACTTCAAACCAAGAGAACATTTCTTACATGCACGATAGCACCAGTTATATTCAGACTCAATGTCCTTAACAGTCCCAATTGTTACAAAAACAGAATTCTGATGCAAAATAAAATTCACAATAAAAATCAATCAATCATAAAAATGCAAATTTGAAATTGAAAAAATTCAAGTATACTTAATATACCTGTGTTACTTCTTTCAAATCAGCAATTGATTTGTACACTCCTCTTTCAAGAAATTCTTCCTCGAGGGTCAAAGAAGCATGATCACTTAACTGACTAAACTGAATACCTTGTTGAGAATCAGAAGATTTCAACCTTGCATGATTTAAGATGTAATTTCAATTTGTCACAATTCATACTAAGTAAAAATTAAACATTAAAACCCTACAAAAAACAAAGTTTAAACCCAAAAACCTCATTTGAAAGTCTTCAATTTCAGGAATATTGGCATTGATAAACAACTTAGAGTTGTAAGTTGTGTTTGAAACACCTACTGACCCTGTTGCAAATAATGAAATGCTCAGTCTTCCAAAATGATAAATATATTGTTTAAAATAACCTTTTGGTAATAAGTTTGTATTAATACCTTTAAAATTTTTCATTTTTGCAAATTGAAGAACAACAACATAGGACTCAGATGGATGGTCTTCCAAATGTTTCAAAAACATAAAAGCATAGTCCTCCCATAAAGTACACCTAAGTTTAAGACCTCCCCTGAAATAAAAATAATAAAAAAAAGGTTTCAAGTTTATCCTTTAATAATGTGTGATTTGAAGAGATAATGCATTGTATTAATAGATAAAGATTACTCAATATTTTCCAACTCTATGACAACATAGTTGCATGGCTTTCCCTCTTTCTTGAACTCAATCAGATTACCTTTTCCAGTAACAACACCTAGTACATCTGCAAAGTAGGATATTTAAAATAAAAATTGTGTTAGAATTTTAATAACTATGAAATCATTATGAAATAAAAAAAATCATTAAACATAGTGTAAATAAAACTTACCAACCAAACGTCTGTCGTCCTTAGTTTCATTCAATATTTCAACGAATGGGACAAATGAAAAACCATAGAGGGGAATGGAAGAATCTTCTACCAGAGTAACTCGTGTCTCTCTCTTGAAGAACATTCTAAATTCATGCATTGTAGGTTTGTACTTTCAACTGTTAAGTGCAACGCTGAGGTTTTCTAGCATGTACACATTACCTTCGTTGATACTATTCTCAAACAGATACACATGAATGCTCTTCACCGTGCATTGGATACGACCTCCCTAAAACATGTAAAGCAATAAACTATCAAAAAAATTTATAACAAGAAAATAAAGAAAAATTGTTATCAAAGATGAGGAATTGTTGAACCTGTTCGTCCAAAACAACCAATTCAATCATTGGTTTATTATTGTTATCCTTAAAATATGAAGACCTCCATAGCCTAATGACTCTGACTTTAATTCTCCATATCTTATGCTCAGAGCCTCCATTCACATTACAGATTAAATCATAACGGGAAGCCATACTAAACAGGATACTTATAACTCAAAAAGCATAAGCACAACGTGAATATTTAACCATCTATTAGTCTTATATTTAAATATTTAAACTAAATAAACCATTTCAATTTACTATACAGATTTTTATTTTTATTAATAATCAACGTGAATCTTTATTTAATAAAGTGATTTATTATTAAAATATTTTAGGCAATATCCTGATTATTTAAAACATTAATACAAAATATTTAAAAAATAAAATTTTTATAATAATAAAATGGGATTGTACACGTTCCAAAATTATAAAATCTGATTCTTAAATCTTTACAGATCATTCTTCATGCATTAATAAAACGTGAATTATGGGATTCTTAATATTATTATAGGCTACAGTTTCCAATCCCACTAAATATTTCAAAATTCAAATTTAAAATTTAACAACATAAAGTATAACATTGATTGCATTAGAAATCTTAATGGCATCAGAAAACTAAATAAACCATTAAAATAAATTAATATTTAAATATTTAAACTAAATAAACCATTTCAATTTACTGATCAGATTTTTATTTTTATTAATAATCAATGTGAATCTTTATTTAATAAAGTGATTTATTATTAAAATATTTTAGGCAATATCATGATTATTTAAAACATGAATACAAAATATTTAAAAAAATAAAATTTTTATAATAATAAAATGGGATTGTACACGTTCCAAAATTATAAAATCTGATTCTTAAATCTTTACAGATCATCTTTCAATCATTAATAAAACGTGAATTATGGGATTCTTAATATTATCATAGGCTACAGTTTCCAATCCCACTAAATATTTCAAAATTCAAATTTAAAATTTAACCTCATAAAGTATAACATTGATTGCATTAGAAATCTTAATGGCATCAGAAAACTAAATAAACCATTAAAATAAATCAATATTTAAATATTTAAACTAAATAAACCATTTCAATTTACTATACAGAATTTTATTTTTATTAATAATCAACGTGAATCTTTATTTAATAAAGTGATTTATTATTAAAATATTTTAGGCAATATCCTGATTATTTAAAACATTAATACAAAATATTTAAAAAATAAATTTTTTATAATAATAAAATGGGATTGTACACGTTCCAAAATTATAAAATCTGATTCTTAAATCTTTACAGATCATTATTCATTCATTAATAAAACGTGAATTATGGATTCTTAATATTATTATAGGCTACAGTTTCCAATCCCACTAAATATTTCAAAATTCAAATTTAAAATTTAAACTCATAAAGTATAACATTGATTGCATTAGAAATCTTAATGGCATCAGAAAACTAAATAAACCATTAAAATAAATTAATATTTAAATATTTAAAAAAAACAAACCATTTCAATTTACTGATCGGATTTTTATTTTTATTAATAATCAACGTGAATCTTTATTTAATAAAGTGATTTATTATGAAAATATTTTAGGCAATATCCTGATTATTTAAAACATTAATACAAAATATTTAAAAAATAAAATTTTTATAATAATAAAATGGGATTGTACACGTTCCAAATGAGATTTTATTCATTGTTTACTTTCATATAATACTGTTTTGGAGGGAAACTGGCATCACGAGAGGGTGACACGTCACATAATAGGACCTGTCAGCAACTGTGTTTTATATAATATATTGATATTGATATTAATAATGTAATTAACGGTCAATATTGAAAATGAAAATTAAGAAAGGTATAAAATAAAATATATTTTAAAATTATAATATCACAATAAATTATAACTAAAGATAAAATTAATATAAAACATCATTGGATATTTTCAATTATCCTTGTGATACTCGTTTCTTATGAAAATGAGATGGAGGTGTAGAGGGATAGTAAAAGGAGGTAGAGGATGAATACCATGGGTTCTCCCATGGATCATCTGATGGATATTTGGTAAGCGTACCAAATTGTCGCGAGTATTCAACAATGAGTTAGAGTATTGTATCCACAGACATTGATGAATCAAGTACAAAATGACAGAGGATTTATCTAGTTGAAATAAGAGAAATCAATTGTATTAAGTGACCCAAAGACTAGTGCAGAAAATTAAACCAGAAAATTGAATTATGTGTTGAACAATTAACAAGAATTCAGCAAGTTTGGAAAACGAATTTAACAAAATGATTAGGGTTGATTTCACTCAATCTTCACTTCATGCAAGTATTCGTATCATTCAATTCAATTATTATAAATGATTTCAATGATCCAATTCACTAACCTAGTCAAAACCCAATTCCTTGGTGAATTGACCCTATGTCATCAACTAAGAACCCCAATTCCTTAGGTGAACCTAATAGTGACACGCATTAACCTCAAGAACTGATAAAGACCATACAAAAACCGATTCCTATTCCTAGGCAATCAATATTTTATGTTGCTTGCTTCAGATCCAAGCTTTTCCCCAATTTTCCAATTGTGAGAGAAACCTTTGATTCATGCAATTGAGTGGCCAATTCAATTGAAGCATTAAGAGTAGAAGAAAGCAATTGAATTGAAAACGAAAATTGAATGAACAAATCACTTACACAAAGTTCAGATTAAGATCCATCAACACCTAACCTAAGAAACTTAGAATTTCATTACAAATGAGAAGAGAAAAGAGATGAGAGATGCAAACTCAAGGACGAATTCCATTGGAATTGAACCCTAGCTTCCACCTTTGGGTTGGATCTTGAGGGAGAGGAGAGAAAAAGAGAGAAAATTCGAGTCTGAGAACTGAAAAGTCTGAAAAAATGAAATTGTTCCCGCTAAAATTCTAAACAGATCTATTTATAATGTTTCTATCAAATTCGCGTCCTCACACAGATACTGCCATGTCCCCACACGATTCTAGCAGAGAGTTCCTTTTAGCTTCAGTAGCTTTTGCCAGTTTCGTGTCCTCACACACCTTCAGCTTGTTCCCACACGATTCTGGCAGAGAGTAATTCTCTTAATTTGCACCTCACATGCTCAATGCTTCACTATTTATTTCTTCCAAAGACTTCAAAAATGCTTTTCTTCAAACTCTTTTTCTTCTTTTTCAACAATACCTATAAAAACACTAAATCGATAAAAAATTAGAACAAAAATACTATTATTTACTACAATCACCTAAAACACAAACAATTTCAATTATGTACAATTTTAACTACAAATTTACAAAATTATCAACCTAAACAACTAAAAACTACCTAAAATTAATCTATAAATATACTACTAAGTGGATTTATCATCATCCCAATAGTAACCAGATAGAGTTGAGAAAACTCGTTTGATATTGTTTGAAAATATATATAATGAAGAGAGTACAACAATTATT
This sequence comes from Sesbania bispinosa, assembly GCA_026901365.1. Classification (NCBI taxonomy): domain Eukaryota; kingdom Viridiplantae; phylum Streptophyta; class Magnoliopsida; order Fabales; family Fabaceae; genus Sesbania; species Sesbania bispinosa. Next base: position 983,114 of record QLOH01000311.1, read on the forward strand.
TATAGAACTATTCTAACTAAAGCTAAACTAACTATTGTAGAAATCCTAACTAAAGCTAATTCCAACAGAATTGATTCCCTAAACAGAAATAACAATTCTAATACCTTCCCGCAAGTTGGTATTTGGTATCAACCAATACCAACTTGAAACAAAGAAAAGAAATTAAAATCAACAAAGGAATAATGAGGAAAGAACAAGAAAATAACTACATTGAGCGAAAGAGCAGAACATAACGAACACGAAAGCAAAGAAATTAAATGGAACAAGCAATCAACAATAATGAAGGTGCAGTCTCCAATATTGTTCACTCTCTCCAAAGAATTAAGGGGTGTAGAGGTAGAAGAGAAACCGCGGATGCAAAACTTGAAGAATTTGTCAATGGCGGAAAGTTCAAACAATGCCTTCAACGAGAATGCAGTTGAAAATCCAAAATCGATTGCTTTTTCAAAAAACATGTGCATCTGGTCATGACCAAAAAGATCAAGATTCTGCATCTGGCTGCAACCTGAAAGATCAAGATTGTCGTCGCACTTGGCGGTAGGTTCCAGATTCAAGAAGTTGACACTTGGAACGTGCTCGACACCGGTTTCGCTTTGAATACTCTAAACAATCTGACCTCATTCTTCAATCACACTACCGATCTGATCAGAAGGCACCAAAATAATCTGATCTGAACAATTTGACCTGAACAATCCGATTTAAACAATTTGATATGTACAATCACACAACCGATCTAAACAATCCGACCTGAACAATCCGATCTGAACAATCAGACAACTTATTTAAACAATCTGACCTCCTGTGTGGGGGCACCAGAAGACCCTGCTTCACGAACTCCTTGCGCTTTAGAGCGATGACTATGTCAAACTCACCGAACAAATCGTCCTCGGCATCGAGAGAGGAGGAAACTTTGTCGGGGGCGTCTTTGACATCGGCGATGGTGGCGGGGAAGGTGGTTTGGTTCTTTTTGAAGTCAGATTTCTCCATTGCGGGAATGAAAGTGGCGCTTGAGAGAACTTCAAGGTGGTGGGGGTTGACGATGGAGGAATCCCTGTGTGTGTCTCGGTCGCAGCGGAAATCGTCAAACTCGTCCATGACTTCCTTTATTTTGAGGTTGCAGGAAGAGAAGGATCCACCAATTTGAAGTTTCCCAAATTGAAAGAATCCAGAGATGATTTCCACTCCAATCTTGTTGTGGAGTCTTTAACAATATCATGTATCAAGAGCTGAGCACAGGGAGACGAAATGAAAGGAGAAATAGAGTGCGCATGTATATGGGTATTCATGGAAGATGGTGAGGATGATAGTCCCTGTACAATAACCTCCATACTCAGAACATTCAGCAAACTCTTCTTGAGTGGACACCAAATTTTCTTGAAGCGCGGTGAGCTCCATGGATGGTGCTCTGATACCATCTTATGAAAATAAGAAGGAGGTGCAGAGAGATGGTAGAAGGAGGTAGAGGATGAATACCATAGGTTCTCCCATGGATCATCCCAATAGTAACCAGAGAGAGTTGAGAAAACTCATTTGATATTGTTTGAAAAGAAATATAATGAAGAGAGTACAACAATTATTTATAGAACACTATTCTAACTAAAGCTAAACTAACTATGGTAGAAATCCTAACTAAAGCTAATTCCAACATAATAACAAAATTGATTCCCTAAACAGAAATAAAAATTCTAATACCGTTTGTCAAATGTTTATAATAAATATAAAGTTATATTAAAATATATTCAACTAAAAATGGCAAAAGATGTCCTTATTTTCATTATCAAATAAGAAAATATACCAAATTGCAATAGGCGACACTCAGGCACTTGGCCTTTAGATTTAGAGATTTGAGATTCTTATAAGTTATAACTTGAATTGGTAATTTTTTGTTTTAGAAATTTAATGATTTTTTTGTCCTTTAAATGCCTAATACAATGATATGTGATAAGTAATTTCAAATATGTTAACTACTCAAAGGAAATCTAGTAAATGTATTTATCCTAGTCATTCTATTTACAAAACTAACATGAAGTTTCTTTATATTGTAAATATGTTTTCGGAAATAGGTTGGACGATAACTAAAGAAGAAACATAGAAGTTTATTTTTTATATTTTAAAACTACACCAAATTAATGCATGCAAAATTTACCAACATGGCCTACATATTAAAGGCTGAAAAACTTGATTTTAATAACCATGAGCAAGACCTTTCTTGTCAATTTACAATTGTACCTTTAAAGCCCCAACACTTTAAAATGCCCAATCAGCTCTTGTAAAGTGCTTTCTTTACTCTCTGGGTGTGCTTTTAGCCAAATTCATAATACTTCACTCTTAGAAAGTGATACTGATGCAAATTAGTTAGCTTGCTCTATTACCGATGACTTATTTTAAAAAATGGCACAAGTTGAGTATTAGTACTATTGTTAACTCTTTTTTTTGGTGTAATACCACGGGAGGCAATCCTGTTCGAGCCGGGTAGGAACTCTATGGGTGGCAAAGCTCTCCCTCTGAGTATTTAACACAGCTGCATACCCAGGGCTCGAACCCGAGACTACTGGTTAAGTATTGTTAACTCTTTTGAATAGTAGAAATTATAAATGAAATTATGTTAATTATATTTTAAATTAATGGAAGGAAATCCATATAAATATAAGATGCAAATATTATTTTGCTATTTTAAACTACAAAAAAGGAGGAAAAAAAACTCCTTGCTATATTAGTTAATTAGATATTTGCCCGGAATGATTTTAATATATTAATGTATTAATGTATACAGAAGCATCAAGCATAGATGTTATAGAATATGAATATTAATTAGTCTTGTTGTTTAGGTGTTGTAAATTATGAGACATGCGTCATTGATTTTGGTCAAAGTGTTGTTTTTAAAAAAAATTGATTTATATGTGTGATTTGTTAAGTTAATTTTCAAATTTCATATTTTGTATATATTTCTTTCTTGTAAGATGGACTCGAAATTGGAAAACAAAAGTCAAAATTACTACACGAAGTAGAGCTTCCCATGGAAAAACAAATGAAAACAACATATGTTGAATTGGTTAGAAAAAAATATTTAATTATGGTGATAATATTAGATATGAATAGAGTGTTATAATCAACGGATGTAATTTGAAGTCATGTTTGAGAAAAGTTATAGTTATTAACGTAGGTTTTAAAAAAGTTACATTTAAACTATATATTGTTTGAGAAAAGCATAGATGTTTTCATAGTTGCCCGTTACATATGCATATTTTGCGAGATAAGTCAGGATCCAGTGACACCAGGTGTCAAATTTGAAAAGTTACACATCTTAATAACTTTTTGTAAAATGAGAATTTGATCAATCTAACCGTTGAATCACATTATATTACATTTATAATCATGTATATCAAATTTCAGATAATTTGGACATTCGTGAGTATGTTATCTAATAATGGACTTTTACTTATATTTTAAAAACATATACGTTAATATAAATTAGTTTGATGAAGTATCAAATAGTTTTTTTATTTTTATGAAATTTTATAAGTTTGATCTACTCTATAAAAACTTTCAATTCAACGATTGGATTGGTCAAATTCTCATTTTACAAAAAATTACTAAGAGATGTAACTTTTCAAGTTTGACACCTGGTGTCAACATATCCTCACTCATATCCTATTTTAATTTGAGTTCAATTTAAATGTTTTCTTCTAATCGTACCTGATGTATGTTGCTTTTGCTTTCTGACATACTATTATATTTCCATCAATAAATACATTGAACTATAAGAACTTGTTAGTTGTTACTGTTATTTGGAGCCTATTCTAATGACAAATTTTGTTGTCAATCTTGACCATTGTTATTGCTGATGTCCATTTGAGCTTTCTATTCATATTTTTCCATATACAATTGATACGTTGTGTTAAATATGCCAAAGTATTTCATCAATATGCTACTACCATTCTTTATATATATATATATATATATTATTGGTCAGCATTTAGCCAATCTATTTAAATTTGATATCTGGGAACATGTTTATGGGTTAGAAAGTTTCTTTCATTGATCAATTGTGTTCTAAGTGTGCATATGAACAATGGCGGACCTTCATATTGACTGGGGGAGCCATGGCTCCCCAATTTTTTTTTCAATTATATATATACATACATATATATATATATATGAGGAGGGTTCAACTTACACCAGTATAAGTTACACCAAGTCTTACACCGCTAATAACTCTAGATCGAATGTGATTTTTATTAATCCAACCGTTGTATTACGTTTATTCATTATCTTGATCATCTGTGTAAATTTCATAAAATTTGAACACTAATAAACCGATAATCAAATGGTCATTTTTTTCATAAATTTCAAACGTATATATGACGTTAATTTTGAGACATCTCAATGACATATCAAATAATTTCAGATTAAGATAAAATTATATATGTATGATCTATATGATAGTAACTTTCAATCCAACGGTAGATTACTTAATACGATGATCTGTTAAAAAGTTATTTGGCAGTGTAAGACTTGGTATAAGTCTTGAAGTTTGACACCTGGTGTCAACGGATCCTGACTCATATATAAATATATAAATTTTCAAAATATCTATATTTTTAATTATTTACTAGCAGAGGCATGAGTGCCTGTCTATCCGCATTTTTTGGAAAAAGACATAAAATTTGTTTATTTACATTTTCAAATACCTTAAAGAAGGATTTGAATTTGAATTATTAATCTATACTTTTCAAAATTACTTTAAAAATTCACGACTTAAATGATAAAGATAATATTTTAAATTTAAATTAATAAATAGGGATTAAAATTAGAATAGAAAAAAAATAAAATCAATCAGGATTTGAATTTGAATTGTAAAAATAAGGATTAGTGTTAAAAAAATTATTATTAAAAAAACCATAATTCAGTATATCCTCCAAATTTAAAGAATGGTTTGAATTTGAATTATTAATCTACACTTTTCAAAATTACTTTAAAAATTCATGACTTAAATGATAAGTAAAATATTTTAAATTTAAATTAAGAAATCCTATTCGGGGCTTAGTTAAGGCTCCTCACCCCTCCCGAAGAATGTGTTTAGTGGGGATCGAACCCAAGAGCTCTTCCCACAATCTCAGTCTGCGTTGCCAACTGAGCCACAACTCTTTGGTATATACCCTATTATATACCCTATGGATTTAATTACAATTTTGATCCCTTTAATTTAGATTATATATAATTTTTGTTTCTCAAGTATTTTTTAGTAAATCAAGTCTCTCTATTTTAAAATTAAGCAAATTTGATCCCTCTAATTACAATTTTTTTTATCTAAAACCCTCAATTTTTCACATTCTACTCAAAATCTCCATAAAAGGAATTGATTAAATCATTTTGAATATTATTATTTTCTAAATCATAAATCAAAATATCAAATTTCACCTAAAATAAAAATCCCAAATTTGTGCCCTCTTTAAACCATAATTTCACCTCATACAAAATCCTACAAATTTTATTAAATTTCTATTAAAAGTTTCACTTGTTAACATTTAAAATTATTTTATATCTCAAATCTATCATGAACTACCAAAAATATTTGGATTGAAGACAAATGATGGGGGACCAAGAGTGTTTTAGAAAAAAAAATAGCTAAAACTAGTTGAAAACTGAAAAGCTAGCTTATTTGATTAAATGTATTTGATAAAACTTGTTGTTTGAACTAGCTAAAAATTATAAAATGACACATAAAGACATCATTAATTATTAAATCATGGTAAATGTGAGTTGTTGAAAGAAAAAAAATGTAAAATTTTTCAACTGCTGAAAAAATAACTTTTTTAAAAAAACTACCTCAAGTAACTTCTAAAAAAATCTAGTAGTTACCTAAAAATTTATTTTATCAAACACTGATGAAATGCTTTTAACTGCTAATTTTAGCCCTCATCTAACGGAAATGTCTTACCAAAAACACTTTAAATTTACTTAATTTTAGTTTTTGATGGGTTTAATTTGCTCAAAAAAACTTAAAAAACAAAATTACACATAGTCTAAACTAGAGGATAAAAAATACAATTTAGTCAATAATATATATTTATTTATACATTAAATTTTATTTCGGCTCCCCTAATATTTAGTTCAAGTTCCGCCACTGCATATTAACAATATGATGCATCTAAGGGTGGTGTTTCAACGTACAACCATGTCTTATAGATTGACTTCCCCCAAAATTCTTTCAATGCTTACATTATATTGGTTCATGTTTGTGTGCAGACTTGAGGCCTTATTGACTATTGAGTCTTTTAAATAGATATTGTCGACTCATTAACATTAAGTGACTTTACATGGTTTTATATTGCCCACTTCATGCTTATTTTGTTGTCTGTCATACTCACACCATAGTTATTGTTTAATTCTTTCAGACCATTGCGCAAAAATCTTTAAAACCTTTTGATTTTATACGGACTTTACGCATAGCAAGATATGTGATGATGATCTTAAGGGGAGTAGCTAGGGAATAGCTGTGGAATAGCTTCAAAATTGCTAGCAGTAGCTACAACATAGCTACAGACTAGCTACGGACTACGAGGGACCTACAGTTGATACCTAAGGAGCAGGATAACTACTGAATAGCTAGGAAACAAGATATAATATTGGTTTTAGACTTCACATAATTCTAGACCCTCTGGATAAGCTTTCAAAGCAAGCAAGCAATCAGATGTATTGTTGACTAATCTTAAAATATAAAAAAGAATAAATTATACAATTTAAAACGAAAATGCTATTGTAATAAACACATAAGACAGAGTAAAAGATTGTACTATCAGTAAATTTTGTAACTGCACAATCTTATGGTAAGAGCTTCGTCTTCTAAAAATATTACATAACAAATTTAGAGCATCATCTATGAACTTCTTGTAAAATAGCATAGACTACAAATATATGTCCAAAGAAAGAGCTAATAATATTCAAATCCCATTTAAAATTTTGTAAACCAAAACACCACCTTTACTTAACTGAAAACTAAAACTAAAAGTAACTGTCTTTCCAAAACTTCTTCCACACTTAATATCTAGTCATTGTAACTAGGAAAATAAAGATAGGAAGACGGCACCGGGAGGGTTGGAGAGAGAGAAAGGGATTCTATGTTCCTGAATCAAAATAACATATTACAAATATTCAAGGTACAGAGTTACCATTCTATGCAAGCTAAATGGCAATTGTAATCTCCAATCCTTCTGCTTACGACTTAAAGGCCTGCCTTTTCTTAGAGGGTCTCTATTTTCTCTAACGTCTGCCAACTTCCAAACACATATCTCTGAGTCTTTTTCTATAGAATCTAACAAGAAAATTCCATCCCTTTCTGTGCAATTGGACTCTATATATTCTGTATAGCACACTCTCATAGGCATGTCTTTGAATCGACTAAGATCATCCGGCACTTTTAGTATCCTCTCAGCACCTGGGGATGAAACCTTCAGAGCAAAATTGTGCTGTGTTAGGTACCAAACATGCTTCAGAGAAACAGTCATTTGCCACTGAATAAAATCTCGTTGGAACAAAAGTATAGGATACAGCTGTCGTGCATTACCTCAAGAGCCAAATCATCAGGTATCTCTCCAAGTGCTCCAACTTCATCTAATCTTTTCTTGTATTCTTGATTGTAGCTTTCAAGCTCTTCCATGCTTGGACACCCATATCTGAATAAGAAAGATGGAAAGTTGAATACAAAACAAACTGTACAGTTTAAGTATCTAATAGACAAGAAAGGCACTGCAAACTCATGCAAATTATACATCAGAGGGTGATCAAGTTTGAAGTACATGCCATTACATCCACAAGCATATTTTACGGATCCCAATCCAACATCATTTTTCAGGCCAAATACAACATGTTCTTAAAATGATATGCAAACCATTGTCTGAAAAATGGAAGAAAAAGAAAATGAGGCATGTGAGCAGAAGACAGTTTGGATCTTAGCTATAGTAAGCAGAGTATGGCTGTAAAAACTAAAAAGATGATTGAAGTTGGAATGTGGATTGAAAAGAATGAATTCTATCTTAAAAATGAATTGATCTCACGTTCTCAAAGTTCGTCTCAACAAAATAAACTTTTAGTCAATGCACCAAAACTCTAAAAAATGAGGAAAGTGGGAAATAATTTTTCTCAGAAGTATCATTATCATAAAATAAATAAATTATAAGTACTGGAAAGTTAGTATGAGTTTTCTATAGCATAGCATTTGTGCAGGGTTCCATGGCCCATCAAGGGCCCCTCAGCCCTCACCACAGGTTTTGAGTATGAGATATTTCCTAAATACTCAAGGCACCCCTATCTTATCAATGAAACACACTCCTGGCATCCTTGTCAAATCTGCACCCATCTTTTAATCATCAAACACCTAGTCCTAGTTCAATGAAGACTTCAACAATAAATACCAACGGCAGGTCCCCGCAGATTTCAGACAAATCTAGCCAACCTGAATTGCTAGGATATTGACACTTTAGATTTTGACTTGGGGCTGGTTGTTACCTACCCTAGCCATTCAGCTAGAGTCCTTTCTTGAGGCCCTTTCAATCATTAGGCATTTAGGCTATCTTAAATGCATCATTCTCCTCCTTGAGGTGTTCTGTTCTTCTCTTCCAAGTTCCAAGCCCTCCAAGGGTTGGATCATTTGACTAGTTTCACGCCATTAGTTCTCTATTTGGAACAACCCTCCCTAAAAGCCCCCAAACGAGCTAAATAAATGAACACACATATGTTCTCCAAATGTAGATGACACAGGTTGAAACATTACTCATTTGTTAATTTGTCCAATCTCACATAAACATATCCACGAGGTGTAGTCTTGAAAGCATATAGTTTGATGTCCTCACTGAACTGCATAAGGACCTCCTCAGCAATAGAGAAGGCTCGCTGACCCCAAGGAACATTTTGCAAGGCAATCCCGCCACCACTGCCCCCATCACCAAGCTACACACGTAAGACAGAGACATAGCACCAATAAACAAAGTTCAATTGTATTCCTTATATAATTAAAATGAAGAGCTCTATATTAAACCAACAACATCCTTGAGTTGATGACATGGTACCTTAGGCTCAGCCTCGTCTTCTTCTTCCCATCCATCTGTGGTTGCACCTTCATCACTTGTCTCACCTACAAAATTAACATACTTGAATCTGTTAAAATAATAGTTTCATCAAAACACTGGTAAAGAAATAAGATCTATAACTGCACATGGCCTCTTTAGCTAGAGATATCTATTAATGCACTAGAGAAGAAAAAAAATAAACACCCCATGAAGATATTAGATCTTGTGAACCACAACAATGTCGTGTGTGTTACTATAGGATCTTAGTCAACGAGTTGCTAGTAATTAGTAAATATGAGAGAAGAAATTTAAGTAGAGAGAATGAAGGAAAACAGATGCCTTAAAATGAAACAAAGAAAGAAAGCAAAGAAGCTTCTTTTTAAAATAAAACTCTCCAACCATTCCTCCTATCTGTCAAGGAGACTCCCTTGAAAGGAACCATGTGGAAAGCTCCGAATGGAGGCCATATGAAAAGAAACTTGTTCCCTAACAGACCTAGGCGCAATTAAGAAAGAACTATTGAAAATTATTAGCAACCAACCCCAGCCAGACAACAGATACCATAGCAGACCTTTGTTAAACTACACTCCTGCCAAGCCTCTCTGAGACTAGTCAAAAGAAATTCTTCTAAACACAAAGGGTGTACCCAAAATAAACCAAAAGTCTCATCTCAAATAGCCAACTCCAATAGGTAGCGCCTGGGCTACTCAAACTGCACATGATGTAATGTTAGCAGAAAGAGATTTATGTGGTCCACCAACTGAGCAATTACCAAAGGTGTTTCTCAACTTTTCAAGGAGAAAAAAAAAACAGATATACACAAATATACACAGCAAAAGAATCAAGAGTTTAAACCCTCGCCTATTTAACTTATAAACTCGTACATAATCCAGCTTCCAGTACATACATTTACTACACTAAAAACATGTAAGATGTTATTGGGGGGAAAGTGGATTATCAAGGTATTCCAAGCTTCAAGGCATTAACCAACCACTTGATTGAAATCAACCCATCATTGATATGCCAATAAAGATTATATTTTTCATAAAAATAGTGAGGCCAAATTTGAATAGAGAAGAATGAAGAACCTGGAGTATGGCGAGAGAAGGAGGAGAAGGCATGGAGGTGGGAATTTGGTGAAGATAGAAAAGGGTTATGAGTGTGAGAGCGTAGGCGAAGAGCAGCACCGACAATATTCCTCATCGTATTCAAACCTCTTGCGGCCATTGCCATGGACAGACACCGTCACCGTTGCGTCTCTCTGTTACACTCTACACAGGACCACGACGGCGGTCATATCCATGCCTCGCTTGTAATATTCCCTTGTTTGAGTGAAGAGTAAAATTATTCTTTAATTAAAATATAAACTTTTTACATTAGTACTTGAATAATGAAAATGATATACTGTCAGTTAAATTAATCTGTGAATGTCTAATTTAATCAACAAAATACACATTTAAGAACTTCAAATATGATTTCAAATATTTAGAAACTAATATAATTAGAGGAGGTTTCAAATTACACTAATGTAGGCTACACCAAGTCTTACACCGTTGATAACTTTAGATTTAATTTGATTTTTTTGTAATCCAACCGTTAAATTATATTTATTCATCATCTTGATTATTTGTGTTAAATTTCATCAAATTTAAACATCACTAAAATGAAAATCAAATGGGTGCTTTTTTTCATGAGTTTAATTAGTATGCACTGACAGTGTAAAAGAGTTTTACACCGACGTATAATCATGATTCTTAATTTATATGACCCTTAAAATATTAATTAATAAAGTCAACAAACTCAACATAAATCAAGAGTTGTGATTAACGGTCAGTGTAAATGATATTGGATATATGACATTAATCTTGAGACATCTTAATGACATATCAAATGATGTTGGATTAATATAAAATTTTATATATGTGATCTATATGATAGTAACTTTCAATCCAATGGTGGATTATTTAATACAATGATATATTTTAGACTTATTCAATGATATAAGACTTGAAAACTTACTATGATGTAATTTGAACCATCCTCGTATAAAAAATGCCTTTTCAAAAATTAATACTACATGATAATTATTTAATCTGAGTAGACTCTCAAATTATTACCATTAAATGCGTCAATCAACTGGCAGGTATTGATGTCGTTCAATAGTAATCGTTGACTTGAGTACAATTTTTTTTAAAAAAATAAAACTCAAATTCTCGTTAATTTAATCTTGCAATCTTTAAAATAGACATAAATTTAAGTCTTTTAATGTACAATTAGAAATCACATTGATATTTAAATTAGGAAAAGTTTATGGTAGATAAATAAAATTAATTTTTGTGTATCAATACAGTAGGAATGTCAACCGTTGATAAATGTGTATATATATTGGAAAGTGGAGATTATTCGCAAGAAAACTATTTAGTTAGGGGTAGTCAAAGTTTTTATATTTTACAATGAGTCCTTGTAGAAGAAAGTTTGTTTTTATGAACAGAACGCATTATTTTCATTATTTATAGAAGCGGTATGAAAAGATAAACTTAAATTATTTGTGGTATGAAAGTTTGTTTTTATGACTTAAAATTAGCTGGGTTTTCACTTTTCAACTTTCAACTCCCTTCTCAGCTAATTTTATCAAATGCATTACAAATAATTTTTTTAAAAAAATTATAAACGAATTTAAAACCAATAGAAAAGCAGGATAAACAGCATACTGAGAAATTGTGACACGTACTTTAACAAATTTTTCATTTAGTAAGACTGGGCTTTTCCTTAAAGAAATAGTTTGTGAAATAATATTAATTAAAACAGCTATTTTTAAATTTTTTTTCTCTAACCAGAAAACTTAAATATTTATTTAAATAATTTTAACTGCAGCACATCTTTTAATTAAAAACGCCCTTTCTTCAGAAAAAAAAAAAAAGAAATCAAACAAACAAACGGATTATGTAAGGCAATTATGACCCTATTCAAACTACCTAAATCCCCTCACTACTAGCACAATCATACTTGCTTTTAAATTGATTCCTAGTTTTCAATACTTAAACAAGTTTGTTTCCGATTTTTTTTTCTTACAATGCACTATTCTTTTTTGAAAAAAAAAATGTCCATAAGTAAACATGTTACATGAATCCATACGTAACCATTGAAATGAAACTCGCGAACACTTCCATCTTGTGATTGAAATATGGGTAGAAAATTTTCTGCCACAATGGCATTACTCTAAAAAATCCCACTAGTGAGTAGTGACTACAACAAGTGCAAATGCAACAATATTAGTTGAAAGACAAAGATAATGAATATTTACATACAAATATGTGACAGCTTACTAAACCCTATTCTTCTAGGGTTTACTTAACACAGACCAGAACAGAGTGAAAAAAACTTTGCCTAGTCACACAACCATACACCTAAAAGAACAACAAAAAACAAAACGCAACTACTGTTTCCCTGCCATTGATCTGTAAGTATTTAAATACATATTAATGGCATGACAAGAAAAAGGGTTTTGTGAACTTTGCAGCCAATAAGGGTTGGGGATTTATAATAAATGCAATAAGATATATATACCTGCCTATCTACAACCGAAGAATTGTACGAAGTGTATCAGAGAGATTTTGAATAGTCCGCTGCTCCTGGGTTGCTTGTAGTTCCTGCAGTGGCATATCTTCGTAACACCTAATAATAACATTTAAAGCAATTAGGTAAAGAATAATCACATTTCGATAGAAACCCAATACACGCCTAGGAAGAGCTGAGAGGAATCAATCATCAGATCAGAAATGAAGGGCCTAAATATGGAATAATCAGTTCTACAATTTGCACTAAAAAATTTACACATAGAAGTGGTAAAACTTTTTCCCTGTGCAAAAGTTGAAGAAAAGGACATACATCTTATGGTAAGCTAAAGCCTGTGCCAAATTCATTAGAGTAGAACTTGATGTCAATCTTTGGTAAATGCTTGGAGGAAGCGGCATCTGCTGCATGTCAATTAGCAAACCAGTATAAGAGACTGTAAGAAGTGCACAACACGCTAAAATATGTGGTTGGCATACACACACACAGTCACCTCATTTAGTCCTCTCCGACCCTTTTTGGACTGTCCATCACCACTAAAAAGCTCTTGCAATGCTTCTAGTGTTCCAGTTCCACTGGTATCCTGTTGTATGCCACCAAGCACATTGTCTGAAAGGAGAGCAATAGGTGATATATCTGTCGCCCTTAAGAATGGTATGGGCACTGTATTACCAGCAGCATAAATGGACCATAGCTGCAATAGAAAAAACAAATTATGTAAAAAGATAATGAGTCTGATACTGCAGTCTCACAAGAGACAGGAGGATAAACAGTGTCCCTGTCCTTATACTTCTTAAAAATCTCAAAACAGTGACTAACTTTAATAACAAAGAACACAATATTTGATCAAATGACAGAAAATTATGTTCGTCAGCAGATATATAAATCAAATTACAAAAATACCTTATCTTGTAAAGCAAATGCTTTGCGGCTGACTGTTTCACTCTTCAATGTGCTATTGCTTATATCACTACCAATTCCAGTGTGTGTTCGATGGCTACCTTCTCTTCTGAGGTTCAGCTCAGTGGAATTACTAACATAAGGTAAAGACGATTGTATGGTATCTGTAGTAGGACTAGATCCTCTAAAAGAGGCATTGTTCACATCACCAACTTTTAGACTGTCAACCCTAAAAGGTTATCCACAAAAGAAAACAAAGTGTATTAGGACACAGGAGGAGTGAAAAGGTAAAGAGATGTAGGGGCTCTAAGGCATATGATGCGCATATAACAAGTTTGCTAAACTAAGACCTTTAAATTAAGGGTGAGAGAATGACAACGAAATGCTTCTGTGAAAAATATAAGCAGTAGAGGTGAATCAGTATGGATCCACTTTCCATTTTCACGTGACAAGGTCATGTGAAAATTTTGAGCCTCTCTCTTCATATACATTAAATAGATAAGGCTCTCTCAAAAATTGTGAATGTTTATAAAGAGAGAGATAAACACAATTTTCACATGAATTTGTCACCTGAAAATTTAACATGAGAAGATTCATTCCCAGAGGTAAACAGAAAGGTAAGTACCTAGGGTCAGATAATCTGACTCCTGTGCCACTGGGGGGCGTAGACAAGGAAACTGCAGAATCTGCATCCTGTGTGGTCTTATGTAATTCATCTCCATGGACTATTACAGTGCCAAAGTTGCCTGCTAATAATACACATAAATCACAATGTTTCACCAAAAAAAGAAATAACTTTCATTACTCCAAGTTTAGGAAGTATAAATTTTAGAAAATAAAATTAATTAGAATCTAGCCTGTTGTTTGGATTAAAGAAGAGAAAATAAAATTAATCAACCTTGAAAAAAGTGCAGTCAAGCTACAATTAAGATGCAACAAACACATACCTTCACTTGTGTCCACATCTTCCACCTTATGCAGCTTCCTCATAGTGCCATGTGATGAGAGATCAGTAGCGCCCTCAAGGCCTATGTTATTAGGTCTGGATGGAACAGTATCTCCATATTCATCATTTAGCTTTGAATCTAACATGGGCTGCTTCAGATTAAGAACATGTATTAGACATGGAAATTATTTTTCTGCTTTTTAGAATTTACCAATCTAGAAGGTAGATGAGAAGAACAAGTCTAAGTAGATGTTCTTGTGTCTGTAAGTGTAAGAGAACAAGAGGCGGGAGGGAGAGGTAAATTTAAGTCATACCCGGTCTTCTGATGCACCTGGAGGAAGAGTTTGTGCCTGCAAAGCCATTGAAGCCCTGATTTGCCTTGCCTTTTCTAGTTTTGGCAACATTGCAGCAGATCCGGTTTTCCATTTTTCAAAGAATTTGTGCTAGGCAGCCACAGAAAATAATTTTGATTTAATGGAAATACGAAACAATTAAAGAAAACATAATGCAATTGCAAACTGTATAGGCATAAAACAAATCACTTTGAAAATTATATAAGGCATACATTTCGAGTTTGTCTAATCACCCATTATAAGCAGCGGCCAAGATAAAAGCTCATGCCTGATCAGCCCTCACTCAAAGGATTAACTTGGTAATTTCAGATAACCAGTTCATGCTTTAATCTGTTATTATTTTTTTGTTTAACTTATTATTATATGCAGGGAGTAAAGTTGAATATTAAAACACTTTATATAACCTTTCATATTTTGGTTATTATTGTTTTCAAGTCATACCAAGAATCAAGTTTTACACTTTGATTAAATGGGTGAAACAAAAACATAAATATATATTGAATAAAAAGGGGAAAGAACAAAGAATTCGTTTAGAAAATGCACACATAAATCGCACGAATTTTAGAAACTTCAGGTCCCATTTGATAACCAAACTAAGTTTAGTTAGTTTGAGTATGACCTAAATAGTTAAATCCAAGTATATGATAAGGATAAATAAAAATCAATATTTTCACAGTTGACACATTATAACCAAACTGATAAATTAGTGGATATACTTTTCTCTGCATTTTTTATAACTATTATCTTTTATCATCACTTCTAAGAAATCAACTATCACACTACAATAAGCTTCTCCAAACCCTCTCAACTTTCAACCTTGCCATTTGCCATCTTTTCCTATCAAAAAGTTTCTAAAGGGCCGTTTACTTTCAGAAATTTTTTTCTGTTTTCATTTCCTGTTTTTATGTTCTAATTTTAGAAAGTGTCAATTTGTTTTTTTCCATTTCATGTTTCATAGTTTTGTATAGGAAACAGAAAAACCAATACAAAGTTGTTTTCACTATTTCTTGTACAAAACTTTGAAGACAAGAAATAAAATGAAAACAATGTGATATTTTTATAACTAAAACTGAAAACATTTCTGTAATTAAAACTAAAAAACAGAAAACCTTTTCACAAAGTAAATGACCCCTAAATCTCCCAAAATACAGATTGACTATCTCTTCTATATTTCTCTTACTCCTTTCCTACTATTTTTTAATATAAAAGCATAGCTGTAAATGAATTCAAGACTTCCAATAGTCACTAAATTTCCATCAGAAAAAAAAAATTATTAAGCATACCTTCAACATCTCAGCTGCAGGAGGGCGGAGACGAGGTTCTTTGGTCAGGCACTTTGCAACAAAATCATGGAAATATAGAGACCTACAAAAGAAAGATCAAATTTAAAACATTGACATGAACAAAGATATCATCACTAAATTGAGACGCTATCTCAAACACCATTGATGCATTTGTTGAATTTGAAATTTGTGTCTAACTCAGACCACACAAGGTTGTATTTGTTAGAGTCCCACATTGCCTAGAGATATGGCCATATTGTGGTATATAAGCCTTGGGCAATCCTCACCTTACAAGCTAGCTTTTGGGGTTGAGTTAGGCCCAGGTCCAAAATCTAAGAGTATTCATAATATATATGCAATAAATACATATGAATACATATGAATACGATTGCTAAATCTAATCCTAATTAGGGATTGTGCAGTTAATGATTATTTAGCTGTTACTAATTAAAAACAACATGTGACTAATTCTAACAGCATTCACACCATCAGACAAAGAAAACCACACATTTTCTTTTTTATTCTGAGTAAAAAAAATCATTAAGACAAAGAGAAGGAAACTACAATGAGTTTGGAGTACAAAGGGTCCTTCTTAACAGAAAAGTACCAACTCTGTGTTCTTACTCCTTAACAAAACAGTGCATTACCATTTAAATGGATGTGCTAGATTCACGGAAGGGGGAGGAGCAAATGTATACACGAGTTTTTATTAAATTTTAAATCAAACTTATTTAGGTCAATAGAGTAAGTTATTTCTTATATATACCTTAAAGCGTTTATCTTAGATACAGCACATAAGAGGTAGCCCCTTACTATAAGTCAAGATAGAAGAAAGTCAAGCTCTCACTTTTGCGATACATGAATATAAATTTAAAGACATCTTCACAGTTAGCGTTCTTCTTCAAAAGATTATAATAAAGTATCAAAGGGAGGGATTGTATGGTAAAAATATTGCAGCAAGCAGTGACTCAGTACTGCTTTTAAAAAGGACAAAACATGCACAAAATGTAATGAAAAATAATATAGTACATGGAAAAAGATACTAGAATAATCTAAACCAAATAGCATCCTAGATCATCAACAAGTAAGTCTTTCAAGCTCACTGATTCACAAATTAGCTGCTAAAGCCTGAAAGAGTTAGGATATCATAGTATAGACTACAGAAACAAACCATTTTTCTTTATCCTCAAGCATTGGAGCTGGTTCAATGGATATCATGAATAAAACCTACAAGAAAACACAAAATATATCTTTAAACATTTTACAGACACACACATCTCCTCCATCCCCAAAAAAATGAAAACAAACCATGCCCTTAACACTGCCAGGATAACAATGAACTTTTGCAGTTCATTTAGACAAGTTTATTATCAATAATTCATCAAGTAACAAATAGCAATAATATATTTGAAACTTTGCTTTGATAATCAGATAGAAGTAAGAAAGGGAAGCAAAAAGAAAAATTTTCTTAAAAAAGAGCTAACACAAATAAATATCTCAAATTAGGCAAGACTCTATTTTGCTTTTATTTTGGATTTATTAGTACTGAGTAGCTTGTAAAATTTAGGGCCTCTTTGATTGTGTTCTTTTTTTTAAAACTATTTCATAAAACAATTTTGAAATAAAACAATGTTTGAATAAAACCGTTCATGTATCTTCACCCAACAGCTTAAACTTTTGGAATAGTTGGTTCATGACATGGAATCAGAGTCTCTATGACCAAGTGGTCTAAAGTTCAATCCTTGCTTCCCACAATATTCTAATAAAAGAAAAGTTCAATTTCAGCATACGGTAGGTGTGCTTATGCATTGTCCACACTTCAAGCCTCAATGGGCTCTTAATGAAGGGGCGTGTTTGAATAAAATCATTCATGTATCTTCATCCAACAGCTTAAACTTTAAATTTGTTTTAAGAACATGTTCTGAAAGCGGAGGGTGTCAAGAGGCAACATCGGTGGCGGGTGTCAAGCCACGACGACAGCAGTGGAGGTCATTCGGTGGAAAGTGGAAACAGTAGAGTGTGTCGGGCAGCGTGGAGGGTACTAGGCAGTGACAACACTCACAACAGCAATGGAGAATGCAAGGTGATGGCGGTAAAGGATGCCAGCTTGTCAAGTGGCAAAGGATCCTGGTCAGCAGCAATAGTGACAGGTACCTAGGGACAAGGGCAGCAGCAGTGGAGTGTGAAGGAAATGACAGTAGAGTGTGCAATCCAATGGCGGCAATGAAGGGGCCAAGGTGGTGATGAGGTGGAGGATCTCGAGTGGCGGCGACAGTGGACAATGTCATGCCAAGCAATAGCGACAGTGGAGGGTGATGGGTGACAACAACTGTGGAGGGTGTGAGGCGACAAGGTAGGTGGTGGAGTTTGTTGTGCAATGGCAATAGTGTTGAAGGGTATAGGGCGGTGATGGACGGTGTTAAAGAGCAACAATGGTAGTCTGGTGGTGGAGGGTCCTTAATGGTGAAACGGAAAACAAGAACAAGTTTTGAAAATGAGTGAACATAAAAAAACACGTTTTTTTTTTTTTGTTTTTTTATTTTTAAAACCCTAAAAACAGTTTTTGAAACTAAAATCAAACAGGCCCTTACCCTGCCCTGGTTGCATTACCTTTGGAGTTTTTTATGAATCTTGGGTGTATCCTTACCTGGAACATATTTTATTGTATAGTTTCAAATAAACATGGTTACAAGCTAGGCTTAGGACTTAATTTTACAAAGAAGTTTGTTGGATTTCAGACTCAGACCCTTTAAAATTTGACAAAATTAGGACCCAGGTCCAAGCGTAGCCCTATGATTAGCTCTAGCTTCAGAAGCTTTCATAGAAGCAAAGAGAACAAAGCCTGGTAGCAGTGTGCAATGAAGTGAGGAACAGTGTTCTTCAGTATATTTGGTTGGAGAAATGCCACACATGTTCAAGGATTCTTCCCTGTACTTGGATCTGTAATGTGATAGGATTGAATTTAAAAGGTCCATGACAAATACAGAGGGTTGGGGAGCATTTTACTAATGAGCTTGTTAAGCTGCCTGTTTGTTGAGAAGGTTAATAAATCCTCCTCTTTCTTTTTAATTTCTCTCTCTCTTCAATATACTTCTTTAAACATACACAGACATAACAACGACAGTAACAACACAAAGCTAATAACAAAAAACTGTATCCCACTAGGTGGGGTTGGTTACATAGATCAATCAATCCTGCAGGGCTCTATCAAAAGCCAAACTCTTACTAAAAGTAACAGATATTTATGAATGACCAACCGAAAGGGAGAGAAGAGATTATATGTTATCACTAATCAATAATACAATAGTCAAGATCAATAAGCACTAACATACTAACCCTCATAGGATGCACTGACGATCTTGGAGGAACACCCTGAAAATAATGGCAACAGAATTAAGCATATATAAGCAGGAGAATGACTATTTTTAAAAAAGATGCCTAACAAGATGCTTCCATTTAAGTGCATGAGCTGAAACAATAAGTAGCAATATGATGACAACCCAACCATGTAAAGCTACATAACACTAAACATTCTTTTATGGAAGAAGGGAGGAAAAAGATTATGCCCAGATGATTTTGGTTGTCCAGAGGGGTGCTTGAATTTAACCTAATATAATTTGTTCTATACACAACCTTAGAATCACCCCAAAAAGAACAGAAAGTATTAATTAATTGCAATATCTTACTGATGGTGGGAGCAAAACAAGGGGAAATAAAACGGAAAAAAGTGATCTGCATTGGATAAACTAACAGTTTTTACTTGGAAGCCATAAAATTATAAAGACAAGTAATGGATGTACCTCGGCCATTTCAATTGCAGACACACCAAGAGCCCAAACATCTACCTGAAAATCATGGTTAAACAAATAAAACTGTATCATATACAGGTATACCCAATAACTGAAAAATGCAATAGTTTAGAACTATTATTTATCATGACTTCGATTAATGATACATTAAAAACAGAAACGGTACTGAATAAAAAATATTACTGATTCTTTTCCATGTTTCCTGAAACACAAGCAACCTAGCTTAGAAATTAACATCATAACTTACCTCTTTTTCTCTTTATAAAATTTATATTTTCAAACATGTGCCAGATAAATTAAGAAGTCAATAGTTATAAAAAGTTCCAATGTGATAGCTCTTGATCTTCGTTTGCTCCCCTAACTTTATATTTACCTTAGCGGAATAGACACAATTCACATACCTGTACTGTCATCATCTTTGACATTTTTCACATCATAAAGCAGTGTCAACTATGCTTTAACCAGATTTTTTCTCATTTACTTTATGACTGCTTATTATTTCATAGTCATTTGTTCTGAAGTTTTTTACTAGCTTGCAGACACTACAGTTGCAATTTCTTCAATAAGGTTTTAAAGAATAACATTTTCAACCAATGACGAACTTTAATCATACTTTGTATATCATTAATTACTATTTATTACCACCATTCCCCTCACAGGTCAAAACTACTTGTATTCCTGTTTCTGATTATTGGAACCACTAACATATGAAAACTGCATAACATCATAATTTCCATTTCAATACAATTCCTCCATCAACTTGCACACTAAACTATTTTATTACTTATCAAGCATCCAAACACTAAAAGCAAGACTTTCACATTTTGAATGGGGTCCACGAGGTAGCCGGGAAGAAATATCTTTCAACTCACAAGTGTCAAATTTTTTCCTTTGTTTACTTTTAAATAAAACTACTATATATTACACATATAAATGCTGCTGTCAAGCAACATGATACAACAACTTTTACTCCTAAAATAGGAACCAACTACAGAAGAAGCAAAAGGAAATATAAAGCAACGAACAGATGCAGTACAATGGCAACTATAGAAGGTGCACAACTAAGAAAATCAGGTTTACATATTATGGAAGGCTCAATACCTTCCCATCATAGCGACTTTCCTGAATGACTTCCGGAGCCATCCAATGAGGGGTTCCAATGAACTACAAGCACATTAAACTAAAACATCAAAAGTCCTGTCATGATAAAAAGAATGAATAACATGTCCATATAAAACGCACAAAAACGCTTCAATGTAAGTCAAATGCTTTTGAATCCAAGAGGAAAACTCTTAAGGGAAAGTATAGGTTAAAAACATCTCATTTGAAGTCAAATTCTGAAGGGCAAATACTTTGAATATAAGTGCATTTCACCTTTAAGAAGTAAATGTAATGGGAGTAAGAACAGTTGCACTTGCAACATCACAATAAGTTGCATACAGAAACTAGGATCGGGAATTAAATATGTCCTACATTACAAACTAATCAGAAACACATCTCAGTCACTGATTCATCCACACTTGTAATTAAAGCCAGTGCCTCAGACAGGATACTCGAGCAATGCACATCTCAGTTTAAGGATGCAATTTGGTGGAAAGAACATATAACATAATAAGCAAACATATAAATAAATACATAAGTATGCAGGGACAAATGTTTGTCAGCTAGAAGAAAGTCAGAGGAGTAAACTAGCAAATCGGTCCCTGACTTTGTGGGGACCATGCAGTTTCGTCCCTGACTTTGCTAAAATAGCACTTTAGTCCGTACTTGTCAAAAACACATGCACTTTAGTCCCTAAAGTGCATATTTTTTAGTAAAGTAAATGACTAAAGTGCATGTTTTTTAGTGAAATAAGGACTAAAGTGCATGTGTTTTTAACAAAGTACGGACTAAAGTGCTATTTTAGCAAAGTCAGGGACGAAACTGCATGGTCCCCGCAGAGTCGGGGACCGATTTGCTAGTTTACTCAAAGTCAGAGATGCAATTTTAATAGATATATATAGAAACAGTTTATTCAAACAAAAAACATAAAGATATGCAGTCACCCCATAGGCTGAGCACTTAATGACACTTTCACTTTTTCTCTAATTTAAATTTTGTTCCAAGATTGAAATACCATGATGTAAGTAAAAAAAAAGTCTGTCCTTGACCTTGCTATTGAATCCATAAATTAATAATCGTACTTCAACACCATAACTTTGGCAGCTAAGCTTTTAAAACCTTGTTCCTACTTCTCACTTTACATATTATATCTGACTCAGTAGCATTCAAATAATAAGTTTACACAACAACTACCGTATTGCGCTTTGACATAGTCCTTGTAAGCTGCGCAGCAACACCAAAATCCCCTGTCATTATAAACCAGGATTCTTAATGAGTCCATTGTTAAAAGTCCAAGAATATTAGTGCCCTAGATATTTCAATAAATAAAGAAAGGAAGAAAGCATAGAGTGAACATGTACATAGAGAAATTCTTTGTTACAATATCTTCCTGTGGTTTCCTAGAAGCCTATGTGCCACAGTAAATTTTAACCTTGATATACACAATGAAATCCATCTCATAAAATGCTTCTGACAACTAATTGAGATGCCATCCAACAGACATTGAGGATAGCAATGTCAATGGTTAATTTTCACACAGTTCTGTACACGTTTTTTAGGTGAAAAATTTACTAGTACATATATTTAACTCCAGGAAAAATATCCATGACTTTGCAAGTACTAATTTGTCAAAAAATGGACTCCGAAATAAAAATAAATAAAAAAAAACATTGACAGAAATCCTAAGACATATTATCATATCCTTTTGGACAGCCTAAAGTCTGTCCTTATTAGCTAAATAGATTTCTAAATCATTGACTATCAAATAGTAGAATTTGTATTACATTCTGAACTTTTAAAAGGCATCAGCATTAAACTTACAGGTGTCTGTAACTTTAAATTTATGTAGGAAGTGATATTAAAATATGAAAATCTGAATGCCATCAATCTTATTTTCAGTGAACATTGTAAATAACTAGGAGTGGAAGAAAGCATTAATTACTAAAAAAATAAAATGTCACATTCTCCTTGCAAACACCCAATATTGATGTATGCACGGGCATGCATCTATTAGAAAATATATTAACAGTTGTACATACTTAAAAGATAGGGACAGCTCAACTTGTAGACACCACACCACAATAAATTGAAGACTAAACAGTTGAAAAATTTAATTCCCTGTGAAGAATGATAGATTAATAGCCTTATCTTTCACTACGATTATAAGGGGCCCCCAACTACTTCACCATTTTTATAGTTGCAGTAATAATCTAGAATGGAAATTATTTAAGTGCAATCACTTTTTCATAGAAGAATAGCTTCTAGATGGTATATTAAACAACAGTTTAACATAGAGAGTAGTGCTCTATAAGCCCATCTCAATTATATAAGCTTAGACATTGTTGCTACTTGCTAAATAAGAATTCAAGGAAAAATTACAGCACAAAAGGGTGAATTGATAAAAAAAAAAAAGTAACTTATTGAATGTATGCTATTTATGGTTTTCATGTGCAAGGAAACAATGATAAACATTAACAAGGATCATTAATTAAGAGCACTAAGCAGATGTTACACAAATACAACTACTGTACTCACCTAGCTTGACATCTCCTTGTTCAGTTAATAAGATATTCCCACCTTTAATGTCTCTATGGACTTTAAAAATTGAGTGCAAATATTCAAGTCCCTACATATAATTAAGGAAAATATTAGGAAAAAAACAAATACGATAACATACAGACACAAACACACAACAAAAAACCCTTGGTTCAAACAATTCTGTAACAGTATTTTGTTCTCCAAATTCCATTTACAACAATCAACAAAACTTCAGCAAAAAACCTTGGTAGTGGTTAAATGAAAAATCAACAAGTAGGATATAATCAGTCAATACATCAATTGCTAACCCAGTCAATCAACTATACCTTCAGTGCTTCTCTACAGATATATGCTATTTGACCTTCATCCAGTGGTTCATCAGTCACGTTCATCAGATCAGCAACACTACCACCACCGCAGTATTCCATCACTATCTGCCAAAATCTTAATCAGAATTTAGAAACCATATATTAACAAGCAAAATCAAACACATAATCTGTATTAAGGAAGTTCATTCAAAAGAGGGAGTATGGAAGGACATCAGTTAAAAGTGGGATGAAAAAAAGAGGTCCTGGTGAAAGAAAAAGATAAACGAAAGCCAAGAAAAAGTTTGCTCGGCCCTTTTATATTTGTCAAAGGCCCTCTAAACAAATCATTACCTAATCATCATAACCATTAGGAAGCCCAAACAAATACATACACATGATTAATCACGAGTCACGTCACAAGAAAAAACCAAATCTAGAAAGAGTTTTACAAAAGCAGTGCCATATGAACAATGAGTTCAGGTTAGGAAAGGCCTCCTTACCCAAAGATACTCCTCTCCTTGATAACTTCCAAGATAACGGACGACATTTGGATGATTACATTGTTGTAACATCTCAATCTCACCACGGATTTCCTCATACCCCTCCTCCTAATGAGCACAAGAAACATCATAGCTCATTCACAACAGCTCAAACTAAGTTTAATCAATCAAATGACTGGAACACAAGTATCTGAATACAAAGGGAACAGAAACCCACCCCTTCAGATAATGATATGACTTTGATAGCAACCATCTCCGAGGTTCTTAAATCCCTTGCTTTGTAAACAGCTCCATAGGACCCCTTCCCTGCAATCCATTGTTACAACAATTCGCAAAGCAAAACACGAGTGGATGATAAAAGGAACGAGCTCGAATTGCTGTTCGGCACCTACCAAGTTCATTGAGCAATTCGTACTTGGTGGTAGGGTCCTCTCTGGTAACACTCTCAGGGATCGAACTCGACGAAACCTTGGTCGTTATCGATTGTTGCTTCCCCTCCTCGTTCTGCGAGGATCCACTTCCCTTTCTATGCTTCCCGAGTCCAAACTCCCCCACCGCCTGCATACTCGCCACCGCCCTCTCCATCGTCGAACTGCCGCTGCCGCCTGTCCGCCGCACCACGGTTCCACTTACCGACTCCCTCTCGCCGGACCTCGCCGTCGAACGCACGACGAAGGTTGAAAACCCGCCATCATCGTCATCGCCATCATGCTCATCATCGCCGCTACCGAACCTGTCCAAAGGACTCGCCTGAGAAGAACTCCGAGACTTCCAGGTCGAGCCCGCCGGTGAAGCAAAGCCCGAAGAAGAAGACCGATCGCGCTGCCGGCTCCGATCGGTCTTCACAATCACGGTACCGAAATCGCCGGCATCATTGTCTTCATCGTCGTCGTAGTCCAGTGGCGCTCCGCCGCCGAAATCCTTGGGGAGGCGCTTGAGGAGAGGAGGGAGAGAGGAGTCTTCATCGTCGTCGAGGCCGTTGCCTTTGTATACCATTGTCGCATATGGATCGTCCTGTGTTTCTGCGCTTCCGGCTTTCCGCCGCCGATTGGTTTCGCCGTCACCGTCGTCGTCATCGTCGTCATGGACCACGAAGGTGGAGTATATATCAGATTTGGGTCGGGTTTTCCGGGTTCGGGGAGAGAAAGAGTTCCGATCCATTTTTCAGGTGACACAGTGAGAATGGTATCATCAATCACTCACTGCTTGCTAGCACTGAAAGCACAATGAATGTGATTATTTTTTTTTGTCAATAGCACAATGCATGTGATGTACAATGGGCTTTCGATGGGCCATGTTCAACTTTGGGCTCACAAGTTGCAAAACAAACTATCCATTTGTCCAAAAATTTACGATTGATTACCTTGTTCTTTTTAAAGTGATTATCTTGTTATTCACTTAGAAATTTAGGTGGACATTGAAGGTGAGGATCATCATTTCATACATACAAATATCTTAGAAAAGAATGAAAGGACTTGGTGGGTCTGCACTTTTGTTTATGGCAACCCCAGTATTCCTAACAGGGTCAGACTTTGGAACTCTATCCTCCAACTCCACCTTCGGGACAACTCCCCTTGGTGTGTTATTGGAGACTATAATGAAATCTTGTTCAGCCATGAAAAACAGGGGGTTCGTCCAGCTAATCCAGGGAGGCTACAAATTTTCAGGGAATTCTTAAATGATGCTGAGCTCATGGATATTTCTGTTGGGGGCTGCCAATTTACATGGAGCAATCACAGAGATGGGAATCAAGAAACAAAGGAAAAATTAGATAGAATCTGTGCTAATTGTGCGTGGAGGGGGCTCTACCCTCATGCAGAAGCTATTGTTGTTCCCCCTATTTCTTCTGATCACAGCCCCATTATTCTAGACGTCAATCCGGTTGGGGGGCAGCAGAAAGGATTTCAGATTCGAGGCGTTCTGGTGTGACCATGAGGAGTGTGCAAAAGTAATTAAAGACTCCTGGGCCTTGCATAGGGAAGAGGAAACCAAGTGGAAGAGGGTCCTGAACAAATCTGCAAACTGTAGGAGATCGTTATCTACCTGGAGCAAGAAGACTTTCAAGATGGCTGATAAAGATGTGGCTGCCCTTAAATCCCAACTTACTGAGCTTCTGAATTCAGCCCCTACATTAGCCAATCAGGCCAGAATCCAGTCTCTAAGGAAGGAAATAGATGAGGTGTGGAAGCAAGAGGAGAAATTCTGGGGGATGAGAGCGAGGCTGAAATGGGTCCAATGGGGTGATAAGAATACCAAATTCTTTCACTCCACTACAATCCAGCGCAGGAACAGGAACAGAATCCTAAGAATTAAAAACAATGGGGGTGTGTGGATTAAGGGCACGAAAAATATCCTCCTTGAGGTAGAGAACCAGTTTCAAAGTCTTTTCTCTTCTGAAGGCCCAAGAGACATGAATTCATGCTTAGCCAGCATCCCTCAATTAGTTACTGAGGATATGAACTCTGCTTTTTTGGCCCCCATAACTTCGGATTCCATTCATCAGGCTGTAAAAGAGTTAGGTGCCCTTAAGGCCCCAGGGCCGGATGGACTTAATGGCATGTTTTTCCAGCAACACTGGGACACTCTCAAAGATGATATTTGTGAGGCCATTTTGGAATTCTTTAACGGCGGGTCACTTCCTAAGGAAATTAATGAAACTGAGATAGTTCTTGTCCCTAAGGTAACCCTCCTAGAATCTATTGGTCAGCTTCGCCCCATAAGCTGCTGTAATTTCATGTATAAAATTATCTCTAAGATTCTGGTAGCTAGGATGAAGCCTTTTATGGATATCCTCATTTCCCAGAATCAAAGTGCTTTTGTCAAGGGAAGACAGATCCAGGACAATATCCTTATTGCCCATGAAATCCTCCATTTGTTTAAAAAGAAGAAATCTTTTGGGGGAGATAGGGTCATGCTGAAACTAGACATGAGTAAGGCCTACGATAGAATGGGGTGGGATTTTCTGGAAAAGGTCCTCCAAGCTTATGGCTTCCATAACCAATGGATCTCCTACATTACGACCTGTGTAACTAGAGTGTCCTACAGGGTGAAACTTAATGGGGACAGAAGCAAAGTAATTGTGCCTCACAGAGGGTTAAGACAGGGGGATCCCCTCTCTCCCTACCTCTTTATCCTGGCTGCGGATGCTCTATCCCACCAAATAAACATGGCAGCTCAACAAAATCTTATCAAAGGCATAAAGCTAGCAAGGAATGGTCCTACCCTCACCCACCTCATGTTTGCAGATGACATAATCCTATTCTCAGAAGCTAACAGTGATCAATGTTTCCAACTAAACAGAATACTAAATGAATTTTGCACAGCCTCGGGTCAACGCACCAACCTTCTCAAATCAGGATTAATTTTCAGTAGAAGCACTCCTGGTCCTAAAAGGCTCCATATCTCCTGTGTTACACATCGAGCCTTGGGATGACCCTGGGAAATACCTGGGTCTCCCCTCTACATGGGGTAGATCTAGAAATCAAGCCCTGGCTTGGATAAAGGAGAGAGTATTGTCAAAAATGGATGGGTGGAAAGAAAGATTCCTCAATCAAGTAGGGAAAACGGTCCTGATTAAGGCAATTATCCAATCTATTTCGTCTTATGCTATGTCTGTTGTGAGGTTTCCCAAGAACTTATGTGATAAGTTGTCTAGCGAGGTGGCTAGGTTCTGGTGGAGGAAGCCGGGGAAGCCTAGAGGAATTCACTGGAAAAGGTGGGGCCTGATTTCGATGCCTAAAGCTAGAGGGGGTATGGGCTTCAGAGATTTCTTTCATCAAAATTCAGCTCTGTTAGCAAGGCAAGCATGGAGAATTTTGGCTAACCCTGATGCTCTTTGGGTTAGGGTGCTAAAAAATTTCTACTTCCCTAATATTGATTTCCTTCATGCTCCCCCTAAAAGAAATAATTCGTGGAGTTGGGCCAGTATTCTACAAGGGATGAAGGTCCTCCTTAAAGGAGGCATGTGGAGAGTGGGGGATGGTCAGCAAATAAACATCATGAAGGATAGTTGGCTCCCCCAGGGAGTGCTATCTGATCAGGCCAATATTCACCCTGAAGCTGTAGTGGCTGACCTCATTCATCTTAATCCTAACAGATGGAATGTTCATAAAGTCAGGGCAAGCTTTGATCCCTGTATTTCCCAACAGATTCTACAGACCCCATTAAGCTACTACAATGGTCTGGATAAATTCATATGGCCTTACAACTCTCTGGGTGAACTGACAGTCAAATCGGCCTATCAGGTTTCAAAGGATATGGACTCCCTTGCTACCCCTACTGTTGCCTCCTCTTCTGATCAGCCTACTGAGAGGTTGTGGAAACAAATCTGGGCCATTAAAACCCCTGAAAAAGTTAAGATGTTTCTTTGACAATGTTGCCACAGTACCCCCCTTGTGCTGAATAATCTATTCAAGAAGAAACTGATTCCTTCGGGGGGGTGTACCATTTGCAATGAGGGTCTAGAGACAATTGAGCACTGCTTGCTGAGATGCCCTTGGACTGTTCCTACTTGGTTTGTATCACAGCTCCAGCTTAACCCGAGTGTATCCCCTTTCCAAAGGTTTGATGTATGGCTGGGAACATGTTTGATAGGATTAACTTATCGGGCCATGATTCAGAATTTTTACTTAGTTACCTAGCTTCCTTAGTATGGGCTATTTGGAAATCTAGAAATGATCATCAATTCAACAACAAAACACTAGACCCTATCTCTACAATTACTAGAGCTAACTTGTACATGCAGGACTATGTAAACATCAGAGTGCAGGATGAAAGTAGACCTTCACTAACCTCATCCACTAGAGCTTCCCAGAATTGGCGCCCCCCACCAACTCATGCTGTGAAATTCAACTGCGATGCCTCCTTTAACAGAGAAACCAAGAGTGGTGTTGCTGCGGTTGTAGCTAGAGATCATGAAGGTCACTTAGTCGCTGTATCTTCTGAAAGGTTTTGTGCGCCCTCCCCCGTGGTGGTCGAGGCTTTAGCAATTCGAGCGGCCACTGTCCTCGCATCAAACTGTGGGTGGCCCTCATCTCTCATAGAGTCTGATAGCCTGCAGGTTATTGAGGGAGTGAGATCTAATACTCAGAACTGGGCTATTCAGCACATCATCAACGATATTAAGCATCTGAGTTCTTACCTCCCCAGGTGTGGTTTCCTCTGGGCTAATCGAGAAGCAAACAAGGTTGCTCATGAGCTTGCAGCCTCGCATTCAGACCCATCCTCTCCCCCGGTCTCACTTGCTTCAATCCCGATTGCAGTTAGGGCCCTGGTAGAAGAAGATAGAAAGTTGGCTCAACCCTCTTCTCGGTGGCATCCACCCTGATCACTGAGGAACTTTGTGTACTCGCTTTAAGGCTCTGGAGTCCGTCTGTCTTCTTTTAATTTCTAAAGTCTTTGTTGTTTATCTTTAATGTGGTCTCTAGACCCCTCTGAGCATGCGTATCTAGTCTCTAGATTGCCTATCCCCTGATACTGCTTGTACGCTTAGAGTTGTGTTGGGCCTTGGGCCTTTGCTTTTTCCTCCCCCGTGTTTGGGGTTTTAATGCTATGTTTCAACTCGTTTTTTACCAAAAAAAAACTTAGAAATTTAGGAACTGGCCCAAAAAAAATTATAATTTTAGGAAGAAATAGTGTCGTCTCCCGCTGTGGGGGTTTCCCTCCCCCATCTGGGGTTTTTTCCACCCACTCAAGGTGGGTTTCTTTTTTTTCATGTGAGAGTTTTTTTTTTCCTTCTTCCTTCATCCGTGTTTTTCCTTTCTCCATCTTCAACTTCCTTTACCACCACCTCTACCCCTCCTTTTGTTACTCTTTCTACATCCTCCTTCTACCACCTCTTTCAGCTTAATTACCCTCCTTCCTCTTTTGCTGAGGTCTCAACACAGTCTCCTCCACGTCTCTATCAAGGACCTTAATGTCCTCTTATGAGTGGTCTATCATGCATAGCAGTGCCAGCAGGGATGGCTAGGCCAGGAGAAAAAAAGTGAAGAGAAAAAATGGAAAAATTAAGTTTCACTTACAGAAAAGTGTGGTCTAAGTCTGATGCCATTGCGGATTACGGAGGAATATTGGGTTTTGAGTAGTTCCATTAGTTCTATTATTTCTGCTAGTTTACTTGTTTTATCTTGTGATTTTAATTTTAGTCTTGTCAGTATTTCAAGCGAGCAAGTTACATTCAGTCATATCTATTTGTTAGAGCATTGTTGTGTCGCTCTTTGAATATGATGTAAGCGTCGTTTGGCTTTTTGAATCTAACTATTTCGACAAAAAATATATAATTTTATTTTATGGATAGTTTATAACATTGTTTACTCTAGCCAGTGAAGTATTATTAACGCTCTGTTTGGAGACCCAAAAGCATCAAAATATTATTAACGCTCTATTTGGTGCCCGAAAAGCATCGTAGAAATGAAGGGACACGATAGAAGTACCGTAGAGATGTGATATTGTTCCACCAATAAATAGCTGAGAAATTACTAAAAGTTTTGGGACCCACAATATAAGCATTTTCTCCCCCTTAATGGCGAGATTCAACGAAGAAATATGAAGGACATCTCATCTCTGCTCATACAACACTATATGATTGAACAAACACGCGAGGTGATCTCTGCTTAGATCGTCGTTGACGTGCAATGGCTCTACACGGGTTCGTCGTCTCTGCAATGGTTGTTCGGTGGAGGGTTGAAGGGGTCTATGGCACGATGCATTCTACAGCGGATAGACTGTGGAAGATGACTAGAACTTGTAGATCTAGCAATTTTGAAGTCGTCGTTGCTTCTTTTACCAGTATGTTATTTATGTTTATCTCTAGTTGGCCTGTGACTTCTATTTATCGTTTTTCTTTTTTTTTTTTTGCCTGTGAAAGGTCTGTGCACTCATCATTGCTTCTCTCTGTTTATCTGATTTCTAGGGATGTTTCACATTTCGGTTTAGATTGGTTTAAAAGTGAAAAATCGCTCGATCCAATTATTGGGGTTTTATTATTTCATCATCTTACCGCTTTGGTTATTTTTCAAATCATATCGCATTTAAATTGGATTGGATCAATTTTTCGATTCAATTTTTGCTTCTTATATTGGATTGGATATAAACACACCATAATAATTTATGTTTGGTCGTCCTTCCTTTTTTTGTCTCAGCCACAGACATGATTTGGAAATCCAACAACGCAGGGAATCGATTGCAGTGGAGGCAAAATGTTTCACTTTGCTAAGTTAGTCTTTAGAGATTCAATATAAGAGGAAAGAGGTACTAGGAATCCAATGTGTGGGGTGGTTGCTTCATAACCCGTAATAAGAATTTGTTTTGTTAAAAACAAGTAATTAACAAAAAAGTTATTAATTTTATTAAAAAAAATCAATTATCAAATTTTAAGTGGTGTAAAGAAATTAATAAAAAATTATTATTTCTCTTTTATTTTTTTAATCAAACCAAACAATTCAAATTTACATTTCTCTTCTATTTCTTATCTATTTTTTCCCACCAAACAGCTCATAAATTATTTCTATCTCCATTATATTGCTCTCTTCCTCATTTCTCTTTATTTACCACACATATAGAGTGTAAGAGTCCTTCTTATTTGTACCAAAGAAAAAAAAAAGGAGACCTTTTTGTTGATGATACAATGTTAACACTCCCTTTTTTCCATCTAAGCTAGTGGTTTTGTCCACATAAAAAAATTTAAGCAATCGGCTCATAAATAAATAAATGAATGAATGGGTCAAAAAGGAAGTTATAAATGAGTTTTAAGTAATTTAGCAATGCACTAGACATTCGAATTGTATTAATTAACAAAGCACGTAAATAAATAAGAGGTAGAATATATTTAGGTGTCAAACTTTTATATTTATATTATTTAATAAATTGATCAATTATAAAATTGTCTATTCCAACTATTAAATCATATGATATATGATATATCTTCATAATCATATATATAAAAATTTGAGTAAACCCACAATTCCTGACAATGTAGGCATTCCTGGATATATTGTCTAATAGTAAATATTCATATTTATGATGTGGATGTTCCCGGCTTGAACAAGATTGTCTCCCTTAGAGGATACATGTGGTTAAACAAAAAAAATCATATTTATTTATATCTTAAATAACATATTATACAATAAAATAAAAAATGTGATGGAGTATTTTTTTTCTTTATATGAAAATTAGCAAAAATCATCTACTTCATAAAAAAATTCAATTTAACCATTAGATTAGTTAATTTCACATTTTTAAATGGTATAAACCATAAAATTTATCATTGGATTTCATTTGATTCAATCCCTATATACACACATAAGCAAATTATGATACTTTTTATCATAAATATTGGTCGAGAATCTATCCCCTGCAAAAATTAGTCAATTAAGGGCCTTTTGGCCTTGTTGATAAAAAAATAGTCAATTAACATGTCCTCATTATGATTCGTTAGTTAAGGTGTTTGTAACATGACCACTATATAGAGGAGGGATTGAAAGTGTAAGTTACACCCATTATTACATCGTTCAATAATTTTTTAATAGATCATTGTATTAAGTAATCCATCGTTGGATTGAAGGTTATTATAATATAAACCATACATATTAAATTTTACATTAATCCGAAATTATTTGATATGTCATTGAGATGTCTCGAGATTTTTTTTATAGGCAAAGAAAATGAATTAATGGGAGTACAAGGGGTACTCCAACCCATTACAAAAATACACTAATATCCTAAACCAAGAAACCAATACAAACTCAAAGAGGAATTCATGCCTAGCAAGAACAGTAAACAACCCAATACCATCAGGTTAAGGTCATATACATTGGAAATATATAAAAACAATCAACCATTTGATTATCAGGTTATCAGTGTCAAAATTTTACGAAACTTGACACAAATAATCATGATGGCGAAAAAACATAATTCAATGGTTGGATTATTAAAAAACACATTTGATTTGTAGTTATCAGCGGTGTAATACTTAGTATAACTTACAAATGTGAATTTGACCAATCCAACCGTTAAATCACATTATATTACCTTCAAGATCATGTATATTAAATTTCAGGTAATTTGGACATTCGTAGATATGTTATCTAATAGTGGACTTTTACTTATATTTTAAAAAACACATTATACGTTGAAACAAAATAGTTTGATGAAGTATCAATTAGTTTTCGATTTTTATGAAATTTTATAAGTTTGATCTACTTTATAAGAACTTTCAATTCAACGGTTGGATTGGTCAAATTCACATTTTAGAAAAAGTTATCAAGAGGTGTGACTCTTAAAGTTTGACACCTGGTGTCAACGGATCCTGACTATATATATATGGAACGTATCACATGAGAATGGTATTTTTATGTGAGAATGATAAAAATATTTTGTAGCCATCAAATTTAAATAAAGAGTTGAGATTAAAATAACCCATTTAAAGATATCACGATCGTTACTTACCAACGGATGTGTGGCGGCCGCAACAGTGGTGGTAAGTAACGGTGAAAGAAGCATGTGGTATCTTTAACTGGGTTGCTTTAATCTCAGTCCTTTATTTAAATATGATGGCTACAAAATATTCTTATCATTCTCACATAAAAACACTATTCTCATGTGATACGCTCCCATATATATATATATATATTCTCACTTAAAATCACTCCTAAATTTCTATCATTCTGATTATATCATGTAATTTCTTCTATATAATGACTAAATTATTTTATCGTATATTTATTGTTTTTTATATTTTTATTTTCTCTTAAATAATATTACTTAAATTTAATCAATTATAAAATGTTAGATTGCTTAAATATGTTTTTAGTTCCTCTAAAATAAACGCGTTTTCATTTTGGTCCCCCTAAATTTTTTTATCTTTTAGTCCCCTAAAATTTTTTCTTTTTAAAATAGTCATCGCCATTAGATAAGTTAACAAAATGCTGACATGTCTGCTAACCCCTATGTTGACTTGTCCTTCTCACTCATATGTGGAAGCCACTGTAAATTAATTAGTTTTACAATTAATTTTATTAATTAAAAACGTTTGAAAAATAAATTCAAAATTAAATAACTAAAATTAGAAAATCATATTTGGATGGCTCTCTTTCCCAAAGAAAATCAATCTTCTTTCTTATTCATCCTTCTCCGCCATTGTTGTCGCTTCTGGAGCTTTGATCCGCCATTGTTGGCTTCCTCAGGAGCTTCATTCCAGTAGTAGGTATTTCTTCTTCATTCCCGAAAGTGGCTGAATGAAACGTAGTGGAGCCATCTTGTGCGTTATTATTACCAATAATAATAGTGGAACACATCCCATCTCCAATGATCATCAAGTTCTTTATTAACCTCTTAATGTCAACACTCTCTTTATAAACACCTGCTTTGACGTGAATAACAACTCCTCATTTTCCACTAAGCTTAGCAACTACAACCACACCTTCTGATATGGTTTTATGATTCCCAGTGCCATCTTGAGCCACCACAATATCAACTTTTGGGTTGTCCAAGAAGCTTTCTATCTGAAGAAGATATCCAATCAAGGAAGCCATCTGAAAGAAGCAACCTTCGACCACCAACTTGTTTAGTTGTTGTTGTTGATGAAGCCAAAACCACAGTCTTGCTGAGGGACAAGGAATTGCTAAGCAATTCGGAGAAATTGGTTAAGATAGATGAGAAGTAGATTAAGTGAGAGGAAAGGTTGAAATCAATGAAACCATTATGGTAAGTTTGATGGTTGGCAATGGATGCACTTTGCCAAGTTAGCTTGTCATTTAGATTGTTTTATGCTAATTGAGGAAGTTGGTTATGTAATGAAGAAGAAATACCTGCTACGGGAATGAAGCTCCTAAGGAAGCCAACAATGGCGAGCTGAAGCTCTAGAAGCAACAACAATGACGGAGAAGGATGAACAAAAAAGAAGATTGATTTTCTTTGGGAGAAAGAGCCATCCAAATATGATTTTCTAATTTTAGTTATTTTGAATTTATTTTTCAAACGTTTTTAATTAATAAAATTAATTATAAAACTAATTGGTTTACACAGTGGCTGCCGCATATGAGTGAGAAGAACGGGTCAACACAAGGGTTAACAGACATGTCAGCACTCTGTTAACTTATCTAATAGTGAGGTCTATTTTGAAAAGAAAAAATTTTAGGGGACTAAAAGATAAAAAATAATTAGAAGACCAAAATGAAAACGCGTGTATTTTAGAGGAACCAAAAACATATTTAAGCCATTTTAGATTGTCAATATCAAGACTTTCTAAAATTACAAATATATAGATTTAAAGATTTAAATTTCAACAAACCATATATTAAAATAATATACATAAATAGTAATGTATATAAATTCATATAATTTATTTTCATAATTTTTTAACAATTTTACATATATTTCTTTGGGTTAAATATGTTTTTAGTCCCTCAAAATATAGTGAAATTTGGTTTTGATCCCTCATTTATTTTTCATTGGTTTTGGTCCTCTAATTTATAAAATCACATGATTCTAGTCTTCGTCGCTAGTTATGTTTCACTAAGTAATGACATAACAATATTTCTTGTATATTTTTCTATGGATTTTCCTTCGATTTTTCTTATAAATTTCAAAGTTCAAAGGAAATTTTATTCAAATTTTAAAATTCGGGGAAAATTCACTATAGATTTTTTTACAATAAAGCAAAAAAAATTCATATCAGTATTTATATGTAATTTTTTTTAGATTTTTTAAAAATTTACTAGAAATGACTTTTCTAGAGAAAAAAATCGTAAGAAATTTCCTGTGAATTTTTACCTAGAAAAAATTGTAGTATAGTTGTGAAAGTGACTTAACAGAGTATAGATAACAATGAGGATTAAAAACATGTGATTTTCAAAAATGGAGGAACAAAATCAATGAAAAAAATAAATGAAGGACAAAAACCAAATTTTACCATATTATTTAACTTTCTTTTATAATTTTTCATATTTTATTTCTTGAATACTTTTCTTTCAACTATATATATATATATATTTAAGATGCATTTATTAATATACATTATACATACATGCACACATGTATATACAAAACTGATTATAAAAACCTAATCTTGAAAGTACATTTTAGAACTTGGTACTACCCTAAACCCCATATATTTATTTATTTTTATTTTATGCATCTGGAAAGTAATAATAGATATTTTTTATTATAAGACGACAAAAGAGGACTTTTAGTTTTTTAATAATAAATAATAACTACTTTGATAATTTTTAAAATTCTAAACAACACTAGCCATATATTTTTTTGGTACAGACACTAGCCATATATATAACATGCAATGTTACCAAATATATATATATATATATAGATAACATGCAATGATTAAACCTTTTTTATATTAATTAATGATCAAACCTTCATCCTGTAACATCAAAATTCTACGCATTTTAAGTTGTCACATAATATTCTTTAACATCAACCATCACTATTATTTTTGTCCATGTCCATGAATGTACTGTGTGCTATATGATACCACCTACGTTATCTTTTTTTTTTAATAAATGGTCAGTATGTTCAAGCCAATATGTTGACTATTCCACTTTTTGGGTTATTAGTCAATCATCATAGGATATTCACACACCATGAATAGGAAGTTTATATGAATATTCTCCGCTATATATATCTAACTAATTAGCATAATTAAGTATAAAATAAATATGTCACTCATACATTACATTTTCATCCCCCAATTAACAACTAATTGAGGTTATCATTTATTTTCTCTTATTAAAATATATGAGAGATTCTTAAGTGTTTTCTAAGCAAAAGGAATTTCTTATAGTTGAGGTTATCATTTTCATCCCCCACTACCTGCTAGCTTGATTCAGGCCATACAGTGACTTAAGTATAGCTTGCAAACCTTATAAGAACCGGGTTTGAGTAATCAAGGAGGAGGCACCATATAAACTTCTTCATAAAGATCTCCATGAAGGAAGGCATTATTCACATCTAATTGCTCCAGAAACTATCCCTTAACAGCTCCTAGAGAAAGCAATACCCTTACAGTGGTAATCTTAGCAACATGAGAGAAGGTGTCAAAGTAATCCACTCCTTCCAATTGTGTGTAGCCCTTGGATACTAATATGGCCTTGTATCTCTCAATAGTGCCATCGGCACGAAACTTAACCTTATAGACCCATTTACAACCAATAGGACTCTTACTTTCTGGAAGATCAACAAGGGACCAAGTTCTATTTTGCTGAAGAGCCAGTAACTCAGTATTCATGATCTTTTGCCAAATATCCAACTTAGAGGCTTGGGTGTAAGAGGTTGGTTCAGAAATAGAGGAAACAGAGAAACAAAATTTTTTACAGGAGGAATTACAAGACCTAAAGACTAGAACAAAAGAAAGACAATGAGGATAAGTACCTGAAGAAGGAATCACAGAACTGTTAGGTGCAATAGCTGAATTGCAATGAAAATCTGCCAAGTAAGAAGGTCTGTGTTTGATTCTAGTGGAGTGCCTGGTAGGTTGAACTTGTCCTTCAGGGAGTTGAGTTGGTGGAGAATTTAATGGTAATGTATTCTCTGACGAAGAAATTTGAGGATTGGTAATGGAAGAATCCAAGTCATGAGATGAATTTGTAGAAACTGTAGGAATTTGAGAGGGATTTGCGTCATTTGGTAACAAGGAAGTCTCCTGTGTAATGTGAGGAGCTGTACAGGAACATAAAGAATGACATTCCTAGAAACAAAAATTTCATGATATTGTAGATCATACAAAATATAACCCTTGGTACCTTCCCTATATCCCAAAAAGACAGTTTTCCTTGCTCTAGGCTGAAATTTTGTTATGTGTGATTGAAGTGTGCTAGCAAATGCTAAGCAACCAAAGACCTTTAGATGAATCAAACCAGGTGGTTCAGAATATAGTTTTTGATAAGGACATTTAAATTTCAGCAAGGGAGTAGGTAATCTATTGATAATACGAAAAACTTGTTGAATAGCAAAATTCCAAATTTTTTTAGGTAAATTAGCTTGGTAAAATAGAGCTCTAGCTACATTCAAAATATGTTGATGTTTGCGTTCAACAATGGCATTTTGATGAGGAGTTTCAACACATGTCCTTTGATGAATGATTCCTTTAGAAGAAAAGAAATCATTTATCAAGAACTCTACTCCATTATCACTTCTAAAACATTTCAATTTAGTGTTGAATTGAGTTTCAATAAAGGAAGTGAATTGCATTAAATGATGTCTGGTTCCAGATTTACTCTTCATTAACTTTATCCATGTAAAATGAGAAAAATCATCAACTAGAGTAAGGAAGTATCTATGACCAAATAAGGAAGGCACAGAGTATGGTCCCCAAATATCTTCATGAAGAATGTCAAAGATTTTATTTGAATGTGTCTCATTGTTATAATGTGGCAATTTTCTTTGCCTTGAAAAGTGGCAAATATCACAAGGAAAATCATTCATACAATAAGGTATAAAAGGAAATTGTTTTGAGATTACTTGTAAAACTGAATTGGAAACATGGCCTAATCTAAAATGCCAAAGAAAAGCATCTTTGGAAATGTTAGTAGTATTATGAGCAGAAGCAAGCTGAGATTTTCTTGATATGGAAACAGATTTATCACATACAATCATGTTGCAACCTAGTTGATCCAATCATCCTCTTGTAGATACTCTGCACAATAATACATGAATCATCATAAAAAATTACTTGACATTTTAAGGTGGTAATCAATTTAGTAACAGAAACTAAATTGACATGAAAATTTGGTACATAAAGAACATCATATGGTCTTAAAGAATGGGATAAAACAACTGTACCAGAAATGGAAGCAGAAACTTTAAGACCATTTCGTAAAGTAATGAATATAGGTTGTATAGATTTGTGATTTGTAAGGCTATGAAATTCAAATGTTATATGATCGGTGGCACCTGTGTCCAAAAGCCACTGATTATCTTGCTTACCTTGTGAGCCTTGAGAGGTATTGGGAGGAGTATAGTAAATAGAAGGTGAAATAATTGATTTAGCTGAATCTGTGGCACTTGAGGCAGAAGATTTGGATTGTTGTAATAGGTCAAGAATTCCATGATACTGCTCTTCAGTAAAATTGATTCCTGACCTTGAGACTTCTTGGAGATTTGAGTTATCAGCTGCAGTTGTATCTAAAGGGAAAGAATTAGTGTTAGCTGCATTAGCCACCGTAGTAGACTTGGATTAGTAACCTGGTGGAAAACCATATTTATAGTAACATATATCAACAATGTGATTTGTTTTATGACAGTAAGTGCAAAATTAATTTCTTTACTGGCCTCTTAATCTATTATTTCTTCCTCTACCTCTATTAAAATAACCTCCTCTTCCTCTTCCAGCATTAAAATTTCCACTAGTAAAACTTTCATCACTTCTTGACTGTGAATTTGGTTGAGATGTGACAGATAAGGCCTTAAGATCAGAACCGATGTCAGAAAAATAAAAGAAAAAAATATGAGAAATATGATAGGTGATTTAATAGAATTTGATACAAAAAATTATTATATATATTAGTTTTGTTGGTAGAATATATATTAGTTTATAATACACACACACACACATACACATATATAAATAACAAAAGGGAGGGGGCCATGGCCCCTTTTGTCCCTTAAATCCTCTGCCCCTGACTGCTGACACCTCATCATTGCCGCACTGTTGCCAGTAGACACCCTCCATCATAGTTGTCGCCACCACTTCCTAACATCTTCCACTTATGTTGATCACCCTCAACCATCATTACCACAACCCAACACCCTCCATCACTGCGACCACCACTATGGCTACCCGACACCCATAATTGGACACCTTGCACTACCATCTTCGTCCACCACTTGACACCTTCCACCAACGTTGCCAAATCCTAACACCCTCTATCACTGTCGGCACCGCCCAACACCCACACCACTGCCACCCCAAATCGTCACCATTGTCATGATCGGACACTTTCTACCACCATCCTTACCTAACACCCTTACCACCATCATTGTTATTGTCCAACATTATTCATTGCCACTCG
This sequence comes from Sesbania bispinosa, assembly GCA_026901365.1. Lineage (NCBI taxonomy): Eukaryota > Viridiplantae > Streptophyta > Magnoliopsida > Fabales > Fabaceae > Sesbania > Sesbania bispinosa. The sequence continues at coordinate 1,023,515 of QLOH01000311.1, forward strand.
ACACCCTCCATCATTGTGACCACCACCACAACCATAGCCCAACACCCTTGTCCAATTTTTCAATACTCAGTAGGATAATAATATATATGTAATTGAACACTTATAACTCTACTCTGTTATGTATTTACAAAACACAACACACAAGACATTGTTGTTTTGTTATATTTTATTTTGCTATGTTCATCTACCAAACTTTATCTAGTGCTTTCTTTGAAAGTAAAAAAAATTGGGAAGAAAGAAACTTGGAGAAAAAAATGAGGAAATTGAAAATAGAGTGCAAATAAGTGGAATTTATATATTATTTAGATTGTTTTAACTAAAGAGAGATAAAGAAAAAGAAAAAAAAATCTCCTCATCTATTTGATTGAATAAAAAAGAAGAAAGAAAATGAATAATGAGTATATTACCTATCTAACCTTGTGTATAAAATTTTGTGTTTTGAAATAAATCATGAATAATCAATTATCATTATTCATATACACCACAATTTTTTCAATTACTTATTCAATCACATATTTTTTATTACCATTTAGAGATTTTAGGGGGGATTAAATTTATTTTCTTTGCATTTCTTCAACTTCTAGTGTTTATAAAAGGAACGTGGTCATGTTTAAAAAACCACAAGGGACCAAGCAGCATCGACGCTCAACACAAATTCTCAAAAATTCAACCAAATAGGAAAGTAGAAATTACAAGATCGAGTGTTGCTCCCTAAGTGTACAATTCTTGTTTCTCTCCTTCCTTTTTCAATTTTTCAAGACACAAATAAATTTGTGATTTAATAAATGGAAACAAAAGTAACAAGATGTTGATGGGATATTTCATGGATTATTGAATTAAAGAAGAAAAGCTACTCTTTGAATAATAATTTGGAGAATATTGTTCGATGTCTGTTTGTGTAGCACACAAACTTCTTATAGCGGGGTGTTTCGGCAAAATGTCAATCAACCATAAGCAAATGGGCTAGGCCCAAAATCACAAACGTCCAAGAGATATAAGAAAAGACAAAAAGCAAATCAAAGAGATTCTCGGGTGCAGGCTTTACTTGATACAAAAGGCATGACAGGCGGCTATGCCCATGAGACAGAGGAAGCGCAGCAGCTGGTGTTTTTTCACTAGTAAGGAAAAAAGGTGCCCTTTGACCTATGCATAAGAAAATATAGTAAGGAGACAACAATAAGCTTTAGGCGCCGCGCGTGACAGTAAGCAAATAAAAGGAAAGCCTTGTCCTAAGATGAAACAGAGAGCGTCCTAGGGTAACGGGACAAGAAAGGAAGCAAGCGGGTCACAAATGTGTATAAGAACCCGCCTAGTATAATCAGAAGCCAAGGCAATAATAACAAAACTTCCTTATATACGAACTTAATTACTCTGAATCAAGTTTAAACACTTTGATTTCAAGGTGTTGTAGAAACAATTGGCGGCTCCACTGGGGAAGTGTTGCCATTGCCATGGAAGATCAAAGAAGAGAAAGAGTAACGCCCAGAAGGTTGTCCTTCAACTTGGATGACTTCTCAGGAACACCTGACGCTGAAAGGAATCAAGGTTCAAACAAAACCCACGAAGTTCAGCCGGAGCTGAACCTCCTTCAGAACCTCGAGACTCCTGCAAATGCGGACGGAACCGGTGTGGAAGACACGCCCATTGTGGTAACAGCATCTATGCTCAACAACATTTTAGCAGGACAACAAAGCCTGGTTGAGATGGTGGCAGATCTCAGCTCCTTGGTCAGCTCAAAGAGATCGAACGAGGAGGCGGTACGCATGAGAAACACCAGGGAAGCAGCCGATGACGCCCTGGTAACGCAGAGAGACCTCAAGCAGCTACTGCAAAACAAACTCAGCCCACCTAACACCATTTTTGACTTAGAACCTCCCCTGTCAGAAGCTGTAATGATGATCCCGTATCCACAAGGATACCAGCCACCTACATTTCCTAAGTTCGATGGGACGGGAAGCGCCAGAGAGCACATTATGAGCTTTCTGGACGACCTGGGAGTATACAGGAGCAGTAAGAGCTTACGCCTCAAAGAGTTTTCCAAGTCGCTAGCTGGGAGAGCGTTCACTTGGTACGCCAAATTAAAACCCCACTCCATAGAAACATGGGAGAGCCTAGTGACAGAGTTCTGTGGAAAATTTTTAGAAGAGGAAGGGGCGATCCATATAATAGATCTAGGAAGAATCAAACAAAAAGCGGGAGAAGGATTGATAACCTTCATTAAGCGTTACAGGGATCGCGAGTTACAATGCAAGGAGACTTTGCCCGAAGCTGATCTGGTGTACGGGTGTATCAAGAACATAGAGGATGGATCTCAAATATTCCTCAGCCTTAGCGGGGTAACCACATTTGCAGAACTCATGAAGAAGGCCGCTGATATAGCAGAAGCTATGAAGAAGCAGGGAAAGAAGGTCAAGGGCACCGAAGACATGTTTGACGTATGTATGAACGAGGAAAGAGAAAAAAGGAGAGCATTTAAAAGCGGCCGCTCCCCTGGAAAGACGCCACCCTAGAACAACAATGAAGTTCCACCTATTCCTCTAAATCGACATCAAATCTGTCAGTTGGTGGAAGAATGGTTGAAGGATGGAACACTAAGGGTGAGGACAACAAAAGGGCCCTTGACCAGAGAACAATATGACAGCCCAGAATATTGCATCTTGCACAAAGCAAACAACCACAACACGACAGACTGCTGGACAATAAGGAAGGTATTCCATAAGCAAGTCAAGCTAGGAAAGGTGTTGCTGCCAGAAGCAGAGCAAGGAGAAGAACTGCACAAGAGACCACTTCCCAACCATAGTGTCAACACCATCACCCCTTCTTCCAGCACGATAAGGGTAGAAGAAATAGAAGAGGAAAGATACGATGAAGAAAAAGTCGTAGCCACAGAACTCGCAAAAACACGAGGATTCAGAATGCTCTTTGGACAACTAGGTATGGGAGAAGACGCCTAACGGGAGGCAGCAAAAGCCATTATTCATATAGCAAGAAAATGGGGCGGCCACCTGGGAGCGGTAAATGCGCCACTTACAAAGTTAGCTCAGTCTCATGCAACAGCCATTATATTCAGGGAGCCCGCCAACCTAAATCCCCAATTATGTCATAACCGCCCTCTGTATGTAGAGGCAATCATTGAGGGAATCAAAATAAGAAGGGCGCTAGTGGATAACGGGTCAGGAGTAAACATCATCCCCACTTACCTATTCCATAAGCTGAATATGCCCAGCGGTAGGATACGCAAATCTGACATCACCTTGAGCACTTTCCATGGAGAGGCTGTTGAATCGCTAGGACGTGTGCATGCGGTCTTAGAGGTGGGTCCGATAAGAACCGTAAACGTATTCCATGTTGTGGAAGGCGACTCCAGCTATCAGTTACTTTTAGGACGCCCTTGGATACATCTACACCAGTGCGTCCAATCCACGCTGCATCAATGCATCAAGTCAAATTTCAGAGGAAAGGAAATAGAAATTCCAGGGGTGAAGGCGCCCTTTGAAGCAACCGAATCTCACTTGATAGACGCAGCTTTATTCGATGATGTAGCTCCCCCTGGAAGCAGCCAGTTGAGGACTGAACAAGGAATACTCCTAAGAGAAGTTAATGGTTTTGGCAGCACAAGCAACACATCACGTCCATGCCAAGCGTTAAAAAAACCCAGACCCAAGGAGCGCACAGAAATTAAAAAGGAGTACCTTCCCAATGGGGAGGTAAGATGGCGGGTCTTATAGGAATCCGGGGGCCTGATAAAGCAACACGAGCGCTCTGTCAGCCCCGGGGGCGTCTTCTGCTCAGAACTAAAAAAGGAAGAGCAGGTCGAGGAAGCACCAGGAGAGCTGCAAGATTTACCGAAAAGAAAAGAGGAGGAGATGCAAGAAATAAATGTTGGAGAGAACGGGGACAGGAAGCCACTTTTCATAAGTGCAGCCTTAGAAGAATGGGAAAAAAAGGAGCCAATAGAGTTGCTTCGAGAGTTTAAAGATATATTCGCATGGAAGTATGACGAAATGCTAGGATTAAGTGCAACATTAATAACCCACAATCTGGCAACCTACCCCGATGCAAAACCTGTCAAGCAGGGAGCACGAAAGTTCTCGCACAATATAGAACAGGAGATTAAGAAGGAGGTGGAAAAGCTATTAAATGCAGGATTCATCAAACCTATACAACACCCAATGTGGCTAGCTAATGTCGTACCTGTAAGAAAAAAGAACGGGCAGATTCGGTGCTGTGTAGACTTCAGAGATTTGAACAAAGCGTGCCCAAAAGACGATTTCCCGCTACCACATGTAGATAGTCTGGTGGATGCAACAGCAGCACACGAGCGCTTCTCGTTCATGGATGGGTTCAGTGGATACAATCAGATCAAGATGGCAAGGGGAGATGAAGAAAAGACCGCGTTCAGAACACCTGTGGGCAACTTTTATTACACAGTAATGCCTTTTGGATTAAAGAACGCCGGGGCAACCTACCAAAGAGCTATGGCGGCCATCTTTCATGATATGATGCATGACATTGTGGAAGACTACGTGGACGACCTGGTGGTGAAAAGCAAGCGCAAAGAAGAACATGGACGACATTTGAGAAAGGTATTTGAAAGGTGCAGGAAATTTCAACTTAAAATGAACCCCATGAAATGCACCTTCGTTGTTTCATCTGGAAAATTTCTGGGATACCAAGTGCACAAAGGCGGGGTGTCAGCTGAGGATCACAAGGTGGATGCTATCACAAAAATGATGCCACCAAAAAACACTAAGGAAATGCAACAGTTAATAGGGAAGTTGGGGTACATAAGATGATTCATTCCCGCCCTCAGCGAATTGGTCGGCCCCATGAGGAAGCTGCTAAAAGGGAGTGATAACTACGTGTGGGAAAAGCAGCATTAGGAGGCTTTTGAAAAAATAAAGAAGGTAGTTGCTGCTACACACACCATGTCACCTCCCGTAGCGAGCGTACCACTGAGATTGTACCTAGCTGCAACCCAAAATGCAATTAATGGATTGATGGCCCAAGAAGTAGGAGGGATTGAACGTCCTGTGGCTTATCTGAGCCGGGTGTTTAAAGATGCAGAAGGAAGATACACCATGCAAGAAAAGCTCTGTCTAGGTGTCATTTATGCAGCCAAAAAATACAGACACTATTTTCAAGGGCATACAGTGCACATAATCAGTAAGTCGGAGGGGATAAAACTCATGCTGAACAACAACTCCATCACAGGGAGAGTAAGCAAGTGGGCACTACTGCTGAGTGAATACGATTTACAAATAATCCATCCTCAAAGGTTGGGATGTCAAGCTCTTGCAGACATGATGTCCCTGTGCCCCGGGCAGCATGAAGAAAGCGTATCCCAGGAAATAAGAGGGGATATGCCGGAGGTGAACACATGCCAAGAAAAGGAAAAAGAATGGTGGGACCTGAAGTTTGATGGTACCCCGTCACAAACAGCGGGAGGTGCAGGGGTAGTGATCTCTAAAAAAGGGACGGATGTGTTCTCCTTCTCCTACCAGTTGAATTTCCCATGTACTAATAATGAAGCGGAGTGTGAAGCCTTAATTTTAGGATTGAAGATGGCGCTAGATATGAAGGTGCAACGTTTGAGAGTGTGGGGAGATTCTAATTAGGTAATCAAACAGCTCAAAGGGGAATATGGTGTGAAGGAAGCGTCTTTAGCAGTATACAGAGATGAGGCCTCACGTCTTATGGACCTTCTGGAAGAAGTGCATATGACCCGTATACCAAGAGCTGCAAACAAGAACGCAGACGCCCTGGCTACTATTGGAAGAAAAGAAGGAAGAAAAACAAGTGAAGGCATAGTATCCTTCAGAAAAATAGGCAACCCAAGCTTAAGTATTGTGCCTTATGTAGAAGAGCCATCAGACTGGAGGGAGCCAATTTTGTCTCAGTTCAAGCAAAAGATTTTTGGCAAAACCACGAAGGATTACTATGAGTTGAACTGGCAGTTGTACAGGAAAAGCACATATGGTTTGTTAATGAAATGCGTAACAGAAAATGAAGGCGGAAAAAAGCTGGAATGTCTGCACTTTGCCATGTGTGGACAAGACGGTCCCAGCCTCTACAGAAGGATGCAGAGGGTAGGTATGTTCTGGCCATCCATGAAAATGCATTGTGAAGAAATACAAAGGGCTTGTCCTAACTGCAGAGAAGGGCGTGAATCCTTTCAGGTGAACGCGATAGAAGGCGACTGGAGGCACGAGCTGAAAGAATATCTCTCGTATGGAGTAGCACCAGAATCGCCTTTAGACGCAGAAAAGCTGAAAAAGAAGGCAGAGAGGTATTTCATAGAAGAAGGGGAACTGTTCAAGGAGGGCCTCTCCGGAGACACACTGAGATGCTTGGGAAAAGAAGAGCAGCAAAAGATTATGGCAGAAGTACACGGCGGTGTGTGTGGAAGGCACCAAGGGGGAAGAAGCTTGTGGGCGGAAATCCTTAAGAATGGGTATTATTGGCCCACAATGAGAGAGGATACCCTTGAGTTTGCACGCAGATGCAGAGCTTGCCAACTGCATGGAAATCTAATACATGCTCCAGCAGCCAGCATGCGAGGTGTTGCATCACCGTATCCCTTTCACACATGGGTAATGGACTTTATAGGGCCAATCGCGCCCGCTTCCAAAGGAAAAAAGTGGATCCTTGTCGCAACAGAACATTATACTAGGTGGGCCGAGGCAATATCAACCAAGGAAGCAAAGGCAGATGTGGTAGTTAACTTCATCAAGGAATACATCGTTTGTCGTTTTGGTTTGCCCAAAAGAATAGTGTCGAACAATGGAACACACTTCATAAACAACAAAGTCAAAAGAGTGCTGGAAAAATATGGGATTAGACATGACAGGTCCACACCGTACTACCCACAGTCTAATGGTCAAGCAGAATCGACTAACAAGAACCTCATAAGAATCATCGCCAGAATGGTTGGAGACGCACCTAAGGACTGGGATGATTACCTCCCGTTAGCACTGTGGGCGTATAGAGTCACCAAACACGGCAGCACAAAAGCAACCCCGTTCTCATTGGTGTTTGGGGCGGAAGCAACACTACCAGCAGAAGTGGTAGTACCTTCTACAAGAATGATGTTGGGAAGGAAAGAAGAACGAGGTGATGTAGCAGTATTGATAGAAGGATTAAGGGATAGAGAGAGTGAAGAAATGCTGCAACACCATCGGAGGCTAACGCTAACATATGAAAAGATGGTAAGGCCTAGAATGTTCCAAGAAGGAGAGCTAGTTTTGAAAGCCATAGATGCAGTCATGAGAAAGCAACACGTATCTAAGTGGGCACCCAACTGGGAAGGACCCTACATTGTGCAAGAAGCAAAGGAAAGTGGATATTGCACTCTCATAGTCCCAGAAGACCAGAGTGTAATAGGACCCATCAATTTCAAGTATGTAAGGAAATATTATGTGTGAAAATCTGAATCAATATATTTTGAGAAAATTTCTCTTCTTTTGAAGTGTGTTCTTTGCATTTTACTAAATATACCTTGTGCGTAAAAAAAATATATGGGAAGGATTTAAGGCATTTGCCTTCCCTGAAAGCGCACTTGCAGTAAAAAAAAAATGCACTAAATATACCTTGTGTGTAAAAAATATGGGAAGGATTTAAGGCATTTGCCTTCCCTGAGAGCACACTTGCAGTAAAAAAAAAATGCACTAAATATACCTTGTGCGTAAAAAAATATGGGAAGGATTTAAGGCATTTGCCTTCCCTGAGAGCGCACTTGCAGTAAAAAAAATGCACTAAATATACCTTGTGTGTAAAAAATATGGGAAGGATTTAAGGCATTTGCCTTCTCTGAGAGCGCACTTACAGTAAAAAAAATGCACTAAATATACCTTGTGCGTAAAAAAAGGGGGGGGAAGGATTTAAGGCATTTGCCTTCCCTGAAAGCGCACTTGCAGTAAAGGAAAAATGCACTAAATATACTTTGTGCCGGAAGGATTTAAGGTACTTGCTTCTCCTAAGAGCGCATTTGCAACAAAAATTGCACTGATAAACGTTTTGCAAGTAAGAACAACGTACAAGTTTGGAATGTTTATCTTCCAAAAAAAAAACAGCTTGAAAGGAAGGAAAGTGTTCATACACATCACCAGAAAGCTGTTCTTACACATCACCAAAAGCTACCGAGCGTAGAAAAGCAAAGCCAAAGACGACGGATACGAACAAAAGATGCATACAAGAAAGAGGAGAAATTATCAAAGATTAAAAATCAAACAGAACATCTAGACCGATGCGAGCCCCTTCAATCTCCGCTCGCCTAGCATTAAGACGAGTCAGTTCTGTTTCTCCTTGTACAAGCTCCAACTGTAAACGTTTAATTTCAGATTTTAGCTCATCATTACGGAGTTCCACACCGGAAGCTGCTTCTATAATTTTCCCCAAATCCTCTAAATCGGCAGGAGGTACGTTATGATCAAAGCGACGAGAGAGAGCCTCGAACCACTCCCCTTTAAACCCTAATAAAGATAAAGCCTTTAGATCCTCCATCACCTTATCTCTATAAGAACTCAAAAGTTCCATAACAGAATGAGAACGCATAAAATGGAGGAATTCGGCAAAAAATGTATAAGCGGGCCTTAGAAAGGCATGAGGAAGAATGTCTTCAGGAAGCAAAAAACCAGCATGGCGCGCAGAAAACTCACTCAAGGCCATTGCAGCATCACTAGACAACAATGAAGCAAGGAGGGGAACCACCACAATCGGCTCTTTCTCCCCTAAAAAAAATATAATAATAATAAGGGAGAAAAGAAAATGTTTGAAACCAGAAAAAGGAAAAGAACAAACACCACTATAAAAGCAGGGGATAAAGAGGATCACGCACCTGAGGCACCAACAGGTGGTGTAATTACAGGAGAAGGTAAAGCAGCCTCCAAAGATGTTGCATCAATAAGAGGAACACTATCAATAACCTCCAAGGGTGTCACATCAACAGGAGGAGCACTATCAATAACCTCCAAAGAAGGAATAACAGTAGAAGGGTTACCATGCTCCTTCAATGCGTCAATAGCCTCAACAAGGGATTCAGAATGAGCAACCTCCACACAGGTTGGAGAATTGACGCATTCTTTGGAAACGCTATCAGGAACATAACCATCAACATCAGCATCTGCAAGAATGAAGGAACCAGAATACCAAATCAAACAATGACACAAACAAAAGAAAGAAAAGAGATTACTACGAACAAAACTACGCACCCCCTGATGAATGTCGCCCCCTGGGATCGAACCATGATCTGAATTGGGAGATTCAGCTGTCTCCTCCTCTGCATTTGGACCAGCAGAAGATCCTTGAGTGGTGGCCTGCGCCTTCGAGGATTGAAGGGGAGAATCTTCTTCTACCTGAGGATAGACAAGCCGCGAAGGATCAACATCTGAAATTATGATGGGGCTAGAAGGAGAGTTTGAAAAAGAGAAAACCTTATGTGAAGGTTTGGCTTTCAGACGCTCGGAAGCACGAGTACCGGCAACAGACACCTTTCTGACTTTGGGAGAACAATTGTGGGAGCTTTTCTTAGGAGATGAAGGAGTACTAGAAGGAAGAGAAGGGCTAGTCTTCACCTTTCTCTTGGGAGCCCCCCAGCCTTCTTACCCTGTGACTTCTTAGAAAAAGGCTCCTTTCATTTTTTGCTCAAATTACCCTCTAAAACTAAAAACAAAAGGAACCTTGTGAACAAAACAAGCATACCAAACAAAATAAAGACAGATGTTTGAAAAGAGATCAACCTGTCTTCTCAATCTTACGAGTGAAGGTCGTTACAAAATAAGGATCTTTATACATTATCTGCACATCCGGAAACACTTGAAGAGAATCATGCCCTTCATAACGCTTTACAAATGATTTAAGACGATGGAAATAAGAAACCCAAATGTCCAGGACACGCCCTACTCTATCAGAAGGTATAAATTTAGTAGCATCGAATTTTGGTAATGCGTCAGTAGATTTAAAAAGAACAGCCTTCATTGACTCAGACACATCCCGAAACTCCAAGTCCACATTGCAAGGAGCCTGGTCTAGGCCAAATTGGCGACACACACGATCTGGTCGATATGCAAAAGGCCAGAATGCGCCACCAGCAGCAGAAACATTATCAGTTATCAAAAATCCACGGAGGAATTGCCCAAAACAGAAACCAGAGACCATTAATCATGATTTATTTTGATAAAAAGGGGAGTAAAAAAGAGTTGGAAATGAAGAAAATACCTGAGGGTGCAGAAAAAGTTGCCAAAGATCAAACACGCCTTCAGAACGAACTAAACGAAGATTGCGCGAAGAAAAGCACCAGGACAATAAATATGGCTTAATGGTTCCACGCCTGGAAAACGATTGATGGTGTAGGGACGATGAACAAACTGAGCTTCCTCGTCCAGAATCTCGGATAGCAATTGACGAGGGCGACCCATGGTCCATCCTCATACACGAGGCTCCAAAGGACGCGTTGCCCCATCAAGGACTGGATCAGGAACAGTCCTCACAGGCGCATACTCAGGAAAACACTCATACATAAAATATTGAAGAAAAACCAGGTCCATAAATGAATTAATGGGAAAACGACCAAATGACGAAAACATTTGGTCCTGGATTTGGTCAATTAGGCGACCATAGAGACCGCCTAAGAAAAAGGAAGCAAGGGGAAGACAGGTTCCTTCCGCCAAAAGACAAGCCAAAAGAAATACACCTGAGCTCACTGATTCCCACGGAGGTCCCAAGAAAACATACTTAGAAAGCCAGAAAGCGATGAAAGCCGCCCTCTTCAGAGGCTGAGAAATCATGGGTCCAGGATGAAAGTTTCTTCCAGCATCATAGTCCCCGAAAAAATAGCGCACCCAAGTAGCAAATGTATACTTGAAGGATTCACGCATGTTCTTACGCCGCTCCGGAGGCAACACATTCCCTGTACCACGGACCTTTTTGGGAGGCGTCTTGTTGGTAGGATCTGAAAGAACAGGGGTCGCACGGCGTTTAGCAAGAAACTCCTGGCTATAGCGCGCGCTCTCAACAGTTGCCGCTTTCAGCTCCTTGGCCATATCAATCAAATGGCTTCCGACAGGGGAACTACTGATATCATAATCCCCAAAAACGGGTAGCTTTAACAATACATGAACATCTTCTAATGTCGGAGTAAACTCCCCCCAAGAAGTATAGAAGGTATGAGTGGTATGAGACCATCGCTGAACAAGATACTCCAAGTCATCTACTTTTCGAAAAACACCCAGCCGCGGGGACAACTTTATAGCATCAGCAATCCCTACCTTGTGCAAAACATCCACGAAAGGGGCGTCATTTGCAAATACATGATCAACCCAATCAGCCCAACAGCCAGTAAAGGTAGAACGAGTAGAAAATAAAATAGCAGACCAAGGAAACTCTTGGGACCTCAGGCGAGAACGAAGAAGCGAAGGGGTCACCAAGTGGGTAGGGGTGTCAGGAACGGTATAAAACAACAAAGCCTCATCACAGCGCACGACCTGAGACGTTAAAGAATCTTTAAAGAAATCGTCACCAGATAAAGGAGCACGTTGAAACGGACGAAGAGGCGGGTTACGATCTGTCACCCATTTCCTATGCGCAGAATCAACAGGAATCGCCCTCGCAGGGGGCAAACGAGCCCAAGTTGTAAAAGAAACGGACCGAGGAACCAATTCAGAAGATGAATTTTCAGACTCAGTATCAGAAGAAGAAGAAATTTTCTGAAAATGCTCAGAGTGTGAATGCCGGGATCTCACCATGGCTGAGAGTTCTAAGGTCCTCCCAGAAGAAAGAACAGTGAAGAAAATGCCTTAGGACTCTGAAACGATGGGACGTTTCAAATTTTCAAAAGAAAAATAACTCAAGCTCGTTGGAAACCGTGCGCGAATTATGAAAGCATTTCACTTAGTAAATATCAACAACTACCACTCTGTATTTGTGTCTTGGAAATCCAACAGATTACACAAGACACAAGGGGCAAATGTTTGGGCAAAATGTCAATCAACCATAAGCAAATGGGCTAGGCCCAAAATCACAAACGTCCAAGAGATATAAGAAAAGACAAAAAGCAAATCAAAGAGATTCTCGGGTGCAGGCTTTACTTGATACAAAAGGCATAACAGGCGGCTATGCCCATGAGACAGAGGAAGCGCAACAGCTGGTGTTTTTCACTAGTAAGGAAAAAAGGTTCCCTTTGACCTATGCATAAGAAAATATAGTAAGGAGACAACAATAAGCTTTAGGCGCCGCGCGTGACAGTAAGCAAATAAAAGGAAAGCCTTGTCCTAAGATGAAACAGAGAGCGTCCTAGGGTAGCAGGACAAGAAAGGAAGCAAGCGGGTCACAAATGTGTATAAGAACCCGCCTAGTATAATCAGAAGCCAAGGCAATAATAACAACACTTCCTTGTATACGAACTTAATTACTCTGAATCAAGTTTAAACACTTTGATTTCAAGGTGTTGTAGAAACACGGGGCATCACGATTAATTTGGATGTGAGGTATACACATAATCCCTGATTACCAGTAAAACAGAGAGGTCATTGGTATTTGAAATTATGTTATAGAAACATCAAAACCCACCACTCACTTCCATTATGTTTGTGCAATACTTCAGAAGTCTTGAACGTCAATGATATAGAAAACAATAAATGTGATGAAAAAGGACTTAATTCATTTATGATAATGAGTACAAATATATATGGGTACAAGAGGTGTAATTCAAAAAATAAACTATAACAGAATTTTGAATTTAAACTGTAACAAGAACTGATGATACAGGATTTGGTTGTTACAAAAATATCTCAAACGCTTACACGCCCCCGCAAGATGGTGGAACGGTGACGACACCGATCTTGGAAAGGAGAAAAGAGTGTCGAGGCCTGAGAGAGGCTTTGTCAGAAGATCAGCTAGTTGATGACTGGATGGAACATGAGAGACCTGAAGTTCCTTTTTGGCCACCAATTCTCGAACAAAGTGATAATCAATAGATAAATGTTTCATGCGGGAGTGAAAAATGGGATTGGAGCATAGGTAGGTGGCACCAATGTTGTCAGAGAGAATGGTGGGTTGGTTGGATAAGGAGACTCATAATTCCTTGAGAAGTTGTTGTAACCAAAGGACCTCTGCAGTAGTGGAGGCGATTGTGCGATATTCAACTTCAGTGGAAGATCGAGCAACAGTCTTTTGCTTTTTACATGATCAGGATATGGCGTTTGGGCCAAGATAGATGATGTAAGCAGCAGTAGACCTGCGATCTTCAGTGTCACCAGCCCAGTCAGAGTCACAGAAGGCATTTAGATGAAGAGAGGAATTCTTGACAAGGTGAAGCCCGTGAGTGATGCTGCCTTTGAGGTAGCACAAAACACGCTTTAATGCTTGCATATGGATATCTTGTGGAGCCTGCATATGTTGAGCTAGTTTGTTGACTGGATATGCTAAGTCTGGACGAGTGATGGCTAGATAATGAAGGGAGCCAATCAGTCGTCGAAAAAGTGTCACATCGCAGGTAGAAGCATCAGGCAGTGGTGTTAGACAACATGAAGTTGACATTGGTGTGGCAACAGGCTTTGCATCAATCATGTTTGCAAGTTGAAGGATGTCTCTAATGTAGTGTTGTTGTGACAAGAAGAGACCAGAGCTTGTGGGAATGATTTCAACTCTAAGAAAATGAGATGGTCGACCAAGATCTTTAAGAGAAAATTTCTCGGCAAGAGATGATTGGAAGTGACGAAGAAATTTTTCATTGTTCCCGGTCAGCAACAGATCATCTACATACACCAGAAAATAGGCCAAGACATTATTGGAGTTATAGATAAAAAGTGATGTATCAGACCTGGAGTTTGTGAAACCATATGACTGTAGAAAATCCTTCAAGGCATGATACCAGGCCCGTGGTGCCTGTTTGAGGCCATACAAAGCCTTGTTAAGCTTGCAAACATGAGAAGGTAGAGAAGGATGGATGAATCCTGGAGGTTGAGTCATGTAGACATCTTCAGTGATGGATCCATGAAGAAAGGCATTGTTGACATCCATTTGACTTAGTGGCCATCCATGAGATAGAGCAATGCACAAGACTAGCTTTATAGTCTGAGGCTTGATAACAGGACTGAAAGTCTCATGAAAGTCAATGCCCGGACGTTGGTGAAATCCTTTTGCGACTAATCGGGCTTTGTATCTTGCAATGGACCCATCTGGATTGCGCTTGAGGCGGAAGACCCATTTGTTTCCAATGACATTATAGTGTGGCTGATGGGGGACAAGATCCCAAGTTCCATTGTGCATTAATGTATTGAATTCCTCCGACATGGCATCTTTCCATTTGGGATGTTTCATGGCTTGAGAGACACAGGTGGGGACCAAAGGTTCTGTGAGAGGATATTTGGTGGCTATATTTAACTGTTTGGGTTTAAATATTCCAGCCTTGCCTAGAGTGACCATGGGGTGACAAGAAGTAAGAGCACTTGTAACAGAGGGAGATGCATGTGACGCAGATAAAGAGGAAGTGCACAAGTCTTCTGGGGTTATGTTGGTTGGGTTTGGTTGTGGAGAAATTTGGGTTGAGGAGGAGGGTATAGGTGTTGGATTATGATTTGGTGGGATGAGGTTGGGGGAAGGGTGAGGGGGCCGTGGGTTATGGGATTGGATAAGGGGTGTGGTTTGTTGAGTGATATGAGGGGTGGATTGGTTGGATGATTTTTCGGACGACATTTGAACTTGATGGGTGGGGGGACGTTGTTGCGGGAAGGTTATTTGATTGGGTAAGGGTTGTTGCGTATTTGTGTGGATTGGTTGTTGGATAGGATATGGGGGGATTGGTGGGGGTGGATTATGTGGGATAATGGGAGTTGGCCGCGGGTTATGTGGGCTTGAGTTAAGGGGCGTGATTTGAATTGGAAAGGTTGGGTGGTTATGCATGGTATGATTTGGTGGGGCGTTGGATTGCTGCGGGTTTTGTGGCATAATTTGAGGGGATGGGATTTGGTTTATTGGGTGGTGGGGCCGCGAGTTATTTGGAGTGAGATTGGGTGGGTAGGTGTGTTGCGATATTGAGGGAGTGAAGTGCTGTTGAGATAATGGAGTGGGGGAATTTGGGATATGGGTATTTGAAATTGGTAGGGGATGGTACGGTTGGGTAGTGGGATTAGATGTGGATTGGCGTGGATTTTGAGGGTTGAGGGGAGAGAAATTTGGGATATTAGGTTGGATTGACATACTAGATGAACTTAAATCAGAGTGAGAGTAGGGAAATATATTTTCAACAAACTGGACATGACGAGAGACAAATAATTTTTGCATTTTTAAATTGAAACACAAAAAGGCACTTTGGGAATTACTATAGCCAACAAAAACACATGGTTGAGACCTTGTTTCAAATTTATTTTGAGTGTAAGGTGTGAGCCAAGGGAAACAGAGACAACCAAAGACTTTGAGCTTGGAGTAATTTGGCTCTCGGTTAAAGAGTATAGATAATGGAGTTTTCATTTTTAAAGTGGGGGTGGGAAGGCGATTTATGAGGTAGGCAGGCGTTTGTAATGCATAACTCCAAAAAGTAATTGGGAGGGAGACATGGTGGATAAGACAACGGGCCGTTTCAACCAAATGACGGTGTTTTCTTTCAGATAAACCATTATGTTCTGGCGTATGTGGCGGGGTAGTGAGATGAGAGATTCCATGAGATTGGAAATAAGCACGTAGCTTAATAAATTCATCACCATTATCAAAATAAAAAATTTTAATTTTTGTATTGAATTGATTCTCCACTAAAGATTTGAAAGTTGGAATAATTGTAGAGACATCGGATTTAAGATTAATCGGATATAGCCAGACATATTTAGAAAAATGATCAATAAAAATCACATAATAAGAATAACCGTCAATTGATTGAATACGGGAGGGACCCCAAACATCAGAGTACACAAATTCCAAAGGTTGACTACTAACAATGGTAGACCTAGAGAATGGAATTTTATGACTTTTATTGGATAGACAATCACTACATTTATTCATAGAGGAAGAAAAGGAAATATTATTTGAGCTAAGGGCATGGAGAAGGGTTGGATGTGCTGGGTGGCCAAGACAGTGGTGCCAGAGGTCAAGGGATGGTGTGGTTGTTGCGGCATATGCGGTGGTGGCTGGATGGTTGGTGGTTGGTAGTTTGTACACATTGTCCTCATTAGATCCGCGTAACAGCATCACCCTCGTGTCCAGTGCCTTTACCTCGAAATGAAAAGGGAAAAATTCAATGGAAACATTGTTAGTTTGGAAAAGTTGAGAAACGGAGATGAGGTTTTTAGTGACTGAGGGAACATATAAAACATTGGTAAGATGAAGTGGGCGAGAGGATGTGGGAAATTTAGTGGAGCCCATGTGAGTGATGGGTAAAGTCTTACCATTGGCCACGGTGAGTGTGTCTTGTCCAGGGTAGTCTGATTTGATGGAGAGATTATTGATGTCATTGGTCACATGATGGGAGGCACCCGAGTCAAGCAGCCAGGTGAGGTCATTGCCTTCAGATTTGTGTGCCATGTGTGCAGAGGGAGGAGTCTGCTTTGGTGGATAGCCATGTATTTTGTAGCATGTCTTGGCAGTATGGCCTTTCTTGTCGCAGAACTGGCAGATAAGAGCAGAGGAGGATGGAGACTTCTTTGAGGAGTTGTGAGAAGTGTTTGGACGCCCGCGGTTGGAACCAGAGGAGTTCCGATTGACAAAATTAGCAGTGAGAGGGGCAGGTGAGGCAAGTCGGTCATCTCGTTGCATGAAGGTCTCAAAATCAATCAACTTGTCATAAAGTTCATCAAAGGTGATAGGAGAGTCACGAGTGCGAATGGAAGCAGTGAACTCGCGAAAGGATGGACCAAGGTCGTTAAGGGCGTGAATGACAAGATCCAGATCGTCAATAGGGTGGCCAATGAGGGTCAGCTCCTCACCAATATTGCGAATGGATCGCAAATAGTCACCTACAGAAGAAGAGCCTTTGGTGATGGAAGTTAAGCGCTCCTTCAAAGACATAATGCGAGACCGAGAGCGACTGGCATAAGCTTGTTGTAGTTTACGCCAGGCTTGAGCAGACGTGTTAGCAGACGACATAATAGTGTGGGCTTCAGCGTCACAGGATCCAAGAAGCGCAAGGTAGAGAAACTGATCCTGACGTACCCAATAAGAGTACGCAGGATTTGAAACATCAGCACCATCTTGTTTAGTGGTGATGGGAGGGCATGGGATGTCACCGGTTACGTAGCCTTCAAGATTACGGGCCACAATGAGTGATCGAAATTGTTTGTACCAGGCTGGGTAGTTCGTGCCATTCAATTTGATGGGTAGATTTACGATGGTGTTGAACTCGATGAGAGTTGTGGGATCAAAGGGTGAAGAGGCCATAAGGATCGAGGTGCTAGTGAAGCAGAGAGACTTCTGATACCATATAGAAAACAATAAATGTGATGAAAAATGACTTAATTCATTTATGACAATGAGTACAAATATATATGGGTACAAGAGGTGTAATTCAAAAAATAAACTATAACAGAATTTTGAATTTAAACTGTAACAAGAACTGATGATACAGGATTTGGTTGTTACAAAAATATCTCAACCGCTTACAAATGACAGAAAGAAATCAGTTGAAGGCAATGACCTTTTTTTTTTACTTTTTGTTTAATCTCATCCTTCCCTTCTTAATTAGTTTTATCAACTAACAAGAGCAAAAAAACATTTATCCATGGATCCAACAAATTTTTTCTTTCTTTTCATTTTCAACCCTCAACCAACCAATGAAAAATGCCCATGGATCCAAATAATTAATATTGTAAAAGCATAACAAACAAAGACAAAAAAAAAAAAATCTATTGTCATTATTAACCTTCATGTGATTTTAAGCATAACCTAAATACCATTTACTTGATCCCTATTTCACATTCTACTATATGCCCCTATATAAAAAATGTCTAACAGGCTTTCGAAGCTTCCAAATATCACACAAAGCAAGCAAAATGCAACAATTAATGTGCATTATATTAGTAATGGAAATTAGTGCATTTAAATAAAATATTGAGCCTTAAATCTCCATAGATAGGCAACGTGGTTTAATTAAATACCAAATATTAAATGTTCAAAAGTACATTGATGATGTGAGTACATATTTAAAATGCATAATATTATCGGGTAATTTAACATCTCAATCGCATATGACTAAGCATTTTAATCACTTTTAGCATGCATTTTTACTTATTTTATTTTGGATTAACTACTTTTATGTTTTTTATTTTGTTGGTGGAGAAATTTCGGTCACTAAATCTTGAAGAAATTAAAGAATTGAAAAAATGATGCTTGAAGATAATTTTGAAGCTAAAAGAAGCATATTAAAGGTTCCAACATGTTGCACGCCCTGACTATGTAATGTTACACTAGTGTGTAACATGTTAGCACTAATATTTTGCCTTCTATTTTATTAATTGATTATGGGTTTGACCCAATTTTATCCCTATATCTACAAAAGCCAATTAAGGAAATATTTTAAGGGGTTCTAGAATAAAATTTGAAGTTGCCTTGTCATTTGAGATAAAGAGCGAAAATTCATGATCTTTGAGAGCAAGACATAAGACTACATTGGGATTCAACAAAGACAAAGTATTTCAAAAAGCAGAGATTGAAGTTTATTATTTTCTCTTCTATATATATTTTTTGTTCTTTGTTGAATTTGGGATAATGTGCGTGGCTCAAATTAGGTGAACTTCCTTTGTTTGGATTGAAAAGAAAAATAGGAAAGAAGGAGATAAGAAAGAGAGAGTTGTATACGAAGTTGAATATTTACAAGTTATTTGATTTTAGAAAAATAGAAGAGAGAGATATGTGTAACTCTCTCATAATTCTCACGTTGGATAGAAAATAAAAAGAGAGAAATTAAAGTACAAATTGATGAAATTTGACAAAAATACATTCAATGGTAAAAGTTAAAATTTGTATAATAATTTTATATAACATCATTTAAATAATTTCAGTATAAACCCTCTTCCTTTCCTTTCCTTCCCATCTTTCTCCACTCACAGAGAGATTTCTTTTTATGTGAGGCCTTTTTTACTTATTTATTCTCTTTTTCTATCCTAAATCAAACAAAAGAAATATATATAAAAGTTTTACCCCATTCAAATATTGTTGTCTTCCATAGAAAATACTTATGATTTTATATATATAAAAAGTAACTTTACATTTCTCTTTTATATCCCTCTCTCAATTCTATATGCTTCGGTCATTCCCAACCAATTACATAGTATATGGGTTGGCCTCCTACCCTTTTAGTTTTAATATTATTTTTTCTTTGCTGAATAAAAAATAGCATTTCTCGAAAATATAATTAAAAACTAAAAAGACAACACGCCCCGGGCAAGGACAGATATCGAAAATCACGTGTTGGTAACTTTGTATGGGGATTGAGAATTTACGAAGAGAATTTTCCTTTACACCATTTGGATTTCTTTAAGAAAGATTTTTAAAAAAATTAAGGAAATAATTATATAGTTGTTGATAAAAATAATAATTAAAATTATAATAAAATATATGTATATATAATTAAAATTTATAAAATAAATTTAATACCTAGTCCTTTAACTTCTTCTACTAATGATTATAACTCTTTAAAAGTAATTTTGTCACTTTAATAGAATAAAAATATATTCCTTGAATAAAGTTAAACGATGGATAATATATGGCGTGTGTTGCGTGCAGTACCTGTGGGATGAAAAGAATAGTGCGCCTGAATGCACATCTGAGGCGAGTGCTGTGGTGACCACAACATATATCTCCTGCCAAAGCCCACCATATATATATATATATATATATATATATATATATATATATATATATATATATTTATCAATATTCTTCATTAATTGCATTGCATAGCCCATATAGCTGCTACAGTATTGTGACACACCATGGAATCTCACCCCATCTCCAAGTATATGTCTTTCCAGCTATATTACAATTCAGCCATATATACCTTGCGTGAATTAAAAAGTTGATAATAAAGAAGGTACTATAAATTAACAAAAGAAAAGCAGGTGTTAGCTGATTTTTTTTGTGTTAAACATATGTATCTTCTATTACCAGAATTTATTTTATGGGGATAGAATCCGAGAATTTTTCCCACAATCTTAATCTACATTAATTGTCAACTGAACTACAAGTCTACAACAACTCTTTGATATGCATGTGTTAGTTTGGGGTGCAAAAGTTTATAATCACCGGTGTTTTTTATAATTATGTTTTATTTTAAAAAAAATACACATTGTTTAGACTTTAGACAAGAAAATAAAAGATTTTCATACTGCAAATAATTAACCTAAAATGACAAACAAATTAGCTAGGTCTTGTTTTCTTTTTCTATAAACAAGAAAAAAAATGTTTACAAAGAGTACAGGTATAGGTAATTGCACAGACAAGTATACAAGTTGTTTTGTACTTTTCACTTTTCATACAGTAAATTGTGTAGATTTTTTTAGTGCAGATCAAATATGTATCTTTTATGGAAGGGAATCTTACTTGAGTCGTAATAATTTTTTTGTTGTTAATTTGTGTAGATCGAGTGAAACAATGTTTGATTCGGTCCATATATAAGACTTACTAGCTTAGAGAATAATGTATATGGTTTAGATTTGGCATAAATTCAGACCCCCAAAAAAAAAAAAGATTAGGTATATATAACTTGGGTACTAGCTAGCTATGTAACAATATTCCCTTACAATTGATGCACACTTAACTAGTGATCAAATTTCTCATTAAAAGAGGATTAGGTACAAAAATATTCTAGGTAAATCTGTTAATTGCACAGAGAAAATCCGTAAAATATTTTGGTTATGGAATATCATTAGATATGATAATCAATCAAATTATGTGCTGATGATAGCAACTTGCGCTTGTTGGGCACATAAAAAGTGTCTGTTTGGATATACAAATCATAAATGCATCTCCTTTACATGAAAAAAAAAAGTTGGGAAGCTTTTGGAAGGCTCTCAGTCATCAGCGGGATATGTTCTTTCTGAAAGAATGTGAATCCAAGAAAGAGAACTGAACCATTTGTAGTAGGTCCCTCCCTAGAAAAATGTTTATGTGTCTTGGTTCTTATTCTTCAATCATTTAAAAGTAGCACTGTGAAGTGCCATTCATAACATTAAAGTTCTTATATGGAGGTTCTATCTTAAGTTTCATAAACCTACAGCCACTAACTATAGGAATCTTTTGTTTTTAAGATTTTGATTGCGCACAAGCTAGCACATTTAAAAGATGAGTTGCTGTTGGATCAATTAAGACTAGCTAGATATTAAACAAAAAGTACTTATATATATCTAATGAGAAGACCGGTTCTGTATATCTCTAAATTCTTATCATTGAAAAGACTTGAGCAGTAGATTTTGTGTTTTTATTAACCACATGGAGTGAGTCTTAGATTCTACTTAGTAGCTGCCTGTTTTTTATTCTTTCCTTTAATGAGCATAATTAAAAGTTTAATTACAATGAACATTAATAAGCAAGCACATCCTTTCAAAAGTTTACAGCTAGCCGTTTTGAAATCCCACCCATTTTTTTGAGGTGTTGTAAATGTAAGTAGTAAGTGTTCTTTAAGTCCCTGAGATTTTCCCTATCTTGAAATGAGGTACTATCCCATACCCTAAATTTTAAAATTACCAAAAATTATATATGAGAATATTTTTCATGAATCTTCTTCTAAGATGTCGTTTGGAGTTTGAAATAGGACTTGAAATTGAGTTTTGAAATAGAAAATAATATATTTTTTTTATTTTGATATATAATTATATATCTTGTTTGGTGTATATATTAAAACAGAATTTTTAATTGATTCAAAATTTATAAAATTGAAAAGCTAGTAATAATTTATAATGTATTCAATCCTGAGCTTATAGACAACAATTATAATTAAGTACTAAAGGCATAAGATGAAATTATTATTTCATGTTCTATATTCATTGTATATATATGTGTTGCTTACATATTAATTATAAAAACAACTATTGCTGATATATACTCTAGCAAATATTGTTGTTTGCATTTGTCACGTTGCATTAGTAACACTCAGTCACTATCATTGTTTGTGTTCTCTAACCGTGGTGTTGTATTGACTATCATCATCAGTGGCCTGGCCTCTACTACATATCACTATTAGCTAGAGTCCTTTAATAAAATTCTAATTCAATTAATTTAGTGTTATGATGCTATGCCTCAATTATTTATTTGTATCGAACATGAAATTTAATATTCTTAATCAATTTAAATATAATAGTATTAGCATATATTAAAGGGATATTATTAAGTCAAAACAGACAAAGGTCCGTTTGAAAAAAACAGCTTAATTAAGTGTTTATAACATAAGTTCTTATTTGATAAGCACTTATAAAGTTTTAATAAAGTGGATGAAAATTGAAGAAGAGTTATAATTTACTTAAATTCCCATGAGCTTATTGAAATAAGCTGAAAACAGCTTATGAATATGTCATAAGCTCTTTTCATAAGCTTAACCAAACAACTACATAAGTGTTTATATCATAAAACAAGCTTAAATAAGCTCTTCTAAACACCCCAAAGTTGGCTTGAACACTACTAGTTACCAAATGATCTTTGAAAAAATCACATAAGAAAGCATAACATGATCTTACTAAATCTAAATCTTTTTTTTTGGTTAAATAAAATTTAGAATGAGGGATGATGTCCCAGTACAATAGCAAGAAAATTCTCCGAACTCAAAGAGCACTTACATTTACCTCATCCCAAGAGTACGGGTGGGATTTTGAACCCGCGACCTACTCCTCCCCTCAACCAACCCCATGGGATTAAATCTAAATCTATATTGAATTATTATTTTTTAAAAAATGAATTTGTTCTGAATTTTAAGGGGCAAAAAATCTTGCTATATATTGGCTTTAGTCAATTCTAGTGTATAAAATAAGAACAAATTAAACACAGTGACACTTGAAGAGATGTGGTGATGGTTGGTTCATTCAAATGACATGCATGCATAATCTAAAAAGTAAGTTTGCAAATGAAAACAAAAAAGAATAAAGGTAGATGGGCCATAGAGATGGTGTGTGAGACGATAACCAAAATAGGATGAATGTGGTGGTATTGAATTTGGTTCTTTTTTAAGCTAAAAAAGAAAAGTGAGGTTTGTTGAAGGTGGATGAAGAAGGAACCAAAAGGAAAGGTACGCTTCCTTCACTATCAGTCTCCCTCATTCCTAAAGTGGGTAATTATAAGGAATCAATAAAAGAGGTTTAGGTGGGAAACAAAAGTATGTTAGTACAAACGCACACAAATACAGTTAGAGTATGACAACGCTTAAAATACATGTTTGTATTGGAATCTCATCAAAAGGACTTTTCTAGGGTTATCCTCGTGGAATAATGCGCTAAAAACAAAGTTGATAGAATTTTTAATATGCTCAATTGTTAGATTGTGTTGTTTATAAGAATATGGGTGTGCAAGTGTTAATGCATTTGTTAAAAGTAATGATAAAAAAGAAGTCATATGTATGATAATTAAGTGAAATGAATACATTTAAACTAAAATTGTATTAATGAAAATGTCATTATTAATACAATATCATTTTAGTTGTGTTTGGTTGTAACTTTTTAGTAGCTACTAGTTTTTTTGGAACTTTTTTTAGAAGTCACTTGAGGTGGTTTTTTTAAAAGGACGGTTCTAGAGTGGATCAAATAAAATTTGCTCTACCTAGTCCACGTTACATTTTATTGGTTACAAAAGATGAATAAATAATTTTATTTTTTATTAAATATTATTTATATGACTATTTGAGTTTAATTTAAGGGAAAATATCGATTTATACAATCTATGCTAGTTTTGATGAGTATATATTAATTTAAAGTTGAAGACACCATATACTATCGATTTGAGTTTTTATTATTTTCAACAAATATTTCTTAAAATTAATTGGAAACAAGTTGAATTTGATGAATAAAAATTTAAATTATTATATTTTTAAATTTTGTACCGTGTGGATTTTGGTTCATAGTACAAATCCTTTTTAAAAAATCTCATATTTTTAGTTACTACATGAAAATTTATTACAATTAAATCATTCAACAATCATCATTTATCATTATTATATTTAGTTATTAATTATATCTTTATATATCATTTTATCATTTTAAGCTTTCATCTATCTCTTAGCTTTTAGTTAATTTTACCAAAAATTACTTTTAGACACATTCCAAAACTCCATATTCATTGAAGCCGGCTCAGCTTTTACTTCGGTAAGGTATGAGTTATTGACGCATAAATTTTAATTTTTAAAAAAAAAAAACCTATCGATGTACTCATGTTAAGTTATAAAAAGTTTAAATATTTTATATATTTAGTATGTAGATTTAGTAAATTAATTAATAATTAATTGTTGTTGGATAATTAAATTAAAATTATATAAAAAAAATTGAAATTCGTATTTTCTTAGAATTTATAAAATGAAAATATTAAAATGTAGGCCTCTTTAATTAGAATAGTGACCGACCCTTAACTTTGGGATAAAAGTTTACGTACCTAGAATCGTGTCTATTTTCATTGAACACTGTCAGATTAAGACATTGAAATATAAAATTAAGCAAGTGATACCGAATTGAAACCCATCAAATATATTTTTAATTGATAGTTGAAACTTAGATCTAAAAAGCTTTTCTTGTTCTGTCTAAACATATGCGACAATGTAAGCTTAGTTTTGTAGATATCTAAATACTCAATATATAATACAAAGGAAATGCTAATGTGTACAGGCTGAAGTAGAAGTTGAAAGGTCATATTTAAATTACAAATTGACATTTTTAAAATTTCCTTGAAAAATATTTTGTTTAGTTTGTTCCAGAATTCAAACATATATGTGCCATTGCTGTGCAAGCTGCAAACCGTATAAAATAAGCGAGAGAAGTCAATAAAATTTATGAATACTCACATTATGATGATGAATCGTATTACATAATTGTCAAGATGTATTTTTTAAAACAATAAATAGATAATAAAAAGTATTTGAAGAAAATTAAAATAATATAATGAGGCGTTAAAACATATTTTAAGACAACTGACAACTGTAAATACTTTTATATTATCTTTAATTCTTTGAATAATTAGTAAGCTGTATCCAAAGTTTATATATCCTTTTGCATTTTCCTTAAATTATTAAATGATTTTTATATATCTATTATATATTGTCAAAAGTGTGTTCCCACTTCGATGTTTCAAAATTTTGATACCAGAAAAATGATCGCTATGGTTTTCTTGCTAGAATTTTTTAGAATAATTTGACGCGTTCATTGATTTTTAAATTGACTGAAATATTCTGGGAGTACGCAAGTACTACTTGAGGTTGATGAGTAATATTCCGACTGCTTGTATTTGTATAGCATCATCTTTTTATAAATATAAATATATATATACAAGGCACCTCAATAAAAATGTATGAATATATACAAATAAATATACTATTTTTAGTTTTCAAATTAATGTAAATATATAGGATAGGATCCCGATCCTATATATAAATAATGTATGGATAACCAAATACAATACGTCCACGTTAAGTAATTATTCAAATCTAGTACTAGTGTTACCTTAAGTTAATTTTAATACTTGATAATCCAAACAACACCTCAATTACCCTGCCTTACAATAATTCGGGTGAACATGTGTAATTGATAGAATCTCGTGGCAAAAAAAAGCACCCGGTGGCTTTTAAAATTTTGAGATGTAAAAACTTAAATAAAAATTTTAATTTAATTAAAAATATTTAAAAACTAAAAACTCAAAATTCAAAACCACTCAGAACAGAGATTGATAGAATCAACTTCAAAGAATAAACTGTCACGTGTAGACCAATTTGGATATCAAGTGCAGCTAGGACACGAATAATCCTTAACCGCGAATAAATGAAGATAGTTACATATTTCAATTTAAGAATAAAGTTCATATGATTCTTCGTTACTAAAATTGATAATTAAAACGCACACTCATATTTCTATGCATATACTTTCTTTTACTTCAAGAGTTTTGAATGAATATTTAGAGGGCTGTTTTATTTCTTCCTTGAAACGGAATATGTTAAAAGAACGTGTGAGAATTTGAATATAAGTAACAGTAAGTTACATCTCTCCAACGTGGATAGTAAAGATTTCCCAACAAACAATCAATAACAAGATGTAACTTAAGTCCGTTTCCTCCCACAGGTTTTCTCAATCGTTTTCTTTATTGTAACAAATTCAGTCCGTTTTGATTCAACGAATTCCTTGCCGATTTTCCGTTATAACGCGCTGCTTAAAATTTCTTCAGTTTGGGCATTGATATCTCAAATAGCAATGCCAACGTGATAGACCCTTGACTCAAAATTAAAAACGTGATAGATTTAAAACGCGCGCCTATTTACAACATAACATAAAGAGCACCATGCATTAAAAACTTACCAAACTCCCATTTCATTATAATAATAATAATATCTGGCATAAAACAGACATCTAACACCCTTTTCGGTTACTACTACCCTGCACAGCTTAATAACCCCAAAAGCCTAGCTAAGCTGCTGCTACTACTACATTCACAGTACTCCACAAACTTAAAAGCATATAGAATTAGACATAAAAGATAAAAACCCTATTATATAACTATACCCAACTTAATTAAACTAAACTTAGAAAATAAACCGGAGCCAAGATCCATGGCTATATTTGTGCCCAGCACATAAGTTATGTTGAGTTAAGCATCAGCCCTAGGGACAGCCTTGCACACCAGTGGGCTTTTCATCTCCATAGACAGCTTAAGGCACTCAGACAGGTCAACAGGGGCATCCTCAGAGGGAACCCATTTGAAGCTTTGAAGCAATTGTGCAAGCCAGAGGTGAATAGAGGCTAAGCCCATGGTCTTCCCAGGACAGACCCTTCTTCCAGACCCAAAAGGAGCCAACCTCAAATCAGATCCCATTATGTTCACTTCCTCTTTCATGAACCTCTCTGGCTTGAACACCTCTGGCTCTGCCCACACCTTCTCGTCATGCGTTATGGCCCACATGTTCACCATGGCAGTTGTGCCTGCAGGAACAAGCTTGTCACCTACCCACACATCCTGCACAGCTAAGCGAGCCCATGACAACAGAGGCCCGGGTGGGTGCACCCTCATAGCCTCCTTCACAATGCACTGCACATAACGGAGTTTAGGAAGATCCTCATCCGAAACAAGCCTTGATTTTCCAACAGCAGCATCAATCTCTTCCTGGGCTTTGGCTTGTATCTCAGGGTGAAGAACCATTCTAGCCAAAATCCACTCCAGCGTAATAGCCACAGTGTCAGTTCCTCTGAATAGCATTTCCTGAACAAAAACAAAACACAAAAACATTAAAAACACACCAAATAACACCATCACAAATGAGTAAAAAAAATAAGAAATTAACGATTCATTACCCAAAGAACTGCAACCATATCAGAATCACTGAGCTTATCTTGCTTCTCCAAATCAAGCAACACATCAACGAAATCACCTACTATGCTTCCACCAGACACCCTTTTGATTCTGTGCTCCTCTATGATCTTTCCAACGAAAACATTTACCTTTTTCACCAAAGCCCTGCACCTTTTCCTCACTCCTTGCAAGTCCAACCACCCCAGAAGAGGTAAATGGTCACTCCAGTTAAACACACCCAACAACTCGTACCCTTCGCTGACCAATTCCTCAAGCTCAGCACCATCGCCATTAAAAAACTCGTAACTCTTACCAAACACAGTCATCATCACATTGTTCAGGGACCCGAAATGAAGCATCTTTTTCACCTCAACTCGTCCAGTTTCAGCCATCAAAAGCTTCACTCGCTCCACCATCTTCAACCCCACCTCGCTCCTGAAACCTCCGAAGTTTGTGATCCTCTTGGGGCAAAACAAGTGGGTGGAAGAAATCCTCCTCAGGTTCCTCCAGTACTCTCCGTACGGTGCAAAGCCCATTGCTCTGTGAAACAGAAGCTCATAAGCCGATTCCTTCACAGGCCTGTCACCGAAGCCCGAGCTAGAGAGAATCTCTTTAGCGGTCTCAGGTTCGCTTGAGATAACAAACCGAGTAAGCCCGACAGAGAAGGCCATCAGCGACTCAGCCCGGTAGCTACGGGCGAGTTTAGCAAGAGCCCGGTGAGGGGTCTGGCCTGAGAAAAGCCCGATCAGATTGGAAACGGAAGGGCCCGGGATTACAGACCGGGCCGAAGACTTACACAGGGCCCAAGCAAGCCCGCCGGGGGCGAGCCAGAACAGGAAGGCGAAGGTGAACAACAGAATGCATATGGCAGCTTGGAGAGTGAAAAAAGGTGGCTGAATCAGGTAAGGGGAGAACAAAAGGTGAAGCTCTAGCGACATGGTTTCTTGGATGAAGCTAATAACAATAGCAATGGTTGAGAGAGATGGTGGTGGTGGTGTTATGAAGAAGACGAAGAGTACTAGCAGAGTGGTAGCTTGTTATATAGGAGTCGGTGAGTGGTGTGGTTAAAAGCTTGGTTAACCATGGTTAAAAGGAATAAGATAAAAAAATAAAATAAAACCGAAATTGTAAAGCTTAGAAAATGTGACAGCTTTGATTAACTTGGTTAAATTAAATGGAATAAAATAAAAAAATAAAATAAAACCGAAATGTGTAAAGGTTAGAAAATATGACAGCTTTGATTAACTTGGTTAAATTAAATGGAATAAAAAAAAAAACCGAAATGTGTAAAGGTTAGAAAATGTGACAGCTTTAACGTCGCGGCAAGAGAATCAATTTCGTACTTGGGAAACAGAGTCATAACGTAGCTGTGTGTCCATATGATATTATGATTACCTTTTCTCATGGATTTGGGTCTGGTCCCTCCTCGCAAATTATTTTTTATCTGACTCTTGCAATGTAAAATTCATTTATTAGCACGTGGATTTAACGTTTAAATGATAAACTCATATATTTTTAAGGTTAGAAATAGTTGTATTGGGAAATTCAAATTTAAATTTAGTCAATTTTAACGCTAAATCAAACACATATTTTAAGGTTAGAAATAATTGTATTGGGAAATTCAAATTTAAATTTAATCAGTTTTAACGCTAAATCAAACACATGCTATATTGTTATATTTTAAATAATTCGTGACAATTTAGTTGGCTCTATTAAAAATTTAAAATTTTCTTAGTGCACATATTTTTTTCATTCAGGGTTAAATTTAAAATTTTATTATTATTATAAATAAAAAATTATTTAAAATAAATTAGATTTTTTTATAATTAATTATAGAGCTAGGGCATATGACAAATAAAAGATTAACTCATGAAGTAATAATGCTAAATTTGCCATGAATTTCAGTCCAGATGAAATTTTTCTTTTTAGATTTGGTTAAGGTAGAAAAAGAAATAATTTTAAAAAGAAATGTTCAAGACAATTTAGTCAAAATTATCTAGAGCATTTTAGTTATTTTTACTATATAAAAGTCCCACGAGCACAATTATGGAGCTAGGGTACGCAACAAATAAAAGTCCCACGAGCATAATTGTGGAGTTAGGGTATGTGAAAGATTAACTCATTAAGTGATAATGCTAAATTTGCCATGAATTTCAATAAAGAGGAATTTTTCTTTTTAGATTTGGTTAAGGTAAAAAAAGAAATAGTTTAAAAAAAATGTTTCAAGGCTGTTTAGTCAATATTATGTAGAGCATTTTAGTTTTTTTTACTATATAATGTTTCTTTAGCATTGAGTTTTTTTAGTGTTTGACTGAAAATCCACACAAGCACAATTATGGAACTAGGGTATGCGGCAAATAAAAGATTAAATCATCAAGTGATAATGCTAAATTTGCATGAATTTTGGCCAAGAGGAAATTTTTCTTTTTAGATTTGGTCAAGGTAGAAAAATAATTTTTTTAAAAAAATACATAAATGTGAAAAATTTACATACAAATATTTTAATATATAAATTACAGAGATAAATATGAATATAAATATCATACGAAGAGATAGATTTTGCACAAAAATAAATAATATTAAATTATGGCTTTCCACTTTCCAGTCAAAATTATACACAACACACTTTAGTTAATTTTGCAATATGTTTTTTCTTTACCAACTGTCAAACACGTTTTCTATTTTTAAAATATAAATATCAATTTAATTGTTTTTAATTTTTTTAATATTGAAGTTTTCTTCAAGTTTTAGTTAATTATTGAAATTAAATAAACTGAAATATAAATATTTTATCAATTTTATTTATATGTTATCATTTAGCCTCATGTTATAATTTCTCTTTGTCAAAGTTTGTTAGTTAAAAAATAATAGAAATCTGAAACCTTGAAAGCGGGTGCCTATCTTGTGATATTTTTAAGAAGCTTGATTTATGGCGTTGTAAACAAACGTGATACAGTAGTGCTTATAGCATGGAAGCGTTCTGAACCCCTAGACTCACGTTTCTTTCAACACTATCGTATGTAGCTTATGTGTTTTCGGGTGAGTTTACTTTCATAAACAGAAAAGGAACAGTGTGTATATAATATGCTGAATTAAAAATGGCACCTTCCTTAGACAGGTGGTTATGATTATCTTTTTTTTTTTGTTTTTTTGTCTTTAGTTGGCAGCATCAAGAATGGCGTGTGTGGGGTCCATGAATGAGAGTACTGTGTTGACATGTGTGGATGATGTGAGACTCTCTTGCGGCAACAGTAATCTCAGTGGGATTAGATAGGATAATGCGGTGCCGTTTAATTTATTGATAAGTGATAACTAAACTGATAATAGAGAAATGCATTCTTTTTTAACCTTGTCGACAGTTTATTTAATTTAACTTAGGATAACAACATGGACCCAGAAATAATATATTTTGGTAATAACGTTATGTCTGCTCATAAAAATAAAAACTTGTAACAAACCAACTTAGGTAGGCCAAGTGTTTGTTCACTGTACGATTTTGTTAACTGATCGAATTGCACGTTAAAAGACAGGTTCCTTTGAAATTTGGAATACATGTCAGAAGGATGTTTTGGGATTGCTCTTAATTAAGTTAATTGTAAATCAAGAAGAGATTAACATTCTATTAGGAGAAAAGAAATGAGGAAAAGAAAAATATAAATAAGATGGAAATAATTTATATATTATTTAGTGTGAGATAAACATACACGCAAACTTTTATATAAAAATATATTGATTTAACTGATGATAACAACATGGAGATTGGAGACAGAAATAATATTTTGGTAATAACGTACGTTTTGTCTGCTCATAAAAATAAAAACGTGTAACAAACCAGAAAGGAAGTAACCAAGGGTTTGTTCATTTGTACTTTTTCTCAACAGAATTGCACGTTAAAGACAGGTTCATTTGAAATATTATGATACATTTTTGTCAGAAGGAATAATAGTATTCATTTGTTTAAGGTACGTTTTTGGAATGCTATTAACGTTAATACTCTCTTCTAGGGGTGAGCTTGGCACGGGTTTTGTTAGTCCCATATTCGATCTTAACTTTTTATCAGACCAAATTTTCAGATCCGAACGTGTCCATAAACTCGAAGAAACCCGATAATGTATAAGACTATTTGAAACCCGAACTCGTTCACAACCCGTCAACAAACTCACAATCTTAATATTTTACTTTCTTATGAACTTCCAAATATTGTTAAGAGAAAAATATCACTATATTATTATATAACTTTATGTATAGAATGTGTTTTCAAAGTAGATAGAGCCTTTATCATAGAGAAAAGTTAAATTAAAAAATATCTAGAAAGTTAAAATGATGTTGAGCCTTTAAGTAATATAAAATTATAAATGTAATATTATATATATATATATACATATTTGGGAAAGGTTTGGTAA
Organism: Sesbania bispinosa; assembly: GCA_026901365.1. Taxonomy (NCBI): domain Eukaryota; kingdom Viridiplantae; phylum Streptophyta; class Magnoliopsida; order Fabales; family Fabaceae; genus Sesbania; species Sesbania bispinosa. Next base: position 1,055,359 of record QLOH01000311.1, read on the forward strand.
ACCGAAAATTAAACCGAACTCGTCCTCAACACGATACCGGGTTATTGAATGAGACTCGATTAAACTCTAATCCTTCATGTGGGACATGTCTAACCCGGCTCGAATAGCTTGGATTGGGACGGGACTGTGGGACGGGCTGGGTTTTGCCCACCCCTATTTTCTTCGATATGGGAGAAAAGAAATAAATGAAAATGAGAGGAAGATGATTTATATATTATGGTCATTTAAATTCAATTATTTGTCGGATTTTTTATTGAGATTAATGACAATGACATGACAGTATCTTATTAGATTGTTGTGTAAAATTTTATTATAATGACAATGTATAATTATTAAATCACGTATATATTATTTGGTGTGAGAAATATAAAGAAAAAATAGAATGAGTGTGTTTATTTATTATTTTTAAAAATAGTAAATTTTAAAAAAATGTTTGATAGATAATGTTTTTAGAAACTGTTTTAAAAAGTGTATTTTTTTTTGTTTTACAAACTAAAAATTTGAAACTACATTTAAAAAAATCGTTTTTAGCTTTTTTTATTTCGTGATAATAATATTGTAAGTAAATCATTTTATTTATAAAATAATAATTTTTAAAAATTGCTTTGTAAAACAATTTTGAAATTTTAAAAAAAAAACAAAATCAAACACATTCTTAGTGTACATTTGGGATTTAGATAAAATTGATTTTGATAGGAGTACAAAAATAATGATTGAAAATGAATAATCATGATTTAATTATTATTGTACCCAAAACATTCAGTTGCATGGGCAAAACCAATAAATGAGGTGGGGGGCCAATATTATAAATTTTCTTAATCAATCATTCCACCCCAAATGTAATTTTATTATTATATATAATTATAATATAACAAAAATGAAAAAAAAATTAAATATATAACGAATTAAGATCCATACTCATAGTTTACATATATTATGTCACTTAATTTTTTTGAATTATTTTAATTAATATTTTCTTGTTATAATTTAATGTGATTATTTTTAATTAATCAAATGTTTTATCATAAAAATTGGGTACGAGTTCATCTCTGATTATCCATCTAATCCAAAAAAAAAACCCCTTCAACAAAATTTGGAGGTGGCAGGGCCCCCAGAGGGTTAGATTGTGTTGCTCTGGAAACTTGCTTCATATGCTATATTGACAAATGTTCAAAGATTCAAACGCATGTTAGCCCAAAATGATAAGTGTGCTATCTGTGGGTTGGAACCAGAAACTTCACTTCATCTCTTTAGAGATTGCGAGGAAATACAACAAATATGGAAGGATTTGATTACCTATCATGATTCTGCTAGATTTTTTTAGAGCCAAAATCTTCATCAGTGGATGTTAGAGAATCTGCAGCAACCCAAGCATAATAGGAGTATTCTTAGTCAGCCACTGACTTTCAGGATTGCTTTGGATACAATCTGGAATCACAGGAACATCGTTACTTTTCAGAACTCTAGGGTTTCAGCTAATATTCTGATTGATCGCATTTCTGCACAAGTAAAATCGATCATTGAGTCTTTTTCTACTAAGAGATTACAATTGACAAAAAATAAGGGATTTGCTCACCTTCTTAGGTGGATCCTGCTCCCCAACCAGTGGATTAAAATTAATTGCGACGAAGTAGCGTCGCTGAGGAACAATAGAGCAGCTTGTGGGGGAGTAGCTCGCGATGAATGAGGGACCTTCTTGCTAGGTTTTAGTGAATTTCTAGGCTCTGTTTCCGTAGTTGAAGTCGAGCTCAGAGCTATCCTCATAGTTGTTAGATTGGCGAAGTAGAAGGGATTCCATAGGTTGATCATTGAATCGGACTCCTCTATTGCAGTGAACTAGCTTAGGGTTGGGTGCCCTACTACTCATGCTTTGGGTGGTTTGATTGCTCAGATAATTAGCTATGCAAGCTATTTTAAGGAGATTGTCTGACGACATGTTCTCAGAGAAGGAAATATTGTAGCAGACTGCTTTGCTAAAGATGTATTAGGAGCGGAAGCCTCTCTGAAAGTTTTCTACTACATTCCAAATTTTGCAATTGTGTCTTTTCTTTATGATTCTTCTAGATCTCTCTATGAGAGAAGAGTTTAGGGTTTTTTCTTTCTGTTATCTCCCTAATCTTGTTTTGACCCCTTAATACATAAAAAAAATGTTTTATCATAAAAAAATTAATAAAAATTTAAAATTTATAAAAAATTGAATTTATAATTACCTAATATTACATTTTTGTCTAGAAAATAAAAATAGAATGAATTTATATCATGAAATTTGTGTGAATATCTTTTTATATAATTTTACATTAATTATTCACTTAAATCAAACACTTATAATTTAATAAGTTAACTTATTAACTTTCAATTAGTTTATCAGGTAGTTTCACAAAAAATAGTTCATGTTTAATTCTAACTACTACTCTGTATTTGAATGTATAAAAAAAACTAAATCCACGTTCATTAAGAAAGTTAGTTAATATCATTTAATTATCTTATTGTCATCTAAAAAAGTAATTGCAATTTCTAAATTACACTTCATTAGACACTTCAATTTTATTAAAACTTGTTTCAAGTGCATGGATATACTCTATTTCTATTGGCACATGGTTCATTAGATAGAGTTATTGGAAAATAAAATCTGAATTAAATAAAAGGTATTTTAAGATGATCTCATTAAGAGAGGTGAAATTAATTAAGATTTATTTATATTTTAGTCCATCGTATATGAGTCTTTTTTTACTTATATTCACATTTAAAAGGAGTAAACTTCTACTATAATTTTATCCAATGATATATAATGTATAAATTTACAAAACAATATAAATAAATATTATATATATAATTTTGAAAAAATTGAAGAGGGGTCATGATCCCCTTTTGTCTCAAGGACGCCTTGCCTCTGCTTAATTAGTTATTTGGTTTGATATAAATGACATGAAAGAAACTCGGTATATGTGTGTGTCAACTACCATCGCCACACACACCTAAGATAGAAAAATCGATTTTAAGATCGTGAAATTGTTTCACAAATAAGAAACATTGCTTTTGAATTAAACACGTTGGTATTTTTTCTAATAATAGCATAAGTTCACGTGTTCTCCTATCTTTGCACTATCTCCCACTTAACGAGATAAGAATTCAAAGACGTTGGATCCCGCAAAACTTATATATTTCTTCACTATTTCTTCGATAACACCCTACTTCTCTTCTATCTCTCTCCCTACTTCGTCGTGGACCCGTCGTGCTTCATCATGGACCTTGGGCCATATCGAACATCTTCAGTTGAAAATTCATCGTTCGAGAAATTGCACACGAACATTGGCACCGTCTGTGGGAAAGACTCCAGTACATCTATTTTCTTTCAACGTTTGTTCATGTAACTTCTCATCCCGAAACCATGGTGGAAACCAAAAGCAACGTCGTCACTAGAACTTGCCGCAACCGCCCTTTTGACACCGCCGCCATTGTTATTCCGATGGTTAAACGCCCTTTTGACACCGCCGCCATTTTTATTCCTATACATGAATAACTTGTCGTCACTATCACTTTTGTCGCGACGCCTCTATCGTCGCCTCTGCCGCTAGCGTCTCCACATTCGTTGGTCGAGTACATTTTCAAACAACCTACTATAACTATCACTTTTGTTGTGAGATTTCTGTCGTCGCCTCTGCCGCCAACGTCTTCGTCCACTACAAGAAAAATCACATTTTAGCGACGGCCAAAAGTCGTCACTATAATCCACTTAGCGACGGCCTCATGGACGTCGCTAAAATGCTCGTCGTTAATACAATAGCGACGAGCAAAATAAGTCGTCGCTACGTAGTGTCTGCCAAACTGTCGCTAACCTAAAGGGTGTCGCTAACAAATTTATCACTACAAATATAATTTTTTTTTTAATATTTTTTTACTAGTGACGGCCATGGCCGTCGCTAGTGATAATTTTTTTAAACTTAGTTTATTATTATTTATTTTAATTTAATATTTTTTATTTTAAAATTATAAAGAGAATTACTAAATACTATATAAACATATTGATAGAGAAAAAAATATAAAAAGTATATATACAAATAATGTTCAAGCATAATACAATAAATGTATAAAAAAACATAATAAAAAATAAAAATCATGGGTGGCGGCGGCGACGCATGTTGGTTGACAAGTCCCCGCTGCCATAACAGCCCCCTCGGGTCTTGCCACCCACAACATCCTTCCAGATCTGAAGCTTGGTGGACCCATCAAAGCTAGAGTTGTCCCTCATCCGTGACACCACCTCCCTCAGGCGATCCTGGTAATTTGTCTGTTGAGTACAAGTAAACGTATGATTAGTTAGTTATATATTCAATTTCAAATATATGAAATAATGTAAAAAAAACACTGATAAGCACAATGTTGGACTTACATATGTAGACTGCACCCGATCATCTACCGAGCCACCACCCTTTTTTTATGTGGGTGGCAACAAAGAACTCATCAGGGATCAGGCTTTACCTCCTGCCCCAGTTGTCGAGACTACACATAATAATTACACAAATTAATTATTTTAATAATAACTACAAAATGAATACAGAAGGGTGCTTGTTTATACATATCATATCCAATGCCACCTCAAGGTGGGCCTTGCGGCCCGTGGTGTGGACTGATCCCCCGCGAAGAGAAGCCTGATTGCTCTTGTTACGAGCGAACTTCCCCTTGAATTATCATAGGCCCAGTAGGCCAAAAAACCCCCTCAAGCCTCTTCACCATACCAAGTGGGCCTTCTCCCAGCCATTCGGGCCTTGTTCATCATATCTCGAAGGCGACGAGCAATCCTTTGCTCGTACACCTTCTTAATTTCGGCCTCATCAAAAGGGCCCCAAGTAACTTTGCTCTGCAAAAAAAATCAGGGTAAGTCAATACAAAATGACATAACTTAAGAAAAAAAAATATAAAGTGAAGACATATTATTTATCGTAAACTCGACCCACCACTTGTCTCTTACATCCTGCCGGGTGACCTCCCACAGGTAGTGAGGACCCCGGAACTGCGATCGAATCCCATGACCAATGGCTAAGATGGGTGGGTTGTTAGGAACCCAACTGCAAAAAAACAAATTCAATATTAACTGTTAAAACTAACAAATAGCAAATATTATTAATTCAAAAGAAGTAAAAATAAATAAACAAACTAACCCTCTGCCAAAAGGTTGGATAATAACTCTACCATGAGGGTCTACCTCATGAGGTCTACTGGAGTTGATATCCTGGGAATGAACAGGCTCCTCATCAGACTCGGGGCCAGCCTCCTGATAAATCGCAATCTGAGCGTCCACCTCAGGCTCAGATATATGTGGAAGCTCCTGTTGTACCTCGAAAGGGATCTCATGATATCTCGGTGTAGGGATGAACCTCATTCCGTCGAAAGGCTGGTCAGATACAACAGTTTGGCCAGCGGGTGGAGGGAAGGAAGAAGAAGACTGGACGCATGCCGCCAGAGGCGCTGAAGCATATAGCTGATCTGCCATCTGATCAGGGTGAGGGAGGTTGGTCCTCTCCCAAGCTGCACGTAAGCGAGCTGCCTGTGCAGCAAGCTCACCCGGAGGGATGAACCTTTAATAGGTGGGACCTTCTATCCACGCATACGAGACATATTTACCTAAATTTAATAGTGTTAAATTAAATATTAAACATCAAACCTATAAATTACTAATTAATTATTACTAATAATTAATATTAAATAACTACCTATATAATTAAATACATATTTATAACAATTAAAACTAATCATATAAACAATTAAAACTAATTATAACTAATCATATAAATAATTAAAACTAATTATAATTAATCATATAAATAATTAAAACTAATCATATAACCAATTAAAAGTAATTATAACTAATAATATAAACAATTAAATACCATTATAACTAATCATATAACTAAGTAAAACTGATTATAACTTCTCATATAACCAATTAAAACTAATTATAATTAATAATATAATGAATTAAAACTAATTATAACCAATTAAAACTGTAAAACTTACTTGTAGATGGCAAAAGAGGACGCTGGAGGAGGAAGAAGGAAGGAAGTGATCACGGAGCTAGGGGCAACTATTTCAGATTCTAATCGGTTCAAAATGAACCTATAAAGGAGGTCTAGGGTTTAACCGATGAGATTTTGAAAATGAAAGAGAGAGAGGGACTGATGATGTCCTGGCAAGCGTACCAAAATATCAGCAGTATAATAGTAAGTAGAAGATATCGTATCCGCAGGGAGCGGTTCACTTCGTATAATTTTAGTGATCGAATTAGAAAATGAGCAATTGTTTTAAGAGAGTAATTGTAGTGCGGATTAACAAAAGTAAACGATGAACAATAAAATTGAGAAGAGATAGAATTACTTGGACTAGGATTGGATTTCGCTTCTTCGCACCCCTCATGTATGTGAATCTCTCCCTTTAATTATATACTTATTAGTACTTATACCTTAGCAATTACCAATTATCTATAGGCCTCCTGTGAGTGTGGATATACCCCCCATTGTCAGGTAGATTCCTATATTACAACTGGGCTATCAATTTAATCATATTTTCCTATAGAACGCCTATGAAGGGGCTGTCACTCACCAAAACACTTCAATCCTCGGGACAGGACTATATTCCTTTATGATTAAACGAGTACTTTTAGCAATCGGAGGTTAGGTTTCCTATGTCTAGGCTCCCTTAAACTCTAATACTAGCCGGAAATTCTCATTCTCGTTGTATTCTGATCACTAGCCTACGACTCCGGCGCACGCGCGGAAGTAATGCATTAAGAACAGCATCAAAGTACCGATATAATTAAAAACAAGGATTTATAATTAAAAATAAGAGAATTCACATACACTTGGGGATTGAATTCACTACATCCAATCCTACTGGAGAGCTTAGCTACTCATGGTAGCCATTACAAACCACTGAAGAATCTGTCACCTTCTTCAATCCTTATGCTTCTATCCTCAATTCTACGCTCTCTTTGATCTGTGCAAAAAGGTCCTATTTATAGACTGGGAAAACCTAATCTAAAACTGGAAGAGATCAATTTGTTATTTGAATTTTAAAAAGTTGATGCGTAACTTGCGCTTCACCTGCGCTAAGCGCAGATGAAGCGTGTCCCTCTGTAAGCTGCGCTAAGCGCAGGTGAAGCATGAAACACGCTGTAGACTTTCTTCAATTCCTCATTTATCCACTTGATCTCTTTCTCATCTTGCCTTTGCTTGATTGGTTTCCCTTGTTTCCCTTTTCTGGCTTGATTTTGTATTTATTTGAGCTTGAATTCAAATTGGGGAAAGTCATCCACAAGATCCTTTGTTTAAATGGTTGCTGATCTCATCTTTATTTTGTTCTCATTTAAACTTCAAATCTGCAAACAATCTCCCCATTTAATGCTATTTTCTATTCTATTTCAAATCTTCCATAAATCTGCATAAATTAACAGATTTCTGATCAAAATAGCATCAATTTCAAATTCAAAACAAATAATTACAATTATCACAATTATTCACAAAAAGGACTATTTTGGGACATAAATTAATATTTTAGCCTTGATAAGTGTAATAAAAACATAGGAAAATATCACATAATTTAGACTTATCAGGGACAAAAACAAGGAAAGCCGGAGAGGAGGAAATGAGAGGAAGGAGGAGGAGGAAGAAGAGGGAACGTTTTGTGCGCGCGTGTGTTAAGCATAGCGACGACCTAGCCGTCGCTAAGGCCGTCGCTACGTTAAAAATTTTGGCGCGTCAAGCCAAATTAAAAACGTAGCGACGACTAGTTTATTTTTAAAATTTTCAGAAAAAAAATAGTTTTTTAGTGTAGCGACGGCTAGGCCGTCATAGAGTATTAATTGCACATCTGCGCGTTGAGCTGCACATTTAATGTTGTAGCGACGCCTTAGCGACGACTTGGCCATCGCTTCCATTTCGCGTCTAAATGTGCGCATTCTTGTTGTGGTCGTCGCTGCTCAAAACCTACTTTCCCACCACCCGCATCTCCTCTATCTTGGCCATCGTCTTATGACCGTGTTGCCGCAACGCCGCCATGGTCCAACTTTGTTCAAGATCAGTCGACTAGACGTTTCCCACCATTAATTACCTGTTTTCTTGTTCTTCCTTAAATCATGTACTCCCCTACCACAATGCTCGACATGAGAAGCATCTTTGCCATCAGAATTGGTCGAGGCCGCCCTGTTGACGCCGAGATCGCCTTCATCCCAGAGACGTCTCATCGTTCTCCGGTGAGACAAGAACTTCTTTTAGACTTCAAGAACCGCGACCCACTGATTCTTTTGCTGCAAGATCAAGATCTTGCTTCATCAACTCAACCAACATCAACCGACATACTAACATTTTCATCCGAGATCCTGGCATTCTCTATGAAGCGGTAGACTAAACCATTTATGTTATTAAGTCATGGAGTATTCCGAGATAACGCCGAGATCAACCGAGATGATGACATTCTCTATAAAGTGGTGGACTTAAACATTTTGGTTACCAAGTCAGGGAGTATTCCGAGATTTGCCATGATGCTGATATTCTCTTTGAAGTTGTGGATTTAGCCATTCTGAGACCATGCCGAGATCAATCGAGATTATAAAATCGTCATGAGTACTATCGTAGTCAGACATGGTTCCTTGACAGTCGAATATCGTTCTTTTATAGTCAGACTCGGTTCCTTGATAGTCAGACATCGTTAATTCCTGGATAGTCGAATATCATTCTTTGATAGTCGGACATGGTTCCTTGATAGTCGGACCCAGTTCCTTCATAGTCAAATATCGTTCTTTCATAGTCGGACCTGGTACCTTAATAGTCAGACATCGTTCCTGGATAGTCGGACCTCGTTCCTGGATGGTCGAACTTAGTTCCTTGAAATCTCATATTTCTTCTCAATCCTGGTTCTCAGACTTAGTTCCTTGACATCTCAGATTTCTTCTCAATTTCGATTCTCAGACTTAGTTCCTTGAAATGTTGGATTTCTGCTCATCCACTAATAGCCCGACTTAGTTTCTTGACACCTCATATTTCTTTTCGTCCCCTGATATTAGGACTGTGTTCCTAGATATTCTTATGATCATTGGGTACCCTTTTATCTCGACTTGACACCGAGATAACGAGGAAAAGAATCCAAGTGCCCCACAATCTCGGTCTTCATCGAGATCTTAGATTTAAGGGGTACACCAATGTGCGCTCCTAAGCAAAAAACTTAGACCAACAAAGGTTCTTCAATAAAGGAAATTTATGCGTGAAACGTGCCCGTGTGGATATACGACAAAATCAAAGATACCAACATCTAGTCGCATCCCATATAATCAGGATATATAAGTTATCTTTTAAAGCTAGCTCCATCTCGACATTTCGGTTAGTGTTTGCGCTCCAAAGCTCGCCTTCATCAGCTTATTAATTTTTCACTTTAATTTCCTAGTGAAGTCGACTAAATATGCCTTGAACTTGTGGAATAATGGCCCTAAAGCCCTTGGCAACTATGCTAATATCGTGAAACTCCTTGATCGTGACACGCGTCTCGTTGAGATTCCAACCGTTACTGGAGAATGCTAAAGGTCACCGACTTAACCTCCATTAACTTTAACAAGCTTCATAACCACTTTCTTGGGTGCAACTGTTCTGCACACGAATAATAGTTTTTTTTTTTTTTTTGTAATATCAAGGATTTTTACTTGCAAGGCTTCTCTTTTGGGAATTTGAATAAAAATATTGTTGAAAAAAATATAATAATGTCTTATGATTCCATCCACGGAAACTAATATAATTCATTCTAAAGTAATATAAATTTTAATGGCATTGTATAGGATAAGAAGGAATGACAATTTTTTAATCATTCAAAATATTGCATTTTAAAACTTATGCAAAGAAAGTTTGGTATCGTTATGTGAATCTAAAATAAAAATAATAGCAATTTTTAAATAATCGTGAGTACCCTACTTGATTTAAAATTAAAAATCTATGGGATTTTGTGGACTGGGAGGTCTGTAATGACGTGCGTTCATCATCTAATGACCTAAATTGAAGTGGAATGATTCTTTAATTTTTAAAAGTATTTAATTTTAACTAAGAATAGTAGAGAATATTCGGTTGATTTTTTGGTATTTTCCAGATAAGAAACAATAGCCCTTATTTTGTCGAGTAGTTGATAAAATGATGAATGCGTGACGTGAGTACTAACGAGGAAAATTCTAAATAGAGTAAATTGTGCCTACCTTATTTTGGATGAGGCTTAAATTATCTTCTCACTTTTTTTTATTTTAAATTCGGTTAAATATATTTACAGTCTATGAAATATAGTCGAGATTTGATTAGTTCGTGTAACTTAAAATCAGTGAATTTGGTCCCTTAAAAAATAAAAATACCTATTTTTAATCCTTATTAATAAAAATTTATAGCTAATCCATAACAAAACTATGCAATAAATATTGAATTGATGTAATTTTAATTTTTAAAGAGCCAAAACCACTATTTTTAAATTAAAAGAATTAAGAGTGTGTTTGGTAACACATTTCAGTTAGATAAAAGCCGAAATTAGTAGCTGAAAGCCTCAAACTATTTCATCAATGTTTAGTAATATAGTTTTTTTAGGTAGCTACTAACATTTTTTAGAAAATACTTGAGGTAGTTTTTTTTAAAAAGGCTCACATTTTCAACTACTAGCTGAAAAATTATTTTATCTCTTAAAAGCTCTCTTTTATCATTATTTAATAATTAATGATGTCCTTATATTTTATTTTACCATTTCCAGTTAGTTTTACCAAACACTTTCAATCAAATTGGCTAACTTTTTACCCTCTGTTTGGTTCAAATGAGGGAAGGGGAGGGGAGGGATTTTGGAGGGGGGAGGGGGGAGGTGAGATGATATTTTATCTTGTTTGGTTCGAGTAGGGGAAGGGAGGAGAGACCATTTTTGTTTGGTTCACAAGCGGAGGAGAGAGAAAATAAAACTAATTTTTTTTATATCCCTATACTTTTATAACATTCAACTTTATTAATTTGAGTGGAGAAATATTTAAGTAATTTTGATTGTTTAATTTTAAACCTCCTCCCCTCCCCTCCCCTCCCCTCCCCTCCCCTCCCCTCCAACTCCCTCCACTTTTGGAGGGGAGGCAAAATGCTATTAGCTAGGGATTTTGGCTCCCTCTCCTCCCCTCCTAAAAAGATGAACCAAACATAACAACCCTTTTAAAATCCCTCCTCTCCCCTCCAAACCCCTCAAATCAAACAATACTTTTTTAAGCTAATTTTACCAAATACACTATAAAATGAAATCATGATTATATTTAAAGGACTAAATATATTTAAAGGACAAATGTACTGAGAGATAAATATATTGCATTTAAATTTATTTTGATATAAATTAGTATTTTAATTATGATAAATGACTTATAAGTAAATCTTTCCGTGGATTTTTTCTTCCCTATAAAATTTAATGTCATTATTAACTAATTTTGAACATTTAGTTGTTGATCATAGAATTTTAAAAGGCAAAATGATTTTGAATATTGTTTTATTGATTTTAAAACTACACCTAAAATATTTATTTCATTGTTTTTTTGTGACATTATTTCATTATCTTCTGTCTCATAGTTGATTGTAAAAACTTAACACCATATGTTAATGATGTTGGATATATATAGCCACATATAGACTGGGGCGTAGCCAGGAATTTTTCTTTGGTGGGACCGAAATAAAATATTAAAAAGGGTTAAATATGTTTTTGGTCCCTCAAAATATGATGAAATTTGGTTTTGGTTCCTCATTTACTTTTTCATTGGTTTTGATCCTCCATTTTTTAAAATCACTTGCTTTTAGTCCTCCTTATTAACTGTACTCTGTTAAGTTACTTTCACAATTTCACCACGATTTTTCCCGAGTAAAAATTTACAGGATTTTCTTGCGATTTTTTCTCTAGAAAATTAATATGTAGTAATTTTTCAAAAAAACTACAAATTTTTTACATAAAAATGTTGTTATAAAATTTCTTTGCTTTCTTATAAAAAACATTTATAGTAAATTTCCTGTAAATTTTAGAATCTAAACAAAATTTCCTTTCAATTATTGAATCTGCAGGAAATTTCAAAAGAAAATACATAGAAAAATTTACAAAAATATTAATACGTCATCACTTTGTGAAATGTAACTAACGCCGAGGACTAAAATCATGTGATTTTGAAAAATGGAGAACCAAAACCAATAAAGAAATAAATGAGAGACCAAAACTAAATTTCGTTATATTTTAAGGGATTAAAAACATATTTAACCCTATTAAATATTATGATAAAAATATTAAATAATTTCAGTTAAGAATAGTAAATTTTATTTAAATGAAACTCTTCGTTCCTTTCATCTGCATGAAATTTCTCAACAAGTTGACAAATTTGTTCAATATCAAATGATTTTAAAGAGTCTTTGGAATCTAATGTTTAACTGGGAATAAGAAGTTCAACTGCCTTTTCGTTAAATCTTTTATTTAATTTAGATAATTGCAAATCAAATTTTTAGTTTTTTTACTCATGTAATTCTAAAAAAACATATTCAAATCAAACAATTTTTTTAATGTTATATTATGTTACCTAATGATATTTTCTCCCTTCTTTTCTATTCTTTGAAATGCTCGTAAGTTTCCCCTTTTAATCTTTTTACTTTTTATAGACTAATATTTCTAATAAAATCTTATCTATAATTTTGAATATTATCATATCTTCTCTAAATAAGAAAAAAATAACCAATATAAAAAATGAAATCATAAAAAGTTAGAACTTTTTTTTGACAAAATAAAGATAAATAGCAAGAGTCGTGAAGAAATACTTAATACTAAAGAATCTATGAATTTTTTAGGAGAGCCGAAGTAATAGTTTATAAAATATATTATACGGGACCTATATAGTTAATAAACAATTTGAAAATTTTTGGCGGGCCGTGGCCCGTGCCAGCCCCCTTTGGTTGCGCCTCTGGATATAGATAAAAGAAATATCCATAAGAAGCTTATTTATGTAAATGGACCAAATTGTTGTACGTGTTTATCTCGGAAACATGAGAATATAGTTTCTAAATAAAAAAACTAAAAAAAGTGATATGTGTAATTTAATTTTGGGAAAAATATGTTTTTCATCTCTATAGTTTCGGTCCACTTTGCTCTCCGTCTATGTACTTTAAATCTTTTGTTTTTTTTTGTCCCTGAATTTTCTAAACCCCCAATTCATAGTCCTTGCCCGTTAGTGAGATCTGTTAACTTGATGAGTTGGGTAACAAAAGTTACATATTTGCCTCAATAGTAGGGGTGGGAATAGGTCAGACCATTTGCCAGGGGCCTACTACCCGGCCTACATTAGGGCCAGGCCAGACCAATTTATTAAATAAAGTAGGCCAAGGCTTTTTCAAAAGCCTATATAGCAAAACATGTCAGGCTTCAGGCCATCGAAAAAGCCTTTTGAGCCTATCAGGCCGGTCTATTTAACTAAATATAAATAAAATACTAATATTTTTTATTTTGCTATTATTATTATAAGATTTTTTATTACTTTTCCTTATAATTATATACTTATTAGCTTGTATAAACATTTAAGTATGTTAACAACGTGAGCCTATAAGTTTATTCATATATATGCTTATGATATATTCAAGTACTTTACTATAAAACAGACTTTCAGGCCTTGTCAAGCTTTAAATAAGCCAGACTCAGGCCATAAAATAAAGCCTATGTCATGTAACAGGCCAGGCTCATGCCATTGATTTAAGGTGCAGGTCAGGCTCAGGCCTTGGAAAGCCTAGCTCGGCTCGGCCTATTCCCATCCCTACTCAATAGTGAACCTCAAATAGCTGACTCATTTAATTAATCTTCTTTTATTAATTTTTTAATTATTAAAATAATTATAATTATGAAATTAGGTTTTTTATCAGGTAAAATTGCTCAGGTGAAAACCCTAATTTAGTAACTCATAAAAAACCCTAATTTAGTAATTTTGGTTATTTTAATAATTAAAAATTAATAAAAAAGTTAATTAGATGATCAGTCAGTTATTTGTGACTCACTATTGAGGCTGACATGTAACTTTGTTAGCCAACTCATCATGTTAACAGATCTCACTGACTGGCAAGGACCACGATTTGGGGTGTAGAAAATCCAGGGACAAAAAACACAAGATTTAAAGTACATGAACGAAAACTAAAGTTGACCAAAACTATAGGAACGAAAAACATATTGATCCCTTTAATCTTTATTGATAAAAGGGGAATGTAATTTTATTTTCTAAATATTCTAAGATAATGTAAAGATAAGTTAAAATATACAAAATTAAATGATAAAATATAAATCTTACATCAAATTAAAAATAATAATTTTTATAATTATCTTTTTTATTTTAATATTATTAATTTCGTATAATTTAAAATTCAATTTAAAATGGTGTAAGAATGTATAGATTCATAAAAAAAGTAATAACTTTTTTATTAAACTCATGAACGATAAACATTAATATTGTAAATTATTTTTTATATTTAACTTAATTGTGATCTTGATGCACAACTTTAAATAAAAATTTGTAATTATTCAAATGAAGTTGTATCAATGCATGTAATGTACAGCACGGATCCTGTGTAGTGTTGCAGGAAGGTGCAGCAGCATAGCTAGGAAATAGCTAGGAATTAGCTACTGATTTTAATTACGGAACGTTTTCATAACTGTTCCCTAGTTATTCCACAGCTAATTTTGCTGCAGAGGCATCCCGCGCTGCAGAGAATCCAGATCCATGTAATGTAGGAGTTGGATTTTTTTTTACTATTATTTTACGTAAAGTAGAGGAAATTCATCACCATTTATTGTAGGGGTTTTTAATTATTTAGTTTTATAAATATAAGGTCGTTCCATTGTCACATACTCCTTATAATTTTATATTGATAATATAAAAATAAACTTACTTTATTTCATTTGTTAATTCATAGTTTTGTAAAATTTATATTAAGAATAATCTATATATATATTTAAGTTATTCAATGTAGATTACTTTAGTGAAAAAATATAAAAATTCTATTACGAAGTTGTGGTTAAAATTAAACGATATTCTACTTTATACAAGTTACATCAAATTGATAATATTAAAATATATGATTACTTCAATTGAGTAAGAAGATAAAATTCTACCCCCAAACATGAATAAGTTTTTCAACTAAATGGGGTTGTTTCAACTCAATCAATGTTATTAGATTACAACTTTACAGTTATTGTATTGACGTATATAGAGGTCATATTCGATTAGCTGGATTAATATTCATAAAATTATTTATTAATTTCAGTTTAAAGAGTGATCTTACACTAAATTAAAAAATTCTTAATCAATTTTTTTTTAAAATATGAAATGTTTAATTATAATTGTCTGCTTATTTATATAAATCAATTATTTCAAATTTTTTAATATTTTCATCATTTTATCTCAATCTTTTCGTAATATATTGCAGAACTCAATTAAGATTGACAACTGATCAGTCGTATCTTTCAATTTATTATGAGAATATTCCTATATAACAAGTTTAAATGAACACTCCTACATCTCATAGCGTCATCTCGCTTAGTGTACTTATATAAACTAATTAATAGTACAATTAATATTTTCAACGGAGCATTTAAACTTGTATTATTTTCAATGGAGCATTTTTTAACCCTAAACGTAATAATATATAGTTATGTCAACGGAGCATTTCTTTGCCAGCAATAAATATTTTCATTTCAAAAGAAATTTTTTCATAGTGTGTCAATTTAATTATATCAATTCAATAATTCTTGTTTATTGAAGAAGGTTTGTATTGATAAAAAAAGAAGAAAAGTAAACATGTGGATAGTGACCCTTAATCATATCAATAACTGATATATTATTCTAAATAAATACCATAAATGTAAATGATTGTTTTCGTCCATTAATACTTATATTCAAAACTTGCTAGCCGAGATATTTTGTCACTATTAAATTTTCCAACGTTTAACCAAAAGAGCTCTGTCTAAGTTGGCAACTCAAGCTGAGAGTGTGGGAATAGCTTTCGGGTTCGATCCCCACTAAACACATTCTTCAGCGGTGAGAAACCTTAACCGTGACTAATTCCTGAATAAAATTGCCACTGATAATAGGGAATACATATGATTTATACCAAAAGAAAATTTCCAACGTTTATAAATCATTTCAATCTGACTTGCGCATTAAAAAAATTATATCTATATACGTTACACATTCTATATTCTATATATATTACAAGCCAAATAATTTACAATGAATACAGCTATATACCTGTAGGTGCAAGATTGGTAGTTATAACTTAAATGGAATAAGTGTCAAGTTTTTTTAATCTTATGTATGTATTGTGGAATGTCAATTTTATGTATATATATGTGTGTAATGTGTTTAGGTATATATTAGGAAAAATTATTGTGTCGCTTATCAGCGCGCAGCAACAGATATGATGAGCTGAAATGCAAAGCCATCGCTCTCAAATATAGCTCTCAGGTATCCTAAATTTTAATTCATCATCATTGCTCTTAATTAATTTGATGGTCTATGCTTTACTTACTTTTTTTATGAGGTATTTTTATAACCCAATTCACCAAGAAAGGGGGAATAAGCATGGACCTGTCTTACTTTTTGTTTGCTCGCGTTCTTTTATGGGTAATTATAGAGTAGACTCTTTATATTTTGGTCCATGATAAACCTTTATCATATATAATATAAATTTAATATTAAAAAATTAATAATACATATTATAAAATTAAAATTATTTCTTATAATAAAAAAAAGTTCAAATATTCTATATATGATGGATCTAAACTCAAAATATCCATCTGTAATTACTCATCATTTAATTTTTTTTTGGCACGTTTGGGTCTTCGCTTTGAAGTTGGTAAACATTTTTCTGGACAAAAACATGTACAATACCAACTTTTAATTTTTTTCCTTTCACGTCAGTTCATTTTATTTATTTATTTACTAAATTTTATAAATAAAATTAATATATTCAATATATTTTTCATTTTAAAAATTTAAATTAAGCAAAGAAAAATATATTAAAAAGGGAGTATAAAACTCCAATCTATACAAGTTACAAACAAATAACCCCAAGGGGTTGGTCTAGTGGAGCAAGACAGGGTCTCGTATGTTCGAACCACCACTCATCCCCTTGAGGTGAGGTAAAATATAAGTACCTCTGTAAGTGCTCTTTGAGCCCGGAGACATTCCCTGCCTTGGACTGGGGCACCATCCCCTCACCCTAAATTTTTTGTAAAAAAAAAAACAAAATAGCGAGAGGATACAAAGCATAATCCCAGCCACATGCCAAACCCCACAAATGTAACCAAAACAAGTACTAAAGCAATGGCTAAACCAATATTGCATACAAGATATGAAATGGACCAAAACCTCAAACCGGACAAAGGCCTCGTTGCCTTAGGGCCTGTTTGGTTTGCATTTTCATTTCATGTTTCCTGTTTTCTGAAATGTTACAAAGGAAAAACTGGAAATGCTGGAAACAAAAATTTGCTATTTCCAGTTTTTCCTTAGTAAAATCTCAGAAAACAGGAAACAGAATGAAAATAGGAAATGGAAACATGAAATGAAAACGTAAACCAAACAGGCCCTAAGTGTGCTCCAAACTCCAAAAATACATCGCACCAAGACAGCGAACTAAAAAGCTATAAAAGCACGTTGGAATACTTTACCAATTTCAGTAGCTTAGGAAAAGAATGAAACTTGAAGTTTGCATCACTTCCCAAAGCCAACTTCTGTAGATCATAGAGGCAAATAGATACGAATTCAGATTCAATGCAGTCAACTGCAGTGCATTCAACAAATTCGGACCGTCCGATGGAGATCAGACGGTCCAGAGGCCGAGCTGTGTAATTGCACATCTCGACCTTTGGATCGTCTGATCTCCATCGGACGGTCCGAATTTGCTGACTGCGGTGACTGCATGGTAAAATGACTGCAGGGAATCCGGGTCCAAATAGATACAATACTCCATCCGTAACTTGTGTTATAAGACCCTTATAACCGTTTCACACAATTTAAGATAAATTGGTTAATATATTAATTTTTTTAATTAATTTATAGCATTCTAAATATACCTATATGTAAATGTCACTATATTTTAGGGACATTAATTGTCACATGGTGGGAGACTCCAAAAGTTAGTTTTCAATGGTGTAGTTGAACATGTGGGTAAAACTTAATTAATCATTCACACTAATCAATATATGGAGAATTAAAAAGAATTAAACAACAATGAAGGGAAAATAGGGAAAAATTATTATTAATTCATCTAAAATTCTACAAATGATCTTATATTAAGGGACATTCAATTCTTCTATAAGGGGTCTTATAAATAGAGACAGAGGAAGTAATTCTGTAGATCTTAGTGGCAAGCTATACAAGCTTGATGGGCTCTAGGGTAGATTCACAGTATAAATTAAATATAGCAATGGACACCAAAGTAGATGTGTTAGAGCTAGATCTACCACCAGAGTAACACAATGATCAGAAGATATGTAAATGGTAAAAAAGTAACACCAAATATTTTACGTGGAAAACCCTCCAATATCGAGGGAAAAACCACGGGATAAACTTCGAAAAATATTTCACTATATTTAAGAATAACTACAATATCTTTTCCACACTCTCCCACACAAGAGATACAAATATAGCGTTTCCTAGTGAGACTCACTCCTATTCAAATACTACAATTTGTAGTACCAATGAGTACAAGAGATGATACCCAAAAATATACCGGTGTATTTTTTCCACACACTCACTTTGGAATTTACTCACACTCTCTATTTTCTTTCTTTCTCCCTCTCTCTCACTTGTTACTCACACTTGGATGAGTTACCTTGGCTTGAAAGCTTATGGTTTCTAAGGTCTCTATTTATAGAGATTTCAAAGCGCATCATGTGCATTGTTTATTTTGCAGCTGATTACATAATTCACATGCGCATTTCCATTACAGCTCCATTATGCATTTCTCCTTCAAATTTCCGTCAAATTGGTGATAAGCTTTGTGCAGTTTTCATTATGCATGCTTGCCGACCATGTTGTGTGGCTTGCAATAATTTTCATCCTTATTTAAATGGTTGGATGCTACAATTCTCCCCCTCCAGCCATTGGGGAAAGTAATCTTGGAGAGTTCATATGTGATCCATGTCGATCAATTCGACACAAAGTTGAAGCTTTTCACAAACTACAACTTTAGTTAACATATCGACAGGATTTTTGTCAGTGTGAATCTTTTCTAGTTTGAACTGTTGTTCTTCAATTGCTTGATGTAGCTAATGGTATCTCACATCAATGTGCTTAGTACGAGCGTGGTACATTGCATTCTTGCTTAAATCCAATGCACTATCACTATCACAATGGATAATGGACCATTCTTGCTTTATTCCTAATTGTTCAAGGAATCTCATCAACCAAAGCACTTCCTTTCCTGCTTCGGTCATAGAAACATATTCTGTTTCGGTAGTCGATTGGGCAATACACTTCTGCAATTTAGACTGCCATGAGACAACTCCCCTTGTAAAAGTAAAAACGTATCTAGAGGTAGTTTTCCTGCCATCTAGATCACCTGCCATATCTGCACCCGCATGTCCTTCCAGAATAGTTTCTGGTCCTCCAAAGCACAAGCACATTCTAGAGGCACCTTTCAAGTATCTCAAGATCCACTTTACTGTTTCCCAATGATCTTTACCAGGATTGGAAAGAAACCTGCTAACAACTCCAACCGCGTGAGCAATATCCAACCTAATGCAAACCATTGCATACATCAAACTCCCGATTGCTGAGGAGTATGGTATAGTGGTCATAGCTTCCTTTTCTTCCCGACTATCAGGACAAGTCCTTCTGCAGAGTTTGAAGTGATTGGCCAACAGTGTGCTAACTGGCTTAGCATCCTTCATGTTGAATCTTTCAAGAATCCGATTCACTTACCATTCTTGTGACAACCACAACGTCCTAGCTTTTCGATCTCAAAAAATCTACATTCCCAAAATTTGCTTTGTAGGGCCTGGATTTTTCATATCAAAGGATTTTGACAGCTACTTTTTCAAATCATCAATCATCCTCATATCTTGTCTCACTATCAACATATCATCTACATATAGTAAAAGGATGACAAATTTGTTACCTGGAAATGTTTTCACATATGCACAATGATTTGCATCAGTCTTGGTATATCCATGACTCATCATAAAAGAGTCAAATTTCTTGTACCATTGTCGTGGAGCTTGCTTCAGTCCATACAAGCTCTTTTTCAGCCTACAAACCATGTGCTCCTTTCCGGCCTTTTCAAATCCTTCTGGTTGTACCATGTAGATTTCTTCCTCCAAATCTCCATGGAGAAATGCGATCTTCACATCTAGTTGTTCAAGCCCTAGATCCAAGCTATCCATTAATCCGAGTATAACTCGAATAGAACTCATTTTCACAACTAGAGAGAATATTTCATCAAAATCTATACCTCGCTTTTGTCCAAAGTCTTTTATGACTAAGTGAGCTTTATACCTGACTAGGTTATTACCATCTTTCTTAAGCTTGAACACTCACTTATTCTTAAAGGCTCTCCCGCCTTCAGGAAGTTTAACAAGTTCATAAGTATCACTCTTCTGTAAGGAATCTATCCTTCTTGCATGGCTTTCATCCACTGGACATTATCCTTATGAGTTTGGACTTCCTCAAAACTTTCTAGCTCCCTCTCATCAGCAAGGAGGATGTACTCTGAACTGGGGGTACCTGCTGGATGGACGATATTCTCTTTCTGATCGTCTGAGTTGTGGCACAAGGATCTGCTCCCCCTGCTCAGCACCTTTTCCATCTCCAACACCATTTGCGGCTGGCTCTTCATCTATCCCATTTTCATTAAACTCTCCCTCTTCTATGGCATTTTCTCTAGGAGGAGGAACTGGTGTAAGATCAACATATCCACCAGATTCTTTGGTTTTCTCTGGAGTCGTAGAATCCGACATAGTCTCTTGCTCATGGAACACTACGTCTCTACTTCTAACAAACTTATTTTCCGGATCCCATAACTTGTAGCCAAATTCCTTATCTCCATAACCCAGAAAAATACAAGGAATGACTCTATCATCAAATTTTTGTCTCTGCTTCGTACTTACGTGAGCAAAAGCTTTGCACCCAAACATCTTAAAATGAGAGTAAGTAATATCATGTCCTGACCATACTCTCTTAGGGATGTCAAAGCCCAAAGGAACGGACGGAGATTTGTTAATCAGGTAGCATGCAGTTTGAATAGCTTCACCCCATAATGGCTTAGGAAGTTCAACCATTCTCAAAATACATCTAACTTTTTCCATAATGGTTCTGTTAATTCTTTCGGCCACACCATTATGTTGTGGGGTGCAAGGAATCATCTTTTCATGTCCGATGCCATGTTCAGAACAATAATTCTTAAATTCAAGGGAAGTATACTGACCCCCATTGTCACTACGAAGACACTTCAAAAGTTTTCCCATTTCTCTCTCCACCGTGGCACGAAACCTTTTGAAGTATTGAAAAATCTGGTCCTTCGTTCTCAAGAAATACATCCACACCTTTCGTGAAGCATCATCAATAAATGTCACAAAATATCTGCTACCACCAAGAGTCTTCACCTCCATGGGACCGCATACATCAGAGTAAACCATATCCAGAATATTCTCTTTCAGTTTTGAAGTTTTACTGAAAGATACTCTATGATGCTTGCCAAGTTTCTCCCCACTTCTCTACTCCACCAAACAACTTCTCTCCCTCCTCCATATTTCTCCTCTACTTCTTCTCCATCAAATAAGGGCTTAGAGCCTATTTGTTTTACAATTGGAAGTTCTCCAAAATTAAGTTTGAGACAAAAGTAACAATTACTTCGAGATAAAAATAAGTAACAATTATTTTTATTGGCCATTAATACGTTTGGAACCTATGAAACCCTAAAACATATGGACACTTATTCGACGAGTAATACTACCATATGAAAAAAGATATATAAATATAAAAATTTCATCTTAAAAGGTTATAAAATTGGCTAAACCATCATTTTGATTCTTGAAGATTTAAAATTGATCATATTACACTCTGAAATACAAATATTACGTTTTTCATCCTTAAAAATGGGAAATTATTTAATTTAATTCTAAAAAAATGAAAAACTGTTCACTTTTAATTTTTAAAAGATTTTTAAAAATTTAATTTAATCCTTAAAAATAATTAATTTAAATAACTTTTCATGTTTTAAAAATAAAAAATAGATTTTTATCTTTCTGGTTCAACAAATGAGTTTTGAATATGATCGATAATTGAGAAAGTTGATTCCCTAAAAAATGAGATCATCTATATGAGAAATGCTATATCCTCCTAATTTATTCTCCTACAAATCCTCCTAATACTATATAAAGTAAGTATTAAATAAAAAATAAATGCATTTAATATTTAAAAAAAGAAAAAAATATTTAATACTTATTTTATATAGTATTAGGAGGATTTAAAAAGAAAAAGAATAATTCTATTTCCTCCTACTTTATCCTCCTATAAATCCTTTTAATATTGTATAAAGTAAGTATTAAATATTTTTTTAAAATATTAAATACATTTATTTTTTATTTAATACTTATTTTATATAGTATTAGAAGAATTTGTAGAAGAATAAATTAAAAGGATATAACATTTTTCCATCTATATATACGTGAGCAATGAAAGCTCAGAGAATGGGAGGTGATACTCACTAAGCAACAGCAACAACAACAGCAGAATATCAAAGCAGGGAGTGATGTCCCGGTATAAATGAGATTTTCCCCCGTCAGTGATGGTAATATAATATCTTTTGAAAGAACCAACAAGTAATGGCTATGGATTTCCCTTCTCAGTTCTCACTCTTGTCATTATTACTTACTATTACAAGTATGTAATAGTACTAGTAGTATCTCATGTCGCAGTAACACTAACAGTGTCAGTCATTATTCATCACACACCACAACACGTCAAAGCCAGATGATTGATTACGGCGCCGCCCTACAACTGAGCAATTGGGTCCACCCCATTCTTTTACTCTTGCCTTTCGCTCTTGTCTTCTCTCCCTATGGCTCTATACATACTAAGAGGGGTGTATTCGGGTCGGATTTGAGGTGACATCAAGTCCGAACCGATAGAATGATGGTGGGTTGAGTTGGTTCGGATTTTGTATTTTTTGAGTGAGTAACCCGACCCGAACCAACCCGACTATGTTCAGGTTGGGTTGGGTTTGGTCGTTGGGTCATCGGGTCATGAACATTTTTTTTTAATGTGGAAGATGACATGAAATTAAAATATAACATGAAAAAAAGAAAAAAAATAGGGAAACATAAAATGAGAGGAGCAAACGAAATAGGGTTTGGGGAACCACCATTGCTTGTGTTGCCGTTGCGCCTATTTTTGTTCTCTATGGGAAGGAAAATGAAATAAGATTAAAGCTTTTTTTCTTGGTTTGGTTTGGTTCGGATCAATCGGGTTCAAGATAGGCAAACCCGATACCCGAACCGAACCATATCGGGTTTGAAAGAAAATGTCTGAATCAAACCGAAACCCGAACCGAACCGTTAAATGTCCTTCGGGTTGGGTTGGGTCAATCGGGTTCGCGGGTTGGATCGGACCCGCTTACACCCCTACATACTAGTACATATATATTTGGTCCCTACCAAACCCTTTACCTAGTCACATATGTCTATTTGATTTACTTCAAAATCATATTTGTAATTTTTACTCACATTTAAAACATAGATTCAATGTAAATCAAACACACTGATAATATAAGTTTTCCCCTTAACCGTGCACTGTGCAAGCTGCACTGCCACGCGCTACAGTAGCTAGAGAGGTGGCATGGTCAGAGCCAAACCACAATTGAATTGTTATCATGGAACAAAATAAATTGGATTTTCAACCTAGGATTGGGATGTTTTTGTTTTTGGTTTCTTTTTCTCATTGTTAAAAAGGAAATATATATATATATATATATATATATATAGAGGTCAAACGATGAAAGCTACTACCTTATCAACAAATTAATAATTGCAAATTTTTAGTAAACGCTTAAATTTATCTTTTAAAAATGGAACAAGGTAATAAATTTCTTAAATTAAATAACTAAAAATATTAAATAAAGATAAATTAATCACTGACACCACTTGATTGGCCCAGACAGAAGTAACTCTAGCCACGTAATGAAAATGACTTTGGCTACTAGAGTTGTAGGTTGCAACTTCCATCTCCCTCTGCAACAGTGTATTTGGAGGGAAAACACTGTTACCTATATGTTTTCTTAGCGTTTTCTTAGCGAGTATCTTACGGTCGATAGGAAGAACATCTCCAATGGGATTTGTTAGAGGAGTCGCATAACATATAAATTATTATTTTAATATGGATCTCACAAATAACTCTTATCGTATTTTAAGTAACTCAATTTGTGGGACTCACGTTAAAATAATAGTTTTTAAATTAAGCGACTCCTATTAGAATTTGCTCTAATGTACTAATCCATTTCAAAGCAGGAGTTTGTATTTAGTTAAGTGTTAAAATTAATTAAATTTAAGTTTAGATTCTTTAATGTAATTATTTTTAATATTAAAAAAAATGTAAATTTATCACGTTTTAATACTCAATCAAACATAGTCATATTATTGAATTGAGTTTTATCTTTTCAACAAAGTATTTTTCATACCTATGTCATTAATTAAGGATTAAATCTCTGTACTGAGAGTCAACTATGCATCAATTTTGTTGTGGAGCCTGTTAATTATTAGTACGCATGTCTGCACAGAGAGAAATGACCAAGGTAAATAAAAAAAAGAGCAAACGGGGTTGGAAGGTTGTGAGTGAAAAATTACATGTAGCATTTTTTGTTAAGGGAAAAATAAGTTTTTCGTCCCTATAATTTCGGTTAATTTTGGTCTTCGTCTCTATATTTTAAATCATTTATTTTTTGTCCTGAACATTCTGAACCCCCAAACCATGGTCCTTGTCCGTTAGTGAGATCTGTTAACTTAACGAGCAGGGTAACAAAAGTTACATGTTAACCTCAATAATGTGCCTCAAATAGCTGAATCATCTAATTAATCTTTTTTTTATTAATTTTTTAATTATTAAAATAACCATAATTATGACAGTAGGTTTTTTATCGGGTAAAATTGCTCAGGTGAAAACCCTAATTTAACAATTAGGATTATTTTAATCATTAAAAATTAATAAAAAAATTAATTAGGTGATCATTCGGTTATTTGGGACTCACTAGTGAGGCTGACATGTAACATTTGTTAGCCAGCTCATAAGGTTAACAGATCTCACTGACGAGCAAGGACCACTGTTTAGGGGTTTATAAAGTTTAGGACAAAAAACAAAGGATTTAAAGTACAGGACGGAGACTAAAGTTAACCGAAACTATAGGGATGAAAAACATATTTTCCCCTTTATTAATTAAAAAAGAATGGTCAAATTTTCATTTGGTACATTAATTGGTATAAAGAGACTCTAACTGGTACCTAGAGCTGCTCAAGATTTTTTCCCAACTTACACTTACAGTCTTTCTTTGTGCATAAATATTATAACCGTCTTTAGTATAATGCTGCATCTAACTGGTACCTAATGTGCTTAATTGATCCAGACTGTTGTCAAATTTTCTTCACAAAAAGTGTTTTATTTTTATCATAAATCCTTTATAGAACATAGAGTTTCTCCTTTAAGAATGATTTTTTTTCTTTCCCACCACATGCAATAGATTAGAATTGAGTGTTGCAGCACAATATTGCTCATGAAATTGACAATATGGAAACATCAATTGTACATGTAGGCTTTTTACATAGTTTACAAATTTCTGAGCTTTTATACAAAGTAATGACATTATTGGTAGAGTATTTTAATTTAATTAGCTTCTATAAGCACATAGTCAAACTTAGAGGTATTCTTTCATTTGAGATCTGTCCCACTTAAATTAACTGAGATGTGTGCACCTTTCCATGTTGAAGTCTTCAAGAGCAGTTGGCAGGAAATCAAAAAGTGCCATTAAAAAGATCAGGACAATATTTTGCAGAAATATACTTACCATTTAGGGATTAGCTGCTGTTACAAAAAAGCTTTCAAATTTGTTTGATCATGATGTTTTGTTTTGTGTAAAACCACAAGTATCCTCCACCGGAGGCAATCCTGTTCCAGATAGAACCTATATGATGGATGACAAAGTTCCCCTCAAAATATTTAACACAACATCATTGACCATGATACTTTGATTAAGTTGTTGGGCCTTTCTCAAACCAATACCACCACATCTCTTTGATTGCCACTAGGCACTATACTACACATTCCATTTGAGGTGATGAATAAAACATCCCTGTCAGAAATTTGATGCTAAAGCACCAATCTAAAATGCATAATGTTATGGTAGAGTAGAGTAAAGTAGACAAGATAAAGAGGGAGTTGATTGCAAAACAGATTTCAGTGTGTGTATACCTTCCAGCTTGTGGAAATGTTCGTAGCTTTAACTCTGCATACACTCTTGGCAACTTGCATAATGGGCATATATTTCATGGTGATTGCTACCATGCCCTTTAGTGATGGAGGGCATGGATGCCCTTTGTTGACCCACCAATGAGAAACCTTCATTTAGTCCACCCATTTTACTCTCCCTATCTCCCCAAACTTTTCTTTTATTTCTGTTTTACCCCCCTTAAGTTATCTTTTATTATTTTTTCACCCATGTAAATTATTTTCCAGATTTGTGTAAAAAAATCTTTTTCTAAAATCTAATACTAAATTGAAAGACTTTTGAAATCATTTTCCACCTTCGTTTTCTTTATTCTTCTCTTAGTCCCCCTTCTCTGTTCTTCTTCCCTGCGTCCCCTCCTTCCTCTACTACCTTGGTTCTTCGTCGTCATCATTTGTTTGAGAACACATACCCCAAACACTTGCAATCGACTTGCACTTTTTAGCCTGCTGACATTATTGGGTGTTTTGTTGGTTGAGCGTTAGGGTTTTTTTTTTCTTACAAAGGACGAGGAAATCCGAGACAATCGAGCTTACGAGTTTCTCCTTGCTGACTTCCATTCATTAGGACCGTTTCTTTTTCCTGGAATTAGCTAACAAGAGGTAATTTTAACATACGAGTTGATATTGTGCCTTATTTTGTTAATTTATTACTTTATACTCAAAACCCAAATTTAATTGAGCATTCTGGTTATTTTAAACTAGGGTTTATGGTATGAAATTCCCTTATTTTGTTGCTTTCTTTGTCTGGTTTTGTCAATGAAGTTGTTAATACATTTTTTTCTTGATTAGGCAGTATAATAGTGACATGGATTTAAATAGTGATGATTCGGCTGTTAATTTGGATGATGATAGAGACCTTAGTTTTAGTGATTCTTCTAGCTCTAGCGATGATGAAATTCATAATGAAAATGATAGTTATTGATTCTGATGAAGTTAATGAAGAAGAGGGAGACAGTGATCACGGAAATGATATTTTGGATGCAGAAGTTGGAGGGGGTGTGTCAAGGAGGATAATTGATTTGACAATTGATGATATATGTGCATTGGAATTCTGTAGTGAAAATGATGCTTTCAATTTTTACTTTTCTTATGCAAGATGTCATGGTTTTGCTGTGAGGAGGGATGATGTAATTAAAGACAGTAAAGGTATGCTCATAATGCGACAGTTCTTATGTAGTAGGGCTGGTTTGAGGGACAAAAGCATTTGATTAGGTTAGATCAGAAAAAGGAACATAGGCCTCTAACTCGAACAAATTGTCAAGCTAAGTTGAGGGTTCGGTTTGATTATAAGACCGGGAAATATAAGGTTGTTTCCTTTTTAGACTCCCATAACCATGAATTGACCCCTGCTAAATTTGTACCTTTAATTCCTGCATATCGTGGTTTGAGTGATGGGGACAAAGCCCAAGTTGATGCATTGCATTCTCATGGTGTTAGACCATGTCAGATAATGGGTTTTCTTGTTGATCAAAAAGGAGGTTATAGAAACGTTGGTTTTCAAAGAAAGATTTATACAACTACATAGATGAGGTTAAGAGGGGTAAGATAAAAGATGGGGATGCAGTGGCTGGGTTAAGTTATTTGCAAGGAAAGGCAGATAATAATCCAATGTTTTTTTCAAGATTCTTATGTTCTGATGATGGGAAACTCACTCATCTGTTTTGGTGTGATGAAATCAGTCGGGCAGACTATCAATTTTTTGGTGATGTGCTTGCATTTGATGCAACCTACAAGAAGAATAGGTATAAATATCCACTGGTGATTTTTTCTGGCAAAAATCACCACTCTCAGACGGTTATATTCGGGTGTGCACTCATTGCTGATGAAACAATCGATACTTATAAGTGGGTTTTAAGAATGTTTTCAGAAGCAATGTTCAACAAGCATCCAACTGCAGTGGTGACTGATGGTGATGGTGCAATGAGGGAAGCTATTAAGGTAGTATTTCCAAATGCATCTCATAGGTTATGCGGGTGGCATTTGAACAAAAATGCATGTGAAAATGTTAAGAATCCTAAATTCTTGGATGATTTCAAGAAAGCAATGTACAGTAATTTCACACCAGAAAAATTTGAACAGTTTTGGGAGGAAATGGTAAATAAACATGGTCTACAAGGGAATAGATGGGTGTTGAAGACCTATGATATTAAGGAAATGTGGGCGTCTGCTTATTTGCGTGATAAATTCTTTGCCCGCATAAGAACTACATCTTAGTGTGAAGGCATAAATTCCTTGATAAAGACCTATGTTAGGAGTAAGAACACAATTATTGAATTTATTCATAATTTTGAGCATTCTCTCAGGGAATATAGGTACAAAGAACTGACTTCAGACTTTAATTCTTTGTATACTGTACCCGTTCTTACTACTTCTCTACAAAAGATTGAGCATCAAGCGTCTAAGGTATTCACTTTGGATATTTTTAAAGATGTGAAGTATGAGATTGAAAAGGCAGGGGGATTAAATGTAATTGAACGTTAAGTAGATGGTGAGAAAGTGAATTTCAAATTAAATGAATATTGTAAGCCTCGGAGTGAACATTTTATTGTTTATGATAAAGATGAGAATTGTAAATTTATTTGTGATTGTCGGATGTTTGAATCCTGTGGCATTATTTGTCGACACATTTTTTGTGCCATGAGGCTTGAGCACATAGATGCTATACCCCCAAGTATGATTTGCAAGCGGTGGAGGAAGGATGTTAAGAGTGACATGATGATAGCTGATGGCTTGGATGAGGTAGAGCCTGATATTATGAGGGTGTGTCGTTTTGTGCTTGCTAGCTCACACTGTAACATTGTTTGTGATATGGTTTCCCAAAAACGTGAGCATTTTAAGGAGTTCATTGGTGACATCATGAAGCTGAAACAAAAGTATGAGAATCTGTGTTCCGTTAGTAGCACAAGTACTGTTGACATAAATGTTGTGCATGATCCCACTGTGGTGAACACGAAAAGTGCTCCTACGAAGGCTAGGAAGAGGCGTAAGAGAAAGAGGTGTTCCAACTGTCCAACCAGTGGACATGTCATCACAACTTGTCCTAGACTGGTTCTACCAGAAGATGAAGTCAACATTAGTCATGAAGTTTCAGGAGCTGAGTCTGAAAGTCCAATGAGAGATGCTGACAAAGTAGGATCTTAGTAGTTTATGTTTGGTTGATATTATTTTAAATTAAATTTGTGTTGTTTATAGTATTGTAAACAATGATGCTTTATCTTTTTCATGTAAACAATGATGCTTTATCTTTTTTATGATAAGGATTTTCCATTTTCTGCAAGCCCTTTTGTTCCAGCAGACTTTAATTAATCTGTGCTTAATGGTTTTCAACGTTTGAGGTCCTAATAAGAAAAAGGTTGACAAAGAATTATGGCAAATTAGATACAGGATTTAACAACGAAATTTAGCAAACCTACTTGCTTTTGTTTGGAAACAAGAGAAAGGATATTGGTGTACGATTTTGTTCCCAATATAGAACCTAATTTTTTTCAAATTTTGTAATTTAAATACATAAACGTTTGTGGTGCTTGCTTGAACATGGTAGATGCTACCAAATGGCATGGTAACAATTATCGAACAACTAAATAGCATACGTGAATATCGAACCATATGTTCTGATTAGGAATTATATTTAAATACTGCGATGTCATAAATAGTAAAAGTAATTATAACATGAAAATATTGTTCAGAGTATGGACAAAGACCAAAAAGGATTTTCCATCATCAGCCAATCAGCAAAATTATATCAATAGTCATCAAGGATTTTCCATTCCTGTTTAAACAACTTGATCTTGTCAGAAGCGTTCTGCACCACAAACTTCCTAATTTGGTTGTGTCTGTCAAGAACAAGGTCTAAGGCCAACCTCATCCGACTTTCACCATTTACCTACAAATACAAATATATGATGTATTAAATTTCAGTTAAAAATGATAGCTTTAAATACAAATATAACATCACATATTGATACTCTTTAACGACTTACCCCTATGCTCTGATAGTTGTTATGTGAGATGCATTCCATCATCCACTTTGCAACTTGGACTCCACAGTCATTACTATAAAAGTACAGATGTGTCACATAAGAAGTTAAATACTTTATTATATATTCTACATCCAATTTCAGCAAGGATGAAAATGTAATACTTACTAAGAAGTTAAATTTTTTGATAATCCATCAGGCAAAATCAAAGGAAACTCAGATATTGCAGGGCATTCAGTGGTCCTGAATTGATAAAATGTCCTGTCCATAAGCAATTCATGAAAGAATACAGCCTGCATTGCCATAAAAACAGGAGTCAAAAATATATTTTAGGCTGGATAATATGAATAAAAAGGAAGATGCATACAATTTTTTTGGCATTTAGCCTTCTCCGTGAATTCCTCAGAGGGAATGGGTTAGAATCAAGCAACCACAACTTGTTCTCTACCAAATCAATTACCACCAGGTACCAATGTAAACCCTCATCATAGATAGGAATAAATATATGCAATTTATAACAATAATATACTCCTGTTAAAAAACTAATAAATAATAAATTGTATTTAAAAAATAAATTATATTAATATACACACCTTCTTTATTTTGTCAACAAACCCTATGAAAGGGTATATGTATTCCTTTGATATTTCAGCAGTACTGTTCTTCTCATTCAAGGCTCGTTCCTATAAATTTTACATAATTAAGTAAATTAAATGTGAGTTGCAGAGGTAATAGAAATCTTGTAATATGAAAGAATAGAAATGATTACTATACCGAGAATTGGGGAGGTAAAAACCAACAAGATGCATAGTCACATAGTAAGTTTTTGTAGTGAGTAAGTAGGCAAACAACCATCATGATCACTTCGGTGCATACATAGCTAGTTGGCCTAAGTGTCATTAGGGTCTGCCTATCCCCTATTTCCAGACCATCAAGAGATATAACCAAATTTTCTTTGCTACAAATTGCAAAAAAAAAGGAAAAAAGAACAACCTTAATTAAATGAGTTCATTGTGAATTTCTAAAAATATACTACTA
Source organism: Sesbania bispinosa (assembly GCA_026901365.1). NCBI lineage: Eukaryota > Viridiplantae > Streptophyta > Magnoliopsida > Fabales > Fabaceae > Sesbania > Sesbania bispinosa. The sequence continues at coordinate 1,086,910 of QLOH01000311.1, forward strand.
ACTGTCATGAAAACTCACCTAGAAAGTATATCAGCACCCATGAAAATGTATGATGCAATCTCAGCCTCCATGTCACTTAGTCTCATGGTAGAAGGGGGTCGGAACAAAACAGGCATCCAGTGAGCAGAATAAGTAATAACAACTTGTAAGTTATATTATTATTTTTATTTTTCATAAGTGGTATCAAAACTTAAAAATGTATTCCTTATTACTAACCTTTGGAATCTTAGTTTCAGGTATGTCATCACTTCCTATAGTAGCCTTATCAGAAGAAATTTTGTGTGAGGATCCAATGACGCATGGAGCAGATTCTGCCTTCAAATGATAATCTTCATGGAGCTTAGACATTATCAGATTGGTTTCTGAGTGTCTGTTTAGCAAAGCTACCATTTCAGCAGCAATGTTGTTTGGGGGATTCAATTTATTTTCACGCATTGTAGTAGTCAATTGTTGAAGCCAATCCTTCATGCTTCTGCCTCCATTGTTTGGTGTACAACCTTCTGATTTTGTTGGTCTATCACAATTTTCTTTTCTGTTACTGAAATATTCAATCCATTTAGTATCAGATAAAGATAACACAACCATACAACAAAAATGTGACCATAAGTAAAAGTAATGATACCCAAAAAAATATGCATTACTATCAAACCAAGAACCACCAATTACAGCAAAAACCATAATACAAAGAGCAACACTATAAAAGAAAATCTCCTTTCCCAGTAATAGGTAAAAAAAATCATAACATAAATTACAACAAAATGCAGAATACAACATGTATAATTGTTTAAGGGAACTTATGACCTATAACATAACTATGAACTAAAATCAGGAAAGGAAGCAAATTTGTTTAAGGGAAACCCATGAAAAATCTCCATGGATAACTCCATGAATTTGCAAGCCCTAAATTTGAATAAACAAACCCTAAGAAGTCGGCCCAAAAAAATTACCCCAGAAAATGAGAATCAGAAAAAATTGAGATGGTTTACCTTGACTCGCAGTCGCTGTGGTCGAACTCTCGTGGACGCTTTCCTTTTGCATTTAGATAGAGACATCTTTTTCCACTGTTACTGTTGGCCATTTTGTTGTTGTTTCTTTGGCAAGGAGATAGGGACTTGTCGAACAAGGAAATGAGAAGATACAAGGGTTTGGGTACTACGTTGAAGTGGGTGAAAACCTTTAGGATTACAACTTCGAAATGTTAGTCTCTGTATTTGGTCGTGTGAGAAATTCACAGAGTGAGAGAGAGATATCATAATGAGAAGATGCTTCGAAAATTGAACAACCATGATTGGGTGTGTTGAGGAAAACGAAGAGTTGCTTGCCACCAGAATGAAGGGGGACGACATTTGATGATGAAGTGAGGGGAATACGAAAGAGTAAGAGGAGAGTGTGGGTGCTTGCTGCTTAGGTTTTCATATGCCAGGGCTTGGGAGTCCTGAATTAGATAGTTAACAAATGAACTTCTGTTCATTTATATATTATATATTAATATAATATATAGTATATATACGCATAAACATATGAGTCATATTAATAATAAAAATAATAATATATAGTATATATAGGCATAAATATATGAGTCATATTATTATTATTATTATTATTATTATTAATAATAATAATAATATATAGTATATATACGCATAAATATATAAGTCATATTAATAATAATAATATAGTAAATTGTAGTATATCATATATACTACATATATACATATATGTATATATATAAACATATAGATAATATATAATAATAATTATTATTATTTATATATATAATAATGTATAATAATAATAATAATAATAATAATAATAATAATAATAATAATAATAATAATAATAATAATTACAGTATGTTATTACTAATGTAACCTATGGTCTTATGATCTCATATTAATATGAGTCATATTAATATGAGGTCCTAAGACCATAGGTTATATGAGTCATATTAATATGAGGTCCTAAGACCATAGGTTATATGAGTCATATTAATATGGGAATATAAGACCATAGGTTATATGAGTCATATTAATATGAGATCATAAGACAATATGTTATATGAGTCATATTAATATGGGAATAAAAGACCATAGGTTATATGAGTCATATTAATATGGGAATATAAGACCATAGGTTATATGAGTCATATTAATATGAGGTCCTAAGACCATAGGTTATATGAGTCATATTAATATGGGAATATAAGACCATATGTAATTATATGAGTCATATTAATATGAGGTCCTAAGACCATAGGTTATATGAGTCATATTAATATGAGGTCCTAAGACCATAGGTTATATGAGTCATATTAATATGGGAATATCAGACCATAGGTTATATGAGTAATATCACATATGTCTATCTCTCTCTCTTCTATCCTCTCTATCTCTCTCATATCACATATGTCTATCTTTATCTATCTCTTCTATCCACTCTATCTCTCTCATATCACATATGTCTATCTCTCTCTCTCTTCTATCCTCTCTATCTCTCTCATATCACATATGTCTATCTCTCTCATATCACATATGACTATCTCTCTATCTATCTCTTCTATCCTCTCCATCTCTCTCATATCACATATGACTATCTCTATCTATCTCTTCTATCCTCTCTATCTCTCTCATATCACATATGTCTATCTCTCTCTCTCTCTCTCCTATCCTCTCTATCTCTCTCATATCACATATGTCTATCTCTCTCATATCACATATGACTATCTCTATATATCTCTTCTATCCTCTCTATCTCTCTCATATCATATATGTCTCTCTCTCTCTTCTATCCTCTCTATCTCTCTCATATCACATATGTCTATCTCTCTCATATCACATATGACTATCTCTATCTATCTCTTTTATCCTCTCTATCTCTCTCATATCACATATGTCTATCTCTCTCTCTCTCTTCTATCCACTCTATCACTCTCATATCACATATGTCTATCTCTCTCTCTTCTATCCACTCTATCTCTCTCATATCACATATGACTATCTCTCTCTCTCGCTTCTATCCACTCTATCTCTCTCTCTCTTTTATCCATTCTATCTCTCTACAACATAGTAGTTTGTAGTATATCATATATACTACATATTACACACACACATATAAATATAAATATATAAATAATATATAATAATAATAATTATATTACTAATAAAGTATGTTACTACTAATACTACTATGAGATCCTCAGACCATAGTTTATATGTGTCATATGAATATGAGGTACTAAAACCATAGGTTATATGACTGATACCCATAAGCAATTCCTAAGACCATAGGTTATATGAGTCAGATTAATATGAGGTACTAAGACCATAGGTTATATGAGTCATATGACTCTCTCTCTCTCATTTCACATATGACTATCTCTCTCTCTCTCTTGCATGTAACCATCTCTCTCACCCATACTATCAATATTTGTCACCCCAACATAACATTAATTTTTTAAATTATTATTAAATTAATTTAATATATATAAAATATGATTTGGAGTAGGTGAGTATGTTTTTAAATTTTCAAATGTGTTTTAAATATGAGTCATTATTATTGTCGTAATTATAATAGTATAAGTGACGCAACCTACAAAAAATATTGCCGTATCTATTACTACTATGGTGCACCTACTACTATTAGTGGTAGATGATATCCAAACAAATGATTAGCGTTTTTATCCCTTCTAATATACAAATATCCAACTCAAGTAGGCCTTAGTGGTCTTGAAACAAAGCATAAACGGCGCCACATACACTTATTACTCTCAAAACGTTTCATCTCCTCCAGACGCGACCTTCCACCTCCGCCTCGAAAAATTGCATCCATTACAGAAGCGCAGTTATTGTGTCCGGTGAGTGATTTCTACCACCACGAAATCCAACTGTATATATTCCAAAGGATGGATACTCAGTTCTTACATCTACTCAAAACTCTCCTATTTATCTTCTCCTCAACGAAAAACCCTCATTCAAAACAATGGCTAAGACCCCTGCTCACAAACGTGGTCCTAAAACAAAAAAGAATGAGTCGGCCGAGAAGTCAAGGAAAACTGTACTTAGGAGGAGTAGACGTTTGACTGCAAATCCGGCTTCGCAGTTAGGTACAAGAACCAGATCATGTATGAGTAAGAAGACTTCAAAGGAAATAATTGAGATTTCCTCAAGGTACCCTAAACCCTAGACTCGGAATTTTGTAAATATGCTTAGAAGGTCATTATTAGATTGTTAACTATGATTTTTTACTTATTTACAGTAATGCACACAGCGCTCTGAATGATTTCATGAAGGAAACAGATTCAGATAGTCCAATATCTGCCAACACTCCACACAAGGATGACACTGAAAACGGTTCACAGTCACCCATTGCTGAACAAAGGGAACCAAATGTTTCTCAAAGAAGAGGAAAGGAAGTTGTAAGTTTTAATGAAAAATTCATTAAATATAATTTTAAAAACATGATATAGTTTTATTTTTTTAATTTACAGTATAAATTTAATGAAACTTAATTTCTATTCTATAGGACCTTGAAGAAAAGGTTAATCGGCTTGGAACATCTGTGGAGCAATTAACTATTGTTGTCCATGGCCTCTCTGCTATTTTCAGCAATAACACAGTTGTACAGTCTTCCCCAAATTCTGTTGGAATACCCTTCATCATTAACAACTTCAAACCACCAATTATTGGATCTCCTAATAGCAAAAAACAAACCGTTCCTTTACAGGCGACAGAAACTCCATTGACAAACAAGAATACCCTTACTTCTAACAAGAGTAACAACAACAAGACCTATGAAAAACAGAAAGAGCAGAATTATGGAAGCGCCTCCAAAAATCTGTTTTCTCGAGCAAAAGAAGACAGTAACACAGTTTACTACATGAATCTGGACCCTCTTCACTCAGCAAAATATGTTGGAAGGACAAAAGGAATTCGTGTTCCTTGGGTAAAATCCAATTTTTAATTCAACTCTCCATAAAATATTTATGTAAAATTTTGATTTAGTTCCCCTATGTGATTATTGTCATTTTTTATTACACAGTGGATGCCATTGATGTTTAGGCCACCATCCGACATGGTTCTGGATGAGATTGAGGCAGCTGTTGCAGCATTCATATTTGGTCTTAAATATGAAGAAGATTTGAAGGACGAGTATGATGCTTCAATTTCATGTGTATTGTAATCTTATAATACTAAACTTTTTTTTATCAAAATAGTTTACTAACTTATGACAATGTCTTTCAGGTATGCAATACTGGTGACATCTAAGCTTGGAGTATTTGGTGAGAGATGCAGGATAAAGTCTCTAATGCCCAGGCAGGAGATGCACCAGGATGTAAGTATTTTTTTAAAATTTAAAATCTATACAACTCTATGATGTGCATATTTATCTGTCTAAATAATTTCCAATACACAGGTTTTGAATTTGGTTGTAGCAATGCTCACTGAACATGCTAGAGCAACTTGTCCTTACTCAATTTGTTGGTTTTTACCAATTGAATTTTCGGTAAAATTATATTCCATCTTTCTATTGGTTTATGCAAATTATTTTCATAAATGTGATAATATATATGTTCAACCTATCAGAGATATTGCTTGGCCTGGATGAAGCCTCCTACTGCTTCAAAGAATTCTTACAAGGATGATTACATGGGTAAAATTGATTTCCTGTCCAAGGTATGAGTGAATTAGATTAATAACTTACCAAATTCTGTCTACTACAACTGTAGTTACAATAAATTAAACTAAGCTCTGTGTAAATATTTCTCAAATTGTAGATGTTTATACCTATGAATGATGAGAACAAGCATTGGTATCTGCTTGTTGCTGACATTAAGGCAAAAAAACTTGTTTTGTTGGACTCTGCTCCTTGTGAAGCCAGAAAAGAAGCTAGACAACTGCAAGCAAAGAAAATGGTATATGTCTCTTCATGTTTCCAAATACCCAAGAGATCGAAATTAAATGTACTACTTTACCTACTTCTATGTTGTTTGTGTAGGCTGTGTATCTGGAAGAGATGTTCCAAGATGAGTCATTTTATGATTTCAGTGTTACAAACAAGCCTAGGGTGACTGAGTTTCCCCTACTAATACCATCAGACATTGGAAGACAAGCGGCTGGATCGTAATAGCCTTAACCAAACTTTTTAATGTTATTTCAAAGTCATCTTGCATTTTTTGAATTTTCTAACCATCCTTTTATTTTTTTCTTAGTAATGATTGTGGTGTCTGGGTTAGCAAATGGATGACAAATTGCTCTTTAAATGATGATTATAATATAAAGGTAAGAATTATGCAACTAACTTCATTACTTATCTTAATATCATTTATGAAATCATCTTGACAGTGCTAATATGTCTTTTACAGGTGGATAGGGAAACTCGCATGAGACTTGCTATTGACCTCATAATCAAGCCTTACAACTTGAAGAAAGAAGAAGTTGTCAGCCTAGCTGTTAACGATTGGAACAAAATGCATGAGGACAGAAAGGCTTGAAGGCTTGATTTGGGCAATATATTTTTGTTGAACCCATCCCCTTTTTTTGTGGACAATTTATGTATTAATGGACTACAGCTCTGTTCTGTTCTGTTTTTGTGGACAATTTTTGTTGAACCCATCCCCTTATCAATTCTGTTTTTGAGGATCTTTGGATATTATGTCCTTCGGGACTTGGACATTTTATAATTATATTATTGTTGGTTGTGGCTCTGTTATGGTTTCTGTTTATATCATGTATATTTTATAACTGTCTATGATTGAATGACAACATTTATCTACTATAGAGATAATTGTTTTAGACCAAACCCTATAAAGTAAAAGGTAAAACATTTCTCATCCACTTATTTACTTTTTTATTTTCTAATTGGATTGAACCTAAACTCTATTTACTTTATAATTTCAGGTGGACATGGGAGGTTACACAGAAAAGGGATAGAAGATACCTCAATATCTGAGACCTTTCTTTTCTCTTGGAAATTTCATAAGACACAACTGTATCTGTATCATTAATGTATTTGTAGCATTAAAGTTGTATTGGAATTTAATTGTTACATTTAAAACTATTTTTCCAAATTGTCACTTGATGATAGCTGATGTCTATATTACAGTTCCAGATCAATGTAATTGTGTAATTCAATGATTCAGAAATAAAAAAGTACCTTTTCATTCAATAAAATTCCTCATTCCTTATCTTTCAAAAAAAATGTTAACCTCCTCCCCTCACCTGATATGATGTTCAAAATTTCAACAAATACCACATTACTATATGAATTTGGGTGTCCTAAAGGACATGGTTTAGTTTGACAATTTGATCAATCATTCAACGCCTTTCATTTTTGCTACCAAGTATAAAATTTTGGTAAACAACCTAATTTTTAACATGATTAGCTTCTTCAATTTAAAAATTCCAATACTGATATTTCTCATACTCAAAGTCTGATTTCATATACATAGTTTGTATATCTCAAACTTCCTTCAGCTATGTAGTTAACACTTTAAACAGAATCTAAGTATCCAAAAAAGGAGATGGTAGTTGTCCCATTGATCTTTAGAACTCATCATCCATCTATATATAATGATACTGTATAATATTACATAAACCTGAGTCTATGCATTCTTCTATGATAGGCTTTGCCAGTGCAAATTTTACTTCTATTTTGCATTCTTTCATATATTCAGAATATGCAGCTTATATATATCTTAGTTTAACTGCCTGATTGAAAAACATGTTATCATTACAACAATAAGATAAAATAAAACAACTATGCCTTTGTCCATCCATGTTATTTAACTGTAATTTGATCTGCTTGTATTCTCTTACCAAATGTGATGTTCAAATGACAGGAAATATGTTCAAATCAATATATCAAAAACTAGCAGCTAATAATAATAAAATTGCTCAAGGTGCATAAAATGAGTTTAGATCATCAAGTTTCATTTCATTGCAAACATAAACACTACAAAGATTAAAAACAAACTTAAACTCCTAATTTTATTCTTATATGAGTCAACCATTTTTCTTAACTTGTCCACTTCATAAGCCTTTGATTTCACTTCAGCGCTTAATGACAACACATGTTTCTTATGTTCTTCTACTTCCATAATCAACCTCTGATTTTTCATTCAATAACCCATTCATTACTTTAGTTGATCTTTCACAGGTTGCTTGGTCAATCCAAGAAAAATATTGACAGTGATGCAACATCCCATAGTTACCACAACCAAAAAATCTTCTTCCTGGGTTCTTCTCCGTCCATGATGTCTGTATCTTGCAAGGAACACCACACATGCAAAACTGATTCAAATCAACACGACTTGATGGGGTGACAGTGCTACCACCAGATGAGGCAGAATTCTCCATTATAATTGTTAAATAAGATGATTTCAATCACCCCTACAAAATAATTGAAATGAACAATCAACAAAATCTAAAATCATAATAACTTCCTTAACTACTATGTTTGTTTAGTAGAATGAATTCAATCAGGCATACCAATCTAACAGACAAAGCATATACAAAGTGGCTAATACAAGCAGATTTTGCATGTAAAGTATAAAATTCTACTCTACCTAAGCCACATTTACAACAAATTTAACTTCTCCATTTAGATTGTCACAGAACAATGATCTCAAACAGGATTTCATGACTGGCAAAGTTAATCAACATAAACTTAAAACAAATCCCTAAGACAAGATCATAAATCCTACACACAACCAAACTTCCAGAATGTAACACAAAACAAATTTGCCAATCCAATCAATCTTTCTACTCTAATGAAACCATAAACCATTTCAAAAACAAATCTAATAACACTTCCTAATAAAATCTAAAAACATAACTTAATGAACCAAACCAGTCAACAATTCTCCAATTTCACACTAAAGTTAATGAACATAAACTTAAAATAAATGACTATTAAAATATCCTAAATCCTACACACAACCAAATTTCCACATAAACCATAAACACTTACGCCAATCCAATCAATCTTTGCAACTATGTAATAAGAAACTAATCTAATGAAACCATACTCCATATCAAAAACCAATCAAAGAAGACTTCCTATTAAATTCGAAAAACATAACTTCCTCAACCATATCAGTCAATAATTCTCCATTTTGTAAGATTAATAACCCTAAAGATTATATGCCTATAACAACCAAACTTCCAGACAAACCCTAAAACAAAAAGGCCGATCCAATCAAATTTTTCAACTATTGAATAAGAAACTACTTTACTCAAACCCTAAACAAGATAAAAAAACAAATATAAGAAGACTTCCTAAAACCATATTCCAGAGACAAAATTAATGATTTCCTTAACGGTAGACAAAAAATCATCAGTAAATCAACTTCTTCAGTAACATTTAAATGCAAAATCAATAAACCCTAAACCCTAAAAATTAATAACTTTCTTAAACAACCAAAAAACCCACATACCAGTACCAGTCTCACGAATCAAAAAATAGACGATGAACGCAGCTCAGAGATGTTTCACCCGTCCTCCTCATACAAACCAAAGTCCATTTCCCAATCAAAATAGCAATCGACGAATGCAATGTATATGATTTTTCGATATGAAATTTTTTCCTTCCGGTAAAACGAAAAGCAAAGGTCGTAGAACAGAGACTTCAACGAAATGGTTTCAGGGTTTCAAACGACAAAAAGATTGTAAGAGACGGAGAATAATAGAAACAACGACGACAACGAATTTGGAGGAAAAAACGAACGACGAAATGAGAGAAAAAGGGACGAAGATGAGAAGTACCCAGGGGAGCACTGACTCTGGATGAGAAGGGGAAAACCAAAGAAATACAGAGAAATGGAACCTGAGTAGACAAAGTATGAAAAACAGGAACAAATATTAATTAATAGATTAAAAAACAAATTTTACACAAATCTGGAAAATAATTTACATGGGTGAAAAAATAATAAAAGATAACTTAAGGGGGGTAAAACAGAAATAAAAGAAAAGTTTGGGGAGATATGGAGAATAGAATGGGTGGACTAAATGAAGGCTTCTCATTGGTGGGTCAACAAAGGGCATCCATACCCTCCCTCACTAAAGGGCATGGTAGCAATCACCATATTTCATTCCAAAGATAGCTTGTTTTGACGTGGCATCTTTTCTAGTTTTCTCTGTCAATTCCGTAGCTTTTAAAGGAGAAGTAATGGAATAGTTGTGAGAATGTTTTTGGTAATGCTAATAAGCTAGTTATTAACTTATTTGATTAGTTTATTAGAAATTTGGCCTGTGAATTGTACAGGTTTATTTATAATTGATGAATATAACAATTAATATTAGTAAATTTTGAACATTCACATTTTTTTAGATTTTAAGATGATGTGTAGATGTTTGTACTAATTTAATTCCTTTTTTATTTTGGATGTTGAGACTTGAGAATGAGACATTCGTGAAACTCACACTTTTATTTTCAAATCACGTGCTGTGGAAAAAAAGATTGTTTAGAAATGTAAATTCATCGTCATTAGTGGACATCTTCCTCTTGAAATTAAAAGAAAAAAATATATGAGCAATATGTGAGTTAATGGAAGTAATTTTTATGATGAAGACATATTTATATACCTGTTAAGATAGATAGTGAGAGTTGTCATGTTTTTTCCTAGAGTATTTTTTTCTCTATGTATACATAGAATAAAAAGAAGTGAAAGGAGAATAGAAGAAAGTGAAAGATCATGATGGAAGGTAAAATGTTACAGGTTATCATCTTTGTTCTAGTGGTTATAAAATATAAAATAACATTTCAATATACTATTTTTTGGACTATTCATATCTTTATATATATAAAAGTAAGGTAGTGAAATCATCCTTTCAAACCTAAAAGAAGAATAAAATGGTAAATTTCTTTCAATAAAACTTCTAAAAATAGTAAGTCACTTTTATATATTAAATCGTTAGCATTATTATTCATCATTAATTAGTTATAGTAATTATGTTAATGAAAAAATCACTATAATTACTAACTTATAAAACTAATCAATATAATAATAATAAAGATATATCCTCTAATTTACCTCAAAAGCCTATAACTTTTACTATTTTTTTATTTTACTTAATTAAATAATTTAATTTATTTGATAAAATACAAATATCAATACCTAAAAATAATTAAACATTATGTTTTAAAAATAAATAAATATTTTAGAGACCTTATTAAAAAAATAATTTTAGCATATTTTATGAAATATATAAAAAAGACAAAAATAAAAATAATATGAAATTTAAAATATGCTAAAGTACTTAACAAAAAATACTTTACCATTACCGTGATAGTAAGTATAGTAATCATTTAGTTATAGTTATTATATCTTTTTTACATTTTAAATATTAAATTTATCTAGAATAAAAGAAAGTCAATAAATTTTGTTAAATTATAATTAAATGATCAAAATCCTTTATTTGATTTGAACTTATCAAGTTCAATTTATTTCCATTTTGAAATAAAAAAAGACACGACCTCTAATTTACATGAAAAGCCTATAACTTTTACTAATATTTATCTCATAAAAATAAATAATTTAATTTATTTGACGAATTAAAAATATTAATACCTAAAAATAAATAAATATTATTTCTTTAAAAAATAAGTAAATATTCTAAAGCATTTATGTTTATTCAATAAATAAAAAGATTAAAAATATAATATGAAATTTAAAAGCACTCAAATGGGCATATATATTTTAGAAACAAGAGTCATATCGGGCAACAATGTTGGAGAAAATGTTTTCATTCCATGACTCTCATTAATTCCACCAGATAAAAGAGTCATTTTTAAATTTCAACGAAGATAATTCCCAATTGATGTCTCATTTGCAATGACAATAAACAAAAGTCAGAAAGATCAGTCTCTTAAACATGTTGGAATATTCCTTCCAAGATCGGTTTTTTTCTCTTGGTCAACTATATGTTGCACTCTCAAGATTAACATCACGTAATAGACTTAAAATTCTTATATGTGATGGGAGAGGGAAATTGAACGACCACTATATCAAATTTGTTTTTCAAAGAAGTCTTCCAAAATTTAATTTAGGTTCTCTCCTCTATTTTTCCCTCCTCTCTCTATTTCTCCCTCCTCTCTCTCCTATGCTTCTCTCTCTTCTCTCTCCACCATTTCTCTCCTCTTTCTCCTTTGTTTCTCTCTCCTCTCTCTCATCCATTCTCCCTCCTTTGTTTCTCTCTCCTCTCTCTCCTCCATTCTCTCTCGTTTGTTTCTCTCCCCCTCTATTTCCCCCCTCTCTATTTCTCTCTCTTCTCTCCTTTATTTCTCTCTCTCCTCTCTCTCCCCTGTTTCTCTCCTCTCTCTCAATATTTATTTCTCCCTCCTCCCTCCCCTATGAGAGAGGAGAGAGATAGGAGAGAGGAGAGAGGGAGGAGAGAGAAAGCGAGGAGAAACAAAGAGAGAGGAGAGAGATATGAGAGAGAAACAAAGGAGGGAGATAGGAGAGAGAAACATAGGATTTTTTACCGGTTTCCATCGATTTTTGACCGGTTTGATCGGTTCCATACCGAATTAACCAGTTCTTGACTGATTCTCACTGGTTCTGAAATTGATTAATTTTTTAGGGTTAAATGGATTGACTGAAATTGACTCGTCGAGCCAATCGGTTCTGTTCGGTTCGGTTGTCCCTTAATGTGAACTATCAATGCATAAAGAGCCATTGCTTTTCCCACCAGAGTTTTTGCTATTCCCACCCCCTTATTCTGAAAAATAATAAAAACGCAAAGCTGCACTTTAGTCAATTGATTTACGGACAATGTTGTCCGGAAACCAATTCCGAATAACGGTGTCCGTAAGCATTTTATTTTAAAAAATTGTTTTATGGACACAAGTGTTCGGAATAAATCCAGAACAAACTGTAGACCATTTTTTAAAAATTGACTTACTAACAATTGTCCCAAAATCAAAAAATTGAAGCAGTGAAGGGGAAGGGAGAGGGAAGGGGGGAGTAGGAGGGGGAAGGGGAGCGGGACGCACAACAGGGAGGGGGAAGGGAGAAGGGGATGGGGCAGTTTTGGAAGGAAAAATGATGGGGGTGGGAATAGCAAAAATGGGGATGGGAAAAGTAAGGGCCTGTAGAAAGTAATATAGGATAATGTTATGGCCATTGCTTTTCCCACCGATATTTTTGCTATTCTCATCCCCCATTGTTTTTTAAAATTGTAAAACCCAAAACTGCCCTTCAGTTAATTGGCTTACGGACAAGGCGGTCCGGGAACTGTTCCCGGACAACCTTGTCCGTAAGCCTATTTTTTGTTTGCAAATGGCTTACGGACACAGTTGTCCGGGAACCATTCCCGGACAATCTGTAAAAAAATAGCTTACGAACAAGGCTGTCCGGGAACTGTTTCTGAACAACCTTGTCCGTAAGCCATGTTTTTTACAAATGACTTACGGACACAGTTGTCCGGGAACCATTCCCGGACATAGCTTACAAACATGACTTTTCGGGAATGGTTCCCGGACAATCTTGTCCGTAAGTCATTTTTTTATACACTTAATTAATATACTGGAAAGGGGAAGGGGGGAGCGGGAGCGGGAAGGGGTAAAGGGGAAGGAGGAGGGGGTGAGAAGAGGGAAGGGGTACGGGAAGAGGGAAGAGGGTGGGAGTAAAGGAGAAGGGAATAAGTGGGGGAGGGGGAGCGAGAAGGGGAGGGGGTAAGGGGTAGGGGAAGGGGGCGAGGGGGGGTAGGGGTACAGGAAAAGGGAAGGGGGTAAGGGGAATCGTGGGGGAGGGATATTCTTGGAAGAAAAAAAGCAAAAATAGTGGGTAGGAAAAGTAATGACCAAATGTTATAATTATGGTTGGCCGAACCCCAATGTGGGCGAGGCCAACACTCTAGACCCCATTCTCGGGGAGTTGCTTTCAACACCCCCTTTTTACTATTTGCACCCTCTCATAATGTGTAATTTTTAAAATTCCAACCCTATCCCACCCCCTCCTCTTCTTCTTCCTCCTCCTCCTCCACCACCACCACCACTACTTCCACCTCCATCCCAACACCCCCATTAATTGTTTTTCCTTTTAAAAAACACTTCTGGTTTCGGAAAAAAAAAACATTTCTGGAAAATAATTTCCGAAAAAAAAATTTCGGGAAATTAATTTTCGGAAACCAAACCATAAAAATAGTTTTCGGATGTATATTTTTGGAAAAAATGGCTTTCAGAAATATATTTCTGGAAATTTCCATAAATGTATATTTTTTTTTTACATATTTTAGTTTTAGAGACGAAATAGAATTCGTCGTTAAATTTTGTCTCTAAATCAGAGATGAAATTTTTCCATGTTTGTGCAGTAGGAAAATTTCGTCTCTAATTTAGAGATGGAACAGAATTCGTCGCTAAATTTCGTCTCTAAGTCAGAGACGAAATTTTCCTGCTGCATAAACATGGAAAAATTTCGTCTCTGATGTAGAGACTAGGGATGGCAATTTCATACCGAATCTGGGGATTCCCACGGGGACTACCCCGTTTGGGGCCCCAAGAATGGGGACTTTTTCCCCGTGGGGACGGGGATGGGGAGAAAAATCCCCCCGAGAGAGATTCGGGGACAGGGACGGGGACCATACCCCCTGCCCCGCGGGGTCCCCGCCCCACCTATTATCTATAAAAAAACTCATATATATAATTTAGAATGGATATTTTTGTCTTTTCTTAAATAATTAATATATTTATTATAAATAAAAATACTGATTTTCTTTAATTCTTTAATTTTTTAAAATTATTAATATGAATTGGGGATCCCCGCGAGTATTTGTGGGGAGTTGGGGAACGGGGACGGGAAAATTATAACCCGTGACGGGAATCGGGGACGAGGACGGGGAGAAGTTAGAAAATCGGGGACGGGGAGCGGGGGGTCACTCTCACTCCCCACCCCCGCCCCGCGCGGGTGCCATCCCTAATAAAGACGGAATTTAGCGACAGATTCTGTTCCGTCTCTAAAATTGAAAATATAAAAAAAATATTTTCGGAAATATACTTCTGGAAGCCATTTTTCCGGAAATATGCATCCAAAATCTATTTTTATGATTTAGTTTCTGTTACGGTCTAAACCTAAGGCCCATTGACTAGAAAAGCCCAAAACTAATATAATTATGATTACCAAATATCCATAATTACATATATACTTGCTAACTTACTCTTCTATTATATGTGCCAACTTACTAAATTTATACAGGCCAAATCCCCTATAAATAGAGGATATTAACAGTTCATAATGTACGCAATCTTCTCCCAGTCAACTACTTTGATTGTATACTAATTTGACTTGGGCGTCAGAGTGCCTTTGCAGGTACACCCTCCATCTGTGGACAACCCGGATTCATATGCTCACAACCCAGACCCAGATCCGAGTTCGACATCACAGGCCCAGGTTCGAGTTCTATACCAGAACAATTTCCAAAAAAATTCGGAAATTAATTTATGAAAGTGTTTTCAAAAGAAAAAAAGACATTGGGTGGTATTGGGAGGTGGAGGTGGTGGTGGAGGACGTGGAGGTGGGGTAGGGAGGGGTAAGGTGGGAATTGTAAAAGTTACAAACATTATGAGGGTGTGAATAACAAAAGGAGGATGTTAAAGTAACTCCCTCATTCTCGTTGCCAAATTTTTTTTATATGGAGTGTAGATGACATGATGTGTCAATTTCTCCATATTAATCCTACTGAGATTTTTAGTTACCAAAAAAAAAAAATCCTACTGAGACTTTTGAGAAAGCCTAATTTTGATTGGCTAACGTGAATTCACATTGAAAAAGCATTGGTAGTAAATAGCAATATTTCTCTTTTCTTTTTAACAAAAATGACAATTAATTAGTAATCTCCTAATAAATAATACGGTTTTGACAAGGGGATGAGGAAAAAACTTTTAAATTTTTTTTATTAAAATAAAAAGTAATTATTTATATTTTTATATAATTAATGCTTTCTATTTTAATAAAAATTTTCCATTTTAAAAACTTTTATTCTCAGGACTGACAGTAAATAATATTAACTAATTAAAAGTAATTAAATATTTTTATTGTTTAAAAAGGCCTCTAATCCTATCATGATTTTCTCTCTCTGTATAAATATTTATTAAAATTGATTAGGATAACTGAATAAGTAAGTTTACATCTTATATTTTTTTTAAAAAAATTAAATAAACTTTTAATAATTTTTTTTTATCAATTTAAAAAATCTCCATGAGAAACATTGAGTCGCCCTAGTTATATGTTAGAGTTATGCTTTGGAGCTTGAGATGTATATGTTGGAAGCAACTTTTGTGAATGCCCACGTCCAAACTACTTTGTATTTAAAAAAAAAAGTTATAGATCAGATGTAGCTCAATTGGATATATTTATTAGAAAAAAAAGAGTCGTTTCTAAATGTAGCTCAAGTAAAACAAGAAATGGTATATAGATAGAGTTTTCTTACATAAAAACATTGATAATTAAGATTAACCAACTTTCATACTAAACCTTTATTCACTAACTCATATCTACCTCTAGACAGCTTAAAGGAATATCCTTCAACTTCAGTACCAATAGCACTCCCATAACAAGACATATATACAAATTAAAGATAGATCATGCATTACAATCTGCTGCTGATACACTGCAAACTATGATCAACACCATCTTCACCTTATTTAGTTACCCACTAACACCATTACTTATCACTCAACATTCTGGTGAACAGATTACTGCTTGATCCTTTGTCTCCATACTTTGAATTGAAGAATTTTGATCCTTTTCCACCACCTTGTCTTCAGGTGGTGTATGTGGCATTGCCAGTAGCTTCAGCACAGCCTTAATCCAAACAAACATGGAGCTGCCCAAGCTAACCCAAGATATAGCTTTACCAACCTCATAACTGTAACTCTGTCCAGAAAAACACCAACTTAAGAGCAATATATTCCCATTGCAGAAGAAGGCAAAAAGGGCTTCTACCAGCTTCAAAAATACATCTCTAGCTGAAACTGGCCTCAATAAAGGGTGCTCAGAAATGGTTAAAGATTCCAACTTTGAAATCACTGGCCAAGGAGACACCCCTTTCACAGTGTGATCCTTTATCCACTCAATTAGTTTGTGAACAAGCTTTGAGACCAATAAATGTAACAATCCAATAACAAGGTTAAAGAAACCTGTTTTCATAATCTCAATATTGAACTTCACGACTGCTTCCCAGTACCAATCTATGGGACTGCGTGTGGCTCCCCAGTAAACTAAAGAGGGTAGTCCAATCCCAACACAGAGTCCTAAATGAGCATGTAGCTCAAGTGCAAATTTTAAGTATAAACTAATGGGAATGCTTAGACCCCATGATGACCATGGCCCATTTGTGAAGGCACAAGAGAGGTAGGAAGAGCCTTCATTGATAAAAGCTAGGATACAGATAGAGAGGAAATGGATGATCTTACTAATGTCAGGCCCTTGCAAACCCATATTGATGATTCAAACAGGGGAACAGAGGAGGGAAGGTGTAACAGAGTGTTTTCTGATGGTTGATCATTTGAAGAATTCCTTCAGCCAAAAAGGGTCATTTATAGAAGTTAAGAAACTTCCTAGAAATTTCCATCTTCATAAACACTTGGAAACTGTTGTGAATATAGACACATTTAAGTACCTACATTTCCTTTGTGTATGTCCATCTGAAATTAGCTAGCTACTTGAATTATTGATGCTTTCTAATGCTAAGTGTAAAAGAAACTTCAGGGAACTTTCTTGATGCTAATTTAGTGTCAAAGTAACAGTTGTTGTAATATCATATACGTAAAAGTTCAGTTGGTTAGCTTACTATTGTGACGTTTTATCATATACGTATTATTTGAATTTTTCCCTTTATAGTGAGGCCTTAAACATCTTTTTTTAGCTCATGAAAAATATGTTTGGAGTGCGAGAGAACAAGGGCAGGAACAAAAGTGTTGAGAATGTGATCAGTGCTTTGAGGACTATAAACTTCCTGACATTCTTTGTGTGAAGAAACTTATGGACAATGATATGTGTATTGATAATTATTTTTTAGTGTTTTTTTTATCAAAATAACGTTATAAACGTAAATCTATAATTCAAATTTTTCAGTAGAATTAGCCGGATCTATATTTATTTATAATATGATTTTAATAGAAAATAAATACACACTTAATATTTATTCTCTTATGTGAAAAACATGTATTTACCATATAAGTAAGGTTTAAAATACAAATCATAATAATAATAATAAAGACAATTGTTAAAAAGAAGTCCTAATCCTTAACACTAAACTTAATTGTTGACATAACCCTCATTTTTCATTGCTCATACTTGACTTCAATGGGATAAAAAAAAGGTGGATATACTTTAGGTACGGGTACAATTATTATCCTTTTATATCATCCTAAAGTTGGGTTCATTCTAATTTTCCAGGTTGTAAGAGTAAGAGTGTTGTTACGTGTTCTATATTCTAAAAAGCAATTGGATATGAGTAACGTTGTTTACAGGATAAAGAGATTAAGAGAGTAAAGATAAAGAAGAGAGAAACATATGATGTGATGGAAAGACATAGAAAGAATAAGTGTGTTGTATGAGTTGTTGTATGTTTTTTATTATATAAATTATATATCTCATTGGATATTTCTATCCACTTATTTTTTAAGAGCAATGATATTATGATATCTGATTTCTTTATACATTCATTTACATCTCATCTCTCTCTTTCTATTACGTCACCAATCACATTATTTATTTTTACCTATTCTCTAACTCTTTTAAAATTGGATAAGAGATCAAGCGAGTTAAAATTTGAATTTAGGATTTAATTTGTTAGACATTCTAAAATTGAATTGATAATTATATGCATCATATTAAGTGTTATGTAATTTATTAATTAATAAAATAATATAAAACTATGTAAAAAATAATTTAACTAAGGTTTTAAATTAACATAAAAAGATACATGCATATATACATATAGGTGGATCAAGTTCCTTTAGGAATAACTCTTATTAAAGTTATTTTATATAATTTTTTAGTGTAAGATCACAAGTATTCTCCACCGAGGCAATCTTGTTTAGTATGACCTCTATAGGTGGTAAAACTCTCCCTTTGAATATTTAACGCAATTGTATATCAGGGCTCAATCCCGAGACCATTACTTAAATTAGAACATATATGTTTGTATCAGTTGATCCATGCATTCGATGGTAAAGTTATTTTATATAATAACTCTGTATAAAATACAGAGTTAACAAAACCATTGAATAATATGATATTAATAAATTGATCATGCATACCACATTTTAGATAAATCATACATTTATAGTCATGTAATTTTATAATTATTATTTATTTATATTTTAAAAAATATATTATGCATTAAAATAAAATTCCTCGATGAAGTTCTGTTAAAAAAGTTTCATGATAAAGTGCCAATTAGTTTTTTAATTATATTAATTTTGTAATCTTTTTATATAAAACTTTTCAATTCAACTATTAGTTTGATGAAATTCAGTCATATAAAAATTATTAAGTAGAGTATCTTGACAAGAATTACTCCACAAGTAACTAAATGAAAAATTGATGATAATAATGTTTTGAAAAGATCTTGTGCAAAATTCTTAAAATTTTATCCATTATCATCCACTTTGACTCTAACAAAATATTTAACCTTTGACTTAAAAAAACATTTTAACCTCTTCTATCTATAGATATAAAATCATTCCACTCTTGCACATGTGTCAGCCTCTCCCTCTCCCTCTCCCCTTTTTTCTTTTTCTTTTTCATTTACTCTCTCTCACACTTTCCGTCTCCCTCTCCCCTTTCTTTTTATTATTTACAATATCAGCATAGTGTGTGTCCTTTTTTCTAATTTTCTTTTTCATTTTTTATTTTCTTTTTCATTTACATTCTTACGTTTTAATTCATTCATTTTTTTATTTTCTTTTTCATTTACATTTTTTCTTTTCATTTATAATCTCACTCTCTCCACGGGAGTCACTCTTATTCCTGTCATTCTTTATTATTTTTTTTTCTCACACATAGGGTTTTCATTTTTATTATCCTTTTTATGAACTGCAGGTATTCTCTATGGTCTGTTCCTATCATTTTTTTTCTCACACATTATTTTTTTGTTTCTAACATCTCCATTTATTTAGTTTCATCTGTAGTGTATTTTTTATGAATCACAGATATCCTCCATGGGAGGCAGTCTTAGTCCTGCCGTTTTCTTTTTTCTTTTCTTTTTTATATTACTTTCATTTTCTTTTTTATTATAAAATTAAAATATTTTCTCTCATTATTCATTTTTATTAATATGTTTCATTATAAAAGAAATTTTTTATAAATTGCAGGTATTCTCCAGGGGAGACAATTATGTTCCTTCCATTTTATTTTTTTCTCACACATAGGGTTTTCATTTTTATTATCCTTTTTATGAACTGCGGGTATTCTCCATGGTCTGTTCCTATCATTTTATTTTATTCTCACACATTAATTTTCTATTTCTAACATCTCCATTTATTGAGCTTCATTTGTAGCGTTTTTTATGAGTCACGGGTATCCTCCATGAGAGTCAGTCTTAGTTCTGTCGTTTTCTTTTTTCTTTTATTTTTATCTTACTTTCATTTTTTTTTATTATGATGTTAAAACATTTTCTCTCATTTTTCATTTTTATTAATGTGTTTTATTATAAAAGAATTTTTTTATGAACTGCGGGTATTCTCCACGGGAGACAATTCTGCTCCTTCCATTTTTATTTTTCTCATCAATTAATTTTCTTTTTTATTATCCTTTTTACTTTCTTTTCAATTTCTTTATCAAATTATATTTCCATTTATTTAGCTTCTATTGTAGTGTTTTTTTATGAACCACGGGTATCCTTCACGAGAGACGGTCTTAATCCTGTCGTTTTCTTTTTTTCTTTTACTTTTTTTATCTCACTTTTATTTTCTTTTTTTTATTATGATATTAAAATATTTTCTTTCATTATTCTTTTTTATTAATATGTTTCATTACATAAAAAAATTTTATGAGCTGCGGGTATTCTCCACGGGAGACAGTCACATTCCTACCATTTTATTTTTTCTCACACATTAATTTTCTTTTTTTATTATCCTTTGTACCTTTTTTATTTTTTTTTATCAAAATTATATCTCCAGTTTTTTAGCTTCTATTTCAGTGTTTTTTAATGAATCACAAGAATCCTCCACGGGAGGCAGTCTTAATCCTGTCGTTTTCTTTTTTCTTTTATTTTTTTATCTCACTTTCATTTTCATTTTATATCATGATATTAAAATATTTTCTCTCATTATTCATTTTTTTAATATGTTTCATTACATAAGAATTTTTTATGAGCTGCGAGTATTTTACACGGGAGACACTCCTGTTCCTATGATTTTATTTTTTCTCACACATTAATTACTTTTTTTATTATCCTTTTTACTTTCTTTTTATTTTTTATCAAAATTATATATTCATTTATTTAGCTTCTATTGTAGTTTTTTTTATGAATCACCAGAATCCTTCACGGGAGGTAGTCTTAATCATGTCGTTTTCTTTGTTCTTTTATTTTTAATCTCACATTCATTTTCTTTTTTTATTATGATATTAAAATATTTTCTCTCATTATTCGTTTTTATTAGTTTTCTTTTTTTTATTATCCTTTTTACTTTCTTTTTTTATCTAAATTATATCTTCATTTATTCACACTATTGTAGTGTTTTTTTAATGAATCACGAGAATCGTCCATCGGTGGCAGTCTTAATTCTTTCATTTTCTTATTTCTTTTATTTTTTATCTCACTTTCATTTTCTTTTCTTATTATGATATTAAAATATTTTCTTTCATTATTCGTTTTTATTAATATGTTTCATTATAAAAGAATTTTTTATGAGCTGCTGGTATTCTCCACGGGAGACAAACCTATTCCTGCCATTTTATTTTTTCTCACAAATTAATTTTTTTTTATTATCCTTTGTACTTTTTTTTAATTTTTTATCAAAATTACATCTCCATTTTTTTAGCTTCTATTGCAGTGTTTTTTAATGAATCACTGGAATCCTCCACGGGAGGCAATCTTAATCCCGTCGTTTTCTTTTTTCTTTTATTTTTTATCTCACTTTCATTTTCATTTTATATTATGATATTAAAATATTTTCTCTCATTATTCATTTTTATTAATATGTTTCATTACATAAAATTTTTTTATGAGCTGCGAGTATTCTACACGAGAGACACTCCTGTTCCTATGATTTTATTTTTTCTCACACATTAATTTTTTTATTATTATCCTTTTTACTTTCTTTTTATTTTTTTATCAAAATTATATCTTCATTTATTTAGCTTCTATTGTAGTGTTTTTTATGAATCGCCGGAATCCTCCACGGGAGGTAGTCTTAATCATGTCGTTTTCTTTTTTCTTTTATTTTTAATCTCACTTTCATTTTCTTTTTTTATTATGATATTAAAATATTTTCTCTCATTATTCGTTTTTATTAATATGTTTCATTATAAAAGAAACTTTTTACGAACTGCAGGTATTCTCCACGGGAGACAGTCCTGTCTTACCACTTTATTTTTTCTCACACATTAATTTTCCTTTTTTATTATCTTTTTTACTTTTTTATTTTTTTTATCAAAATTATATCTCCATTTATTTAGCTTCTATTGTCCTATTTTTTTTATGAATCACGGGAATCCTCCACGGGAGGCAGTCTTCATCCTATCGTTTTCTTTTATTTTTTATCTCACCTTCATTTTCTTTTTTTATTATAATATTAAAATATTTTCTCTTATTATTCGTTTTTATTAATATATTTCATTATAAAAGAATTTTTTTATGAATCGCGGGTATTCTCCACGGGAGACAGTCCTGTTCCTACCATTTTATTTTTTCTCACACATTAATTTTTTTATTATCATTATATTACATTTAAGGTACATCAATACATTTATTGTGTCGTGTTTTCAAATTTCCGTTTTTTTTTTTCTTTTTTTGGTTTTTATTCTCAATTTAGTAATAGTTTTTTTATGCAATGAATACCAGGTATCCTCCACGAGAGTGTGTTGCTTTTGTCGTTTTCTTTTATTTCTATCGCACTTTTGTTTTTTAATTATATTAAATTATTTTCACTAATTATTCGTTCCTATAATTTGTTTTATTATAAGAGTAATTTTTAATGAACCACGAGAGACAGCCTTACTCTTACCATTTTTTTTCTGTTTTTCTCATACCTTAATTTTTTATTATTATTATATTAAAATGTATTATCTTAATATATAAATATTTATGATAGCTAATATTTTATCTCGTGCGAAGCACGAGCAACATAAAACATACCATCAATATACCCGTGCGAAGGCACGGGTCACCTACTAGTTTTTTACAAAAGGTGGTAACTTGACCGTTTAATAGTTGGCACTTCTTAAATAATTTTTTCCATTATTTAATCAGAGAAAATTTGTTTTAAAGATTAAGATCTTTTTATTGTTAAAAATATGATAACTATAGAGAATCAGGGTAAAATACACTTCTCTCTTGTGATAAACTTAAAACAACACCATTATTTCTCTCTATTATTTTATAACCTATACTCATCGAGAAGAACATGTGTTATACTTTAATTTATTTTAATATAAATAAATTTATGGATATTTTCTTTTTTGATTTGTGATTTCGACATCATTATTATATAATCTTAAACATCTACTATCAACAATAAGAAATTAGTTGATAAAGTAAAAATTTTGGGTGAAATTTTAAAATTAATAAAATAAATATTTAAAAGTTCTTTTCATCTTCTAGTCCGGAAATTCATAATAAAATATTTAAAATTAATTATCGGTGATGTTTAAAGCTGTAGAGAAAAATAAAATTTTGTTTAAAAGCTTATTCATAATAATTCTCCGTCACTAACAGGTTTATTTATAATAAAATAGGTTAAAATGTAATACACGTTTATTTCTCCATGGAGGAGAATGAGAGTATAGGTTCAGTATTAAAAGAGAAAGATAATACAATTTAAGTTTTTTTTAAGGGAGATGAGTGTAATTTACTAAATCATTTATCAAGACAAAAATAATCATTCCAGGTGATTATTATACATATATATTTAGACTCACTTCAATGATCACTAATTATTCATTAATAGGGAACAAGATTGCTCCCCATTGCACTAAGAATACTGTGGTTAACATAAAGCAAAAATATCACTAACCCTTGTTTGGTTTTAAGAGAGATATAAGGAAGAGAGAAATGAGAAATTAAGAGAGATAAGGAAGAGAGAAATAGTAGAGAAATAAAGTAGAAATAGAGGTTGTTTGATATTAGAGAAATAGGAGAGAGATAAGAGAGAAATTAATTATGATAGTTGTTTGGTTATGGAGAAATGAGAGAGAGATGTGTAAAAAGGTAAAAAGACAAAACTGTCATTGAAAAAAAATTGCACAACAAAGGAGAGATCCATAACCAGGGGTATGGTGGACTTTTCACAACTAAACCCCCTTTCTCCACCGCATTTCTTTTCTGCAAAGGGAAGAAAGATTTCGACGTGGGCCCCATGTGAATGTGCTAGTCAATCTCTCTCCCCCTAAAAACAAACGAGGTGGTTGTCCGAGTCTCTCTCGTAATTCAACAGAAACAAACAAAGGGTAATTGTTGTTCCCTTACCCACGGTAAACATTTTTATAGGGATTTATTTTTTTTTTTAATAAACCTTATTTTACTCTTTCTATTTGGCAAAGCAAGACAGAATTTTATAACAATCTACTTTAACCCTGTGTTTGTTTTAGGTGAGAAAGCCGAGAAAGAGAGGCGAGAGAGATAGGGAAGAGAACTCAATCTCAATCGGGTTTGGTAAAGAAGAGACTTGAAAGGGAGATTGAAAAACATGTGGGTCCCACGGTGGAATTAAATCATCTCAATTGAGGGGAGAAAAGGGGGAGAGAAGCCCAACACTCATTGAAAGACCAATATACCCTCACCATTGAATTATTAATGTTTTTATATTTGAAGGGTAGTTTAGTCTTTTTATCTTTTTACACATCTCTCCCTCTCATTTCTCCACAACCAAACAACTATCATAATTAATTTCTCTTCTATCTCTCTCCTATTTCTCTAATACCAAACAACCTCTATTTCTACTCTATCTCTCCAATATCTCTCTCTTCACTACTTTTCTCCTCCCTATTTCTCACCATAAACCAAACAAATCAAGCTGAAGATCCATTTGGCAAAATAAATCAAAAGGACACTTCGGTAGGTGAGATTTGATATGAAGGCGTCTAATCACTTTCACTGCAAATGAGCTCCAGGGACAACCTAGTTTTATCTAAACTTTTCTATTGAAAAGAAGAGCTTGGACTTCAATTTGTATGTTAAAAAAATATCAAATTCATTCATCACATTCCACATCTCTCTATCTTTTTTCTCTTTTCTATCTTTCACTCTCTATGTTATATTCATCACATTCCACATCTCTCTATCTTTTTTCTCTTTTCTATCTTTCACTCTCTATGTTATAGATGTACAATTTCCATTTCTCTACTAATAAAGGATTCTTGCATGAAAATATTGTAATTAATTGACTTCTCAAATGGTTAGTTATATAAATGATATACTCAATTTTCTGTGAAGAGTCAGATTGCCATCCTCATCCACTCAATCAATTTCTCGTATAACCAGTTGACCCAAAGAAACCTTTTATTTGAAATCTTTCTCTAATCTCTCTCATCCTTGCTCAAGGAGTAGAATCGAAGAAAAGTGAGGAGTTCAAAGGTATCATATTCAATGGCTTTAGGCCTTCACCAGAAGGTCCAAGTGCCTGTTTGAAAAATATTACACCATAAGTTTGGGATATTTTCATTCACCAAAATTAAATTTACTTTGCATAAGAATTTAAAAAAAAAAGTATTTTATAAATTTTCTGTTGAGAAAATTTCATTATAAATGTAAAACCCAGAAAACATATACATATTTATACTTACAAAATAATTATATTTTACAATCTAAACATAATCAATTCTTCTAAACTTACTTTTAAAATATCATTTCCAAGAACAAATCAATTTCTTTAAGCTCAATTCATTATATTTATTTTTCAAAATTCATTCTACCATAATTTAAAACTAACAGACCCAAAAAATTATGACATCTTGCTTCTCTGACACACAAGTGGATTCTACTTTTATTTAAAAAAAAAAAAAAACTTATGGGTTGAACGTAAACCAAACTCCAACACAAGTATACCTGGATTTCAGCACGAGACATTTGTATCCATCAAAATAATTTGATGCATGGTAACGAATTAAAAGAATTGCTAAGAAAACAGAAAATACAGAACTAGAAGCAAATGTGCACTTAAAAATAGAAATATTTGTTTCTGACACACAGTTCTGTAATAGATGTTTAGTACATCTAAATACATTCTTGATCGACTTATCCCAGCAAGCATAAGCTATAATACATCATATCTTCCATTATGTTCCCATGACTTGAATTTCAACAGAAAATCATTCTTCAAGCAAAAGCTTCACAAACAAGGTATCATTTTCCTTCCCCGGGCCCACCAAAGAGGTAACCCAGAGAAGAACCACCACCAGGAGCAGCATGGACCTTGGTTGAGGGTCGATCCTGCAGCAAAATGAAAAAGAAAAAGAAAAACATCAATCAAAATTCCTGAGAAAATAATCTAAAACATGAACTAACATGCTATAGTAAGAAGAGTTAGGAGCTGGGCAGAAAAGAA
This sequence comes from Sesbania bispinosa, assembly GCA_026901365.1. Taxonomy (NCBI): domain Eukaryota; kingdom Viridiplantae; phylum Streptophyta; class Magnoliopsida; order Fabales; family Fabaceae; genus Sesbania; species Sesbania bispinosa. Next base: position 1,113,619 of record QLOH01000311.1, read on the forward strand.
GTGAGCTAAGCAGAATGGGACAAAATGAGTTTCATTTGTCATCAGATTGTTTCGGGAAGTATCATCTTAATGTAGTTGCAACTTGCAACTTGCACCTTGCAAGACAATAGACATCGCTCCCTACTACTACAACAACAAACAACCAACCAACTCTCCTCCATCATGTTAAATGCCAATTGCTTCTGTACCCAAAAAAATGCCAATTGCTTGCATGCAGGGATCAAATTCAGTTTACGAGACAGATGCTCAATCACTGATATTTATGAAAGTAATTAAATAAATTTGACATTGTAGTTTAAATAAGCATACTTGAGTCAAGATTCAATATCAACTGATAGGAAGTCAGCTTTGGAGTCTGAACATACTTAGGTGAGGTCAGTGCTGATATTCAAGGTTAAATACATAGCTAAGTAGATTTTTTCTTATTGAATACAAGGATCAATATTTCTAATTTATGGAAATAAGAATCTAACTGAGATCATTGGATTAGTCAAATATTTGATAATATCTATACTTTTTCATAACTAACCAGATTGTGAGAACCTGGCTTAATTTCATTTTTTGAATTTCAACAGGTGAGGTAATGAATAAAAAATAATCTACTCGAGTCCATGACAAAAATGACCACCGAATACATAAGGGAATCTAAACCTATACCTGGGATAGTCAAATATATCAAACTACCAAATCTACTTTTAAAAGTGTGCAGTGTGCCAGATTTAATCCCTCATAGTGTTTTCATATTCATGCTTTTGTAAAGCAGTTCAGAACTTCAACCATCATCCTAACACTTATCTTAGAAAAGAGGAAATTAAATCTAGCAAGCACGAATAATACCGTGATGAAGTTGCCGGTGTTCAGCCCATCTATAGAATTACTATTGATACCAGCAGGCTTGTTTGGGTCTATTGTTGCTTTAGGAGCAGCTGGTTTTGAAGGAGGCACGTTATTTACAGTCTGCCCTTCAGGTTGAGCATTATTTGTTGTTGCTGGTTTTGGGGCCTCTCCACTGCCAAAAAGATAACCCAGTGAACTTTGACCACCACCACTGCTAACTCCACGGCCCATGTTGTTCAACTGCTTTCTGAAAGGTAAAATCTAATCACTGACTTCACAAGGGGGAAAAGATTACAGAAAATTAGAAGTAATAAAATAAGTATAACAAGAAAAAGGAAGGACACAAATAATTATTAAGACAACAATCACTGCCAAGTATACACCGAAAATAAATCAACTGCATTTAAATTCAAACAACAAGCACATCTCTATTTTCTTCTCACAAAGGACACCTGGCTATCAGTGATGACCAGAAAGTCAGTAGTAAGTTAGTAACAATAAACCACAGATAAAATGACAAGTTGAAAAATGAACAAATAGATTGCCAAACTTTGCTGACACCATATCTATGTTTTACTACAGTAGTTTACTTCATCTACAATACAACAGAAGCAGCAAGCTCATAATTATCAAATAGAATAAACAGCCATACGTTTTTACCATAATCATTCTATGCAACTAACAAAGACGTCCCAATCCCCCCTTCCCCTCCCTCTTTCAATTGCTTTTTGTTTTGAATATTCTCCACTACATAGATATATAATCACTCTTTTACTTCCCCTCCCTTTCCATTCCATCTATCAGTTTGAAAGTAAGAAAGATGTAAACAATATTTCAATTGTTGGTAAAAGAAAGTCACATAAAAAAATGAGATGCACTGGCATTTTGAATGACTTTGAAAGATCATAATCGAAGTTTCGATAGAAACAGTAAGCTCAGAGGAGTGCAAGGTCTCTTAACATCTCCATACTCTTTAACGAAGCTTGACCAAAGGAGGCATTCATTTGCTCCTTTTGCCGTTCCAATATAATAACCACACAACATGTACAGGGACAATAATTATGACACAATCTTATCCATTTCCTTCCATCTCTTCCTCTTTCCCTTTCCCACTTTACAGCTATTTCTCCTTTCTTCACTCTTTTTAGGAATCCATACGCTTCACATACATGCAGGATAATATACTCACAGCGCAAATATAAGTCTCCAGGTGACTCAATGCAAGGAAACAAAATCTACATTTTCTAATCTGATTACCCCAGTATCATCATTCACATTTCACAGCATACACAAGCGCAACGACATGAATCAAATCAAACCAAATCAAATAAAATTCATCATCGGAAGGAAGCATAAAAATCCATTATCTCAAAATACAATAATTCCACACCGCGTTCAAGAAAAAAAAGACCTAAAAAAATGAAAAATGAAAAACGAAAATAGATCTGAAGAAGGGAGATTAAGCCTGGATAACGATCTCACGTAAAAGCAGCATAGATCAAGCGAAATGCTAATGGCGTACAAGGGAAGGGGGTTCAGATCCAGAAGAAAAATGCAGAATTGAGAGTGAAATTGGGGGTGAAAATCGAAGGGATGAATGAGAGAAAACCCTAATTGGAAAATGGAAAAGGGAAAGAAAGTTTACCTGTGGGTGAAGGGAGGAGCAGATCTGGAAAACAGAAGGGCCAAGGCAGAGTGGAAAGATGGGATGTGCGCGTTATAAATAGCCCCTCCCTCACACACTTCAATGTTTCAAATATAAATATAAATTCTTTTTTATGTGTATAAAATAAATAACTTTTTTAATAGCAAATAAGATAATAAATAAAATAAAATACTTATAAATCCTTCCCCTGATATTTTTTTTAATTACCAAATAAAAGAAGTGTTTAGTCTTTTTATGCTTTTAAAATAAAAATTTTACTTTTTATTTAATATTTTACTTATTAAATATTAGGAGGGTTATAAAAGGTGAAAGCAAAATTCTAAAAAATTTACCCGTTGATATATTTTTCAATATCTCATTATTTATTATTAAATGAATTTTATTATATCAAACTAAAACACTGTGAACTGTGACGGTAGTTCTTTTGGAAATCCTGGAGTCGTAGGGTTTGGTGGTATCTTCAGAGATGTTGATGGTGCTTGAATAATGGGCTACTATGGAAATCTAGGAAAGTCAGATAGCATTACTACAGAGCTTCATGTTATTCTCAACGGGGTATGGTAGTGCAGACCTTTGGAGAGTCTTTTCCATATGGGGGTAAGGTTGTGGATGTGTATATTCCCAAAAAGAGAGACAAGTGGGGTAGTAGATTCGATTTCGTTAGGTTCACGGCAAAGGAGCTTGATTTTGACATGATAAAGAGATTAAGTTAGACATGGATGGGCTCCTTTAAGCTTCAAGTCAGTCTATCCAGATTTAATAAGAGTGGAAAACTTGTGACATCAATGATGGCTGAACATAGGAAGAAGATCATGACCAATAAGGTTATCGGCAACGATAAAGGACCGGTGGATGGTAGGTCCTATATCGACCCGGTACGAGAAACGACGGAAAAATTATGGCAAGAAAAACAAAATCGGAATGCAAAAGCTACAAGGGAGTGGAATGGGCTGGAGTTTAAGGTGGAGAATTCAGAGATGACATGGTTGGAGAAATGTTTTGTTGGTAGGGTGCGTCAGGTTGATGAGGTCTTCGTTTTGCAAGACAAGATTTTGTAGGAAGGAATTAAAACCATTAAAATAGTTCCCATGGGGGATGATATGGTACTGATCCAACCGGAGGAATGAGAGGATTTGTTGGAATTATCAAATGAGTTGGGGGATTTATTCTCTGCATGGTTTGTCAATGTTTAACCTTGGTGCCAAGATGATGTGGTACGTAGTAGATTTGTATGGTTGAAAGTGCAATGGGGTTCCGGTGCATGCATGGTCAGAAGCATTTTTCAGTTGTTAGTTACCCTTTTTGGGCAGATATGTTTGTATCGATACTACTACAAAAAGAAAAGACAGATTTGACGTGGCTCGTGTGTTAATCCAGACTTCATCAAAAGACTTGATTAACAGGTGTATGAAGGTGATGATCAATGAGATATTATTTTTAATTTGTACTATTGAGGATCCTTTTCCCAATCCATGGAAGATGTTATCTGCTAATCAACCTGTGAAATAATTCAATTCCACAACCAACTATTCTTCGGATGACCTTTATTCAAGTGAATTTGATTATGAAGATTTTGAATTTTGAATTTGAAATTCAAAAGGATTTGGACAACTATCTAGATAATGATGGGCATTTAATTTTGAATGATAATGTGCCTAGTTTGTTTATTGAAGGAGTGAAATCCGGGAAACAAATATTGGAACCCGATTTTGCACATGATGGGTACGTTAATGAATAAAATGGGGACCATGCAATTGCCAAATTGAAGGAATCGATTCTAAATGCTAATGTTGTACTTGATGATGAGTTATATGGTGTTGGGCCTAATGGTATGGATCGTCCAACTGTCTGCGGCCAGAAAGGAATACAACGTGTTGGGCCCAGCAAATTGTGCGTTGCAGCTTGGCTTCTCTAATGAATGGTTGGACCAAAGCTTTAACGTGGAAGATTATTTTCAATCTACGTGTGAAGTTGGCGTGGTTAAGGATAAGGCCTTCCTTGAACGTGTCGACCCAACATTAATTGGGTTGGATACTAATTGTGAGCTGGGGCGAAGTGTAGGGGCGTTGTCCACATAGAGGAAATGATATTAAATGAAATGGTTACCGAGACTCAGCTTCAATTACTAGGCGATACCGAGTAGAATCAAGCTCCACGAAGAAACAGTGATTTGTCGAGTAATCAAGTCTTGGTGTACAATGGAGCGACGGGGTTACATTCTAGTCTTATTGGTGAGACTCAACTATGTGAGGTTCCCAATACTATTGTGGAGGACCTTGATGTTATGTGGGTGAATGTATGATGCCTCAAGCTTCTACAATCAACAAAGGCGTTACTAAGAGGAAGAGGGGGAGACTAAGAAAGACTTATGTGAGCGTACAGGTTAGTGTTTCAGACATGGATCTTAACTCAATATCCTCATTTCTTGATAAAGACCCACGTGAATCGCAAATACTATTTGGAATTGGGGGTTTCTGGGTTTTATGATGAGTCTGAATTTATTGGTCAATTGGTTGAAATGGAGAAGAGGGATCAATTAGCTATTTGGATAAAGGAATAAGGGAGTTTGTTGTATTTCTGTGCTGATGTTCTTTTTTGTATTAATGATAATTGCATCTCAAAATATAAGGGGAATTGGGGGTCGTATGAGAAGATGGAAATCAGGAACTTATTAGCGGTTGGGGGTGTTGATTTTCTATGTATACAAGAAACAAAATCTGTGATTATAAATCAAAACTTGTGTGCTGCCCTGGGTGCTAGAGAGGATTTTGGATGGGCTTATGTTCCTTCCGTAGGTTCATCAGGTGGTCTTTTATCTATTTGGAGGAAGGCGATATTTACATTCAATCATACCTTTTCTGATTTAAATTATATTGGTATTAGTGGTTGGTGGGGGATGGAGAAAATATTCTGCATAATTGTCAATGTTTGTACTTCATGTGATCTATTGGGGAAAAAAGTTTGTTGCAAAAGTTGATAGATATAAAATGTCAATGGGGGGTTAGTTAGGGTGTTTTGGAGGTGACTTTAATGCTGTTAGGGTGGAGTCAGGGAGGAAAGGTGGGAGTAGTATATGGTGGAGGGATGACATGTCTTCTTTTTCGGATTTTATTGTCAGGGCTGAACTTGTGGATCTTCCTTTGATTGGGAGAAAATATAGGTGGTACAAAGCTGATGGGTCCTGTATGAGTAGGTTGGATAGATTTATGGTTTCTCCTAAATGGCTTGATGAGTGGAGGAATACAACACAACGAGGTTTTAAAAGGGGTGTATCTGACCATTGTGTTTTTTAATCAAACAAGAGGTTATAAATTGGGCGCCTAAGCCTTTTCGTATTCTTGACTGTTGGAGGCTTCATGACAGTTATGCTGATTTTGTATCTAAGTGTTGGAGAGAGGCTCATGTGGAGGGTAGGGCAGATTTTGTATTAAAAGAGAAGCTGAAACTCGTGAAAAATAATTAAAAGTTTTGGAATAAGGAATCTTTTGGCAATCTGGATGGAAAGATAAAGGGGTCAAAGGAGCACATAAATCTCCTGGATATTAAAGGGGAGAGTTCTCTTTTGTCTAAGGAGGATGTCCAAAGGTGAAAACGGTTATTGGCAGATTTGTATCATTTCATGTCATTGAAGGATAACTTGTTGTTCCAGAAGTCAAGATTGAGATGGCTTGAAGCCGGTGATGCAAATACTAAATTCTTTCATGCTTGTGTTAATAAAAGGCGATTGAGGAATACAATCAGAAGTCTCATGATTCAAAATAAGAGATTTTCTGATCCTACTGCACTAAAGGAAGCTGTGAGAGGTCACTTTGAAACACATTTTCAGGAGCAAGTTTCGAGGAGGACAGGTCTTGGTGGTGCAACCTTTAACATTTTGTCTAATGAGGATGCGAAAAGCCTGATAATTTCTTTTTCTGAAATGGAGATTAAAGAAGCTGTGTAGGAATGTGGAGGATCTAAAAGCCCCGATCCTTATGGTATCAATTTCGAGGACATCATTATAAAGGGCTTTTGGCTAATTATAAAGGAGGACATCATTTATTTTCTCAACGAGTTTCAATCTAATGAAAAACTTGTCGGTGGTTCCAATAGCTCATTTATCGTTCCGGTGCCAAAAATAGAAAACCCACAAAAGATAGAGGAATTTCGCCCTATTTCCTTAATTGGGGTGATGTATAAGGTGGTGACTAAGATTCTTGCCAACAGATTGAGGAAGGTGATTGGGTGTGTTATATCAGATTGCCAATCATCTTTTGTTAAAGGCAGATCCATTGCTGATAGTGTCATTGTTGTGAATGAGGCAATTGAAGAAATGAAGAGGAAGAGGGTAGTTGTCTACTTTTTAAGGTAGACTTTGAAAAAGCATATGATTTAGTCAGTTGGGACTTTTTATAGTATGTTATGGGTAGAATAGGCTTTCCTGAAAAATGGAAGAGGTGGGTTGTTGAATGCCTTCGTACTTCCAGAATCTCGATGCTAATTAATGGTAGCCCAATGGGTGAATTTGGGATTAGTCGTGGTGTTCATCAAGGTGACCCACTAGCACCATTTTTATTCCCTATTGTTGTTGAGGGGTTGAATGCCTTAATGTCTAAGGCACTTAACTTTAATATTTTTTCTGGGTATTTGGTTGGTAGTGATAAGGTGGTGTTATCTCATCTACAGTATGTGGATGACACAATTCTTATGGGAGAGGCTTCTGCTCAAAACTTATGGACCATTAAAGCCATTCTCCAAATTTTTGAACTAGTGGTAGGGCTTAAAGTTAACTTTCATAAAAGTAAGTTAATCGATGTTAATGCCGATGAGGGTTGGGTGAATGTGGCTTCAAAATTTCTAAATTGTAAAGTGTTGTCCTTTGGTGGTCGTCTTGTCCTCTTGAAGTCGGTACTAAACTCTATTCCGATTTATTTCCTTTCTTTCTTCAAGGCTCCCAAAGGTATTATTTCTTTCTTGTGGAGTGGGTCCTCAGATACACATAAATTCTCTTGGGTTGCTTGGGAGGATGTGTGTGGAGAGAAAAAAAACATGGGGGTTTAGGTATTCAGGACTTGAGAGCTTTCAACTTAGCATTGTTAGGAAAGTGGAGGTGGAGATTGTTAATAGAGAATGAAAGGTTTTGGCATAGGGTGCTTTCTTTTATTTATGGGTCAGAGTGCGTATCAGTGAGGGGGGAGAAAGAAGGGGTCCAGTTGGTGGAGAGATTTATGGTCCATTGATATCAATCTTGACACAGCTATGGATTAGTTTTCTAGATGTTGTGTCAAAAAAGTGGGGAAGGGGAATGATACACTTTTTTGGAAGGATGTTTGGTATGATGGGGTGGCGTTGTGTGATAGGTACCATAGATTATTCTTTGTTTCTAATAATAAGGATGTGAGCATTGTTGATATGTTAGTTACGAATGCAAATGATATTTCTTGGAATTGGAGTTGGCGCATGGTCTTATTTCAATATGAGCAACTTCAATTACAACATCTTTCCTTTGAGTTACAGTCAGTGTAACTGGTTGAGGATCGTGCAAATTTCTGGCATTGGAGTGTAGATGTTGAAGGTACTTATTTTGTTGGATCTGCTTATCACGTAATCATTAATGATGGTCTCTTTGCTGAATTTCCTATACATCAGTTCCTGTGGTCTAAATTTGTTCCTACAAAGATTTCTTGTTTTGTATGGAGAACTATTTTAAATAGGATTCCTACCAAACAAAATCTCTCTAAAAGGATTGTGTTTATTGGTTTAAATGGTGATTATGTATGGTGTGATCAAGTTTTAGAAACTACATCCCACTTGTTTTTTGAATGCCCCTTTGCTCATGAAGTATGGATGTCTTGTGTGTTGTAGGGTGATTTTTATTATGTAATATATTCTGGTTGTTTGGACAATTTCGATCATTTTGTCGGTTTACCTGAATGTAGTGGTCATAGTAGGCTGTGTTGGTCTTTGGTCTGGTTGGTGACAATTTGATCCTCATGGCTTACTCGGAATGATGTTATATTCTCCAATAAGGTTATGGACCCAACAGTTGTTGTTGATCTAATTAAGATTAGAACTTGGAAGTGTTTAAAAGCAAAAGACCAGAGGTCTTTTAATATTTTTATATTCCTTCTCTTATCCTTTCCTGTTATATTCTCCAATAATGTTATATTCCTTCTCTTATCCTTTCCTGTTATGGTCTTCTAATATTGGTGCGTGCTTGAACTTTCATTCGGGTTATTTATAATGGCTGGTCGTGAAAGCAACTGGGTGGTGCTGTAATATCCTCCTTAATAAAAAAATTTGGTCTGGGTCCCTGGAGGTCAACATAGGAAGTTGTTAGCTGGAACGGATTTTTCTTTGCGGCTGCCATTGTTTTAATTAGGCAATTCTTTTGGTTTCATTTGTTGTCAAGGATTTCCAAGTGGTGGCTTTTTTGTTTTCCTCTTTAGCTTATGGGAATACATACAGTGGTTGTTTTTATTTGTTCTATTCATATAAGCGTAAGTCTATAGGGGTTGTTTTTTGGCTTGTATTTCTTCATTGTAATTAGCTTGGTAGGTGTTTTGGGTTCTGGTGTTATGGCTTTTTTTCATGTGACAGAATTTTCTCGTTATAACTTTTGTATTTGTAATGGGTTATAGTACCCTTTATACTCTTTTTATTTAAATTCAGTTTTGCTTAAAAAAAAATAAAGAGAATAAATTATAAATATATGATTCGTCATGTATTAATTATTGATATAATCATTAGAAGAATCAAATTAACTAAATTAAATCTAATTCTTATTACATCAAAGCTGCAAGTTCTTAACTTATAAGGTGGTTAGGATTAAGTTGAATTATATCATTTTATTCTACATAAATTGATAGTAACCTATTAATTAAAATAATTATCTTTTATTACATATTATTTTTATAATCCATTCTCATATAACTGTCTAGATTCTTCATCTTATATGGTGCTTCCTTTTTTTCAGATAGATTTGTTAATGTTTAGTAACATTTTTTTTTAAAATTTCTTAAGTTGTTAATTTTGAAAAACTTATTTTTAAGCTGATTTTTTTCCCTAAATTTAAACCCTCTCGAAGTAATTATTTAAATTTTTTACATTAAAATTTTATTTTTCATCTTATTTGTTTTTATACTTTCAAAGTTATTCATTTTAAATTTTTTTTTACAATTGTTCTATCTCCTAAACTTGATTTGTTTATATTCATTTACTTATTATTTGAAGTAATTATGTATTTATCTGTTATACTTTTTAACTTTTAATTTATATTTCAAATTTTAACTTAATTTAAAAATACTCATTCAATTTATTAAATATTTGCTGGTATTTGTATAAGTTTAATATTTATTTTAGGCAATTATTCAGTCACGCATCCTAATAATACTGTCAATCGTTATGATTGAGATTAACTTTGCTCCATGTTGACTTTTAAAAATAAAATAATTACACTGTTTATAATTCTAAATTAGTTTTTTTCGGTGCATATAGTTCTAAATCAGATGATTAAGCAGTACTACAAGGTGAATCATGGCATGTTTATGAAATTTTTTCTTAAAAAAAGGTAATATCGTTGTCAAGTTTTTATACATAAAAATATAAATGTTTATAATTAGCGATTGGTAATTATAATTCTTAAAATCCTAATTTTTTTTACACCTAATCTAAACTTTTACAATGCTGAAGGTTTAGAAGTTGTTTTAACACTATTCATCAGTTAACATTCATTTTTATAAATTAAAAGTATTTTCTTTGCTTTTTTTTTATAAAAAATTTCTTTTTTTCCCGCCCAATATTAAAATCATCTTTCATATTTTAAAAAATCCTCTCTCAAAATTGAAATTGAAATCCTCTCTCATAAAATTGAAATCCCGCTCAAAATTTTATCATCTCTCATATTTTCTCCATTTGAAAAAAATAGACAATCAGTTTGCCTTTTTTTTCCTCCATCTTCCTCGAGCCCCCTTTCTTAATTATTTTCTCCATATATGACTTTGGCAAGCTTTTAGCTGTGTGCGTCCACTTCGTCTTCATCTCTCTCAAGTTTTTTATCATTGTTTTATTGCTTTTTTTTTATGAATGAGGTGAAAAACGTGTTTTAGCGGGTTCCTTTTTTTCTTTGCAAAGAAAAATACCTTTCTTCTTCTCCCATTAAACCCAAAACCAAGTTTTTCCCACACACAGTTTTTAAATCTTGAGTTTCCTCCTTTCGTTTATCATATACTTTCACCACCCCTCTTTCTCTCATATCTTTATTCTTAGTCGTTCCTTTCTCTCTCATATCTTCTTCTTTTTAGTTCTGCCGCCGCACCTGCTTCACCTAAGACTTCACCTTGCTCCGACAGTTGTTGCCACCGAGCTCTCTCATTGTAAAGGTCTTTTTTTCCCTCTCGATCTCTCTTTAATTTTTTTTGCCTCTACTACCTATTTTTTCGTTTTCTTCAGGTGTCTTTGGAAGGGGGTTTTCTTCTTGTGCCTTCGTAGTTTATGCAATTATGAGATATTTGTAGATGTTGATGGATCAACAAATATAATGTAGCAGGATGATAGATAAGCAGTCTCAAATATGATACCAAGCAATCGAGAGGGGGAAAGGCAGGTTTCTTAAAAATATTGTTTCGATTTTCTTCATTTTAATTATATGGGATTTGTAAGCTTCTCCGTTGTATTTTTGCTGTTGGTTTCCTGGTGCTTATTGAAAGTAATATCTCTATTTTTTTCCAATTCAGGTGGTAGGTAACAGTGGATTGGTTTGCTGCAAATTCAGAATCTAATTATTTATATCGTTGCAAAGTGATGTAGCTAACACTCTGGAAATTCTCAATTCACGTGACTCACCGTGTATTGGTTGGTAATGTTTTATTGCATAAACTTGATTAAATTCTGATTTTTTTGAGTCTTTTGAATGTGATTTCAATCATTTCAAATTCTTTGCATCCTATTGTTTATTAGCATGAGGTAGCCACCTTTTTTTCTAACGTGTTATCATATTTTTCTCATCTTTCTGCATAAATAAACAAACTGATTCTGTCTAATTTTTAATAGAGACAATTTTTTGTATTCTAACACCATCCAATTCAACTTAATGGTAAGTATGTCATCATTAACTTATATATTTATCTGAAACATGCTTATATTGTCCAAACAAGTTTGTCTTCTATCTATGCATTGAAGCGAAAATTGCATCTAATCTGAGTATTGATGTGTCTATTCTATTGGGGATGCATGTTGTCAGGTTGGCTGGGGCATATCTCTCATATAGATTTTTTTACAATGTACTGAAACGAGCATGACCAATATAAATTCAAATTGTATAGTATTTTTTACTTTCTTTTTTTAGGTGATATTTTATGGAATTTATTTCTCTCTTTCTTGATCAAGTCCATAATTCCTGATGCAAGGTTTTCTTGAGACATATATCCCAACATCAGCTTCTATAACTTCACTTCTCTTTGTATGTTTAAATTTGCAGCACTGAGACATTTCCTACTTCATCTGTTATTCTTATTCACTGAAATTTAATCAGGACATGTGTATTGTGTTCTAATATATCATGTCCCTTCCAAAGTGCCTTTCACCTTTCTTGGGGAACAACATGATACTTTTAGTAATGTCATTGGTTAGAGTCGCCATGATTATTCTCCATGGCTTATAACTCCCTGCAATTTATGTGCAATATGTGAACTTGATGTTTCTAGCAACTTATATGAATGGAAAACATACCTCCTTGAATTGTCACTGTTGAAATGCCATATGAATCATACAACAGAATCAATGTTAGGCTTAGGTGCAATAGTTATTATACTTCTATGGTAACCTTAAGTTCTGAATTTCACTTTGTATTTTCTTTCCTTTGTTAAAAAAATATGTCATGGAATAATTAGAATTTCTAATTTTCATTTTTAAAAAAGGTGAGCAGCTAATGGTTCATGGTTGTTGAAATGAAGGTTTTGTTGGAGAGTTAGAAACAGGTAGTGATACAAGAGATAAAAAGTAGCTATTTATTTGGTTTTATGGGTAGGTGAAGACCTCTTGATCAACTTGGATCTGATAACATATGAAAGAAATTGTCCCTCAAGAAAGGAGAAATTGATGCTTATCAAAGTTAAGTTAAGGAAGTTTAAATTTAGGATAAAACCACTTGGAGTTTATATAGAGTAAACATCAACTATTATACCTGGTATTTGATTTTTATGGATTCTATTTGATTTTTTACTTACTATTTTTCTCTAACGTCATTTTTTTTATGTAACACCACTTATTATGGTCTTAATAATTTTAACAAGTTCTATATGTTGCCACAATCTTCCAAGTACATTTAGTGTTTAGTGAACCACAAGCCTATTGTGATATCCATGACAGGTTCCTCTGAAAATACTAAAGGTTGATGTTATTAGTAAAAACCTGCTTATGGGGTACCTGAGTGTTATCAATTTCCTTCAGCTTTGTGTGTAATGAGTTCTCTTGCAGTTGTAAAATTTTTATGGCATGAAAACTTGAGAAGCATATGGGCATAATGGCTTTCAGATTAGCATTTTTCTTACTCCTTTTTTCCTTAATTTTTTTCAATATTGTTTGTGCTTTGTTGTTGGAGCCTACTGTAGAGAACCTTGCTTGTGTTAGGATTGTTCCAATAAACCTATTCATGAACTTTTAAACACACTTACCCTATATTAATTATTTTCATCTTGCAAGGATACTGACAAAACTCTAGCTTCAACACAATATAAAAGAGGATGTAATTGCAAGAAATCAAGATAATGAAAGAAATATTGTGAATGCTGTCATGTTTTCTATATTATTATATGAAATAATGTATGCTTACAATTTCAGCCATTACATGAATTACAGTTGGCGGTTTTCTTTTGAAGGGTGGTATTGGTTGCTCCATTAGTTGCATATGTGAAGAGTGCAAGGACACATTCATGGTAGATAGGATGGTTAGTCTCCCCTTATGTTGCTGACGGGTATGACATTGTCAATCAAGATCATCAACTTTGATTTTGAATTCCTTACGTTTATTTATGTTTCTCTTCTAAAAAATGGTTGGTGATATGTCGGGCTATTGTGCAGCAGTAATAGTTATTGTTTTGCTTTTAGTCTAAGGAAGGTGGGAGTCTATTTTTAAGTGATTTTTATGTTTTGAATTTTATTTTAATTTTATGAAAATAGTTAATTGTCTTATAAAGGTAACAATTTTTTAAGAAAATCACATAGTCATATTTCCTCTATGTAGGGTGTAGAAGTTATGTCTACTTGCTTATAGTACTATTTATATTAAAAAGGATAGCATAACAAATTTGACTATAAATATGCAGATCAACTGTTCATTGTAGTTTGCTTCCATACATGAAAACATTCACTATAACAATGTACCATGATGTTTGCGCCTCCTCTGTCTTTTCAATTTGGAAGCTGGGAGATTAGAGGTACACGTGGCTGTTTTTTTGTCATGAATGTAGTGGTTGTTAGCATGCTGATATTTTCATGATTATGTTGTGCAGTACAAAGGATCTTATATAAAAGAGTGCACTTTCAAATTTGAATTTGGAAATTACCTGTAAAAGTAGTTCCTCAATATTTATTTCAACCTTGCTTTTTTTTTCTTTGTTTAATCTATCTTGAGTTAATTAAAGCCATGGTGCTGATGGTAAACATTCAGCTCCTCTCTTTGTTAATGTTCATTCAAATTTCAAGAATGTTAAAGTTTTCAGAGCTAATGAAGATAATCCAAACATGTAATTTGGCATTGTTATTATCCTCTTTAGTTAGAGTTTTATAAAAAAAATATTTTGTTTCTTGCTTTCATAGCTTTAGTTTATACACAGTCTGTGCAAACTTTTTCAATTGTTGAGATGCTAAATAAGGTGCACGGTTCTTGATCCTAAATTGTTATAAAAACAATTACTCTCTACCTTTGTGTTGACCAGGTGGATTGAGTATTAGGGGAAAAAAAGAGAACAAGTAAAGCCAAATATGAAAACCAAGCTATCATGACATACCAGAGGGAACATAAAAGAACATAGCGAATTGCATGAACAACCTAAAGATCAAAGGCTCTTCCACAGCTAGCAGGTTTGCCTTAGAAAGAGTATATTATAGTTATCTAGCATGCAGGTTCTTTTAAAAGCTATTGAAATCTAATGACTCTGTTTTAATGGCAAGCTAATTCTCAGCATTATTGCTCTTTGTATACCAAGCATCATTTAATTAATTTTTTTTAATTGTTACAAGTACCATTTGCTTTGTGATGATTAGTTGAATTTAGTCATTTTGAGTTTAGATTGATGTGCACACTACTATTGAATTTAATTTGATTACTATTTTGAGTAAATTATGTAAAGTTTTCATTCATGATTCTTTGTCTGAATGTTTCTTTTTATCATTTTATTCTTGACCTCTGGTGTATATTATACTTGTATATTGCTTCATTACTCTGGGGATTTTGATAATTTGCTTGGTAAATAGATCACAGGTTTAATAACTGTGTTTAAGAAAAGCCTTATACATGATTGGGTTTTGTTAATCAATTCGCTCTTTATGTAACACGTTTTTTGTATAGACCTTGGAAAGAAACATTAAACAGATTGAAAAGGATTAATATCAAGTCATATATTAAAGAAACCATCACATTTTGAGTGAACTAGGTCCATGTTTGGTGGATCTCAACTGACTTGCCTTGAGTTCCTTAAATCAAACTGAGAGGAGAGGAATAGGCTCTTTGAGGTAGATTGAGCTTCTTTATTAGCCATTGGTTCTCTCATCTCACGATTGATATTACTAATACTATCATTTAAATTGATGGAGAAAGTTATGGGAGCTACCTATGGTGACGAAGTCTACCATCCCTATTGTCATGGTTGGAGTTTTGAGTATTTATGGCCTTATTATTACTGTTATAATCAGTATTGGTATTAATCCCAAGGCCAAATCTTATTACCTATTTGATGGTTATGCCCATGTCCCATATGGTATTGCCCGAAGGCTGGCTAACCTCTCTGTTGGCATGACTATTGGTATTGTTGGTGATGTTGATGTTAGGTATAAATCTTCTGCCTTAGTCTCTAATCATTGATTAAATTTGAAATTGGAATTTAGATTACCACTTTTCCTTATTTGCTCTAATTCTAAAGTCTGTAGAATTTCTAGGTGACACTTAGTACATTGGTTATGCATTATATCAAATAAACACATAGGTTTCATTTGTTCTTATTCATGTTAAGTAATTGTTCTTTTAAGAAGTACAATAATTTGTCCATGGACTTTTTATTCAATAAATTGATTATATATCTTCCACGAAACATACAAATTGTTTTTTTGTTTAGCCTGCAATTTATTCTGAATTTGATACATGGATATACCTCTGGCAGAGCCAATGCATAATAGCCACAAATTTATTAATGTTGATAAGAACAATGAGTAAAATAATATAATGGAAAATTCACCATAAAGCTCCTTTCACCACTCCCCCTCCTCCTTTATCTCTTTTGCTCGAGATGCTTAATATAATTTTTCATTGTATGAATAGGAGCTTTTTCAAGATGTATGACCTCTAAAATTTTACAATTGTGTAGTTTTGCATGAGATGACCTTCTATGAGCTTCTATATCAATTTGTTACTAAATGTATTGCAAACTTCAGCAACAATGAGAACTTGGAAGGCTGTGGGCACAAATTTTTTAAGATTGATAAGACAAGCTCAACAAATAAATAGAATTGTTTGCTATGGCATATATATTGCCAATTCTAGCATATGACCTCCCACATGTTACTTTCAAGTTTTAACAAAGCACCAAAGCTGATAACTCACAGAAAAGGAGCTATGTATTTTTTCATGTAGCACTGCATGTTGTTCTGAGTATGTTGTTTGAAATTTATACTTTAGTTATTTGGGAATTTGAAAGAAATAATTAGTATGGTTTTGATTCTGCCAATATTTGATATGTACAAGCAAGCTTTAAGGAAATAGTTTTGATTCTTCTAAGATGTTATATGTCCAACAATCTCCAGTGTTTTTAATCAAGCCTTCCTTTATATATTGTACTTTGTTATTGATATTCTGTCAACCAATTTGGGCGGGAAACAACCTTTATATGTGTATTTTTAACATCTTCTTTTCTACCAACTCTTATTGTTATTCTTATGCTATCCCTTTCAAGCAATGAACTCTAACTTTTCTATCATGATTCATTTGTGTTGCAAAGCTTAATATCTCTTTCCCAACATTATGCATTACACAACTTCTAGCCATATAATTTTTAGTCTCATTAAGGACATCACACGACTAGCATAAATTACAACTTCCTTACGGTTATATAGCCCGCCCGTGCTTAGCACAGGCTCCACACTAGTTACTATACAGGTACGTTGTTTAATTTTCTTTCTTTTTTTCTTCTTACAAAAGTTTTGGGAAAGGGGAAATTCCTTGATTTCAACTTTCAAGGATTTACAAATTTGAGCATGTTATGCCAATCTAGCATCGCAGCGCTGATGATTATGCATAGTACTCCAGAGTTTTTTTTTAAAAAAACATTTATATCCTATCATCTCATTTTCATATTATTCATATATTTTAAATGGTCTCACTACATATTATTTATTTTTATTTTTTATAATTTAAGCATATTTTCTCTCCATCACATTATATTTACAAATTCAATTAAATAGGTCCCACAAATAACCTCATATATCTTTATAATAGGTATTGGTAAAAAAAAAAGACCTGGTTCTTATATAAAGCACTTATATGCTTGTTTTAAGAACCGGATGAAATCTACTTTGGTTTTCAATAAGCATCGATGCTTACCTTAAATCATGTGCCAAGAAACGAGTGATACTGATGTTGTAACTGTTGTTTTAAGGTATTAAATTTCTTTTTAAATAAGTGTCATTTTCAAATATTAAGTTAATAATAAATTAAGTTAATAATAAATTTTATTTTTCAGTTTTACCTCTATCATAATCTGATTCTTTTTTATTTTAAATATTTATTATAAAGTTATATCATAAATGTTTTAAAAGTTCAAATTCAAAGTTTCAATAAATGTATTTTTTATGTTTCCAATAAAATTTTTATAGTAAGAGATAAATAATGTGAATATAAACGCATGGTGTTTATGCATAGTTATTGTGGAAAAAATATTAAATATGCATCAGTGAGAGGAAGAGAAAGAGCATCTTTGAAAAAAATGGGCTAAAATGATATAATTATTATATTCTTTAATCCATGTGCAAAAATTTTAAACGACAAATAAAAAGAAATGGAGGAAGTATCACTCATTAATTAACTGTTCCGCGGGTCTGAGCCATGACACAACAATTCCCTTCCCATCGAATCCTACACATGTCAATAAATGATTATGGAAAGAAATTAAACTTAACATCTTTATTATTCATTAAAAAAAGACCACAAGTATTTTTTACTGGCTGATCCACGTGCTTTGTGATCATCAAAATACTGGTATCCTCAACGGGAGGCAATCCTGCTCGTGTCGGGAACATACACATCATAATGGAGCTAACTCTCCCAACGAAGATAAACTTAAAACGTTTATTATTCTTAAAAAAATCTCTTAACTTTTTTGTTGTCCAAGACCACAAGTATCTCCACAGGAGACCATCCTGTTCGAGTTGGGTTTGGGTAGAACCTCTGTAAGCGGAAAAGCTCTCCCTCCGAGTATTTAACACAGCTGCATACCGGGGCTCGATCGAGAACACTAGTTAGTAGTTAAGCCGGAACAACCCCTTACCAGCTGATCCACGTGCTCGGTGGTCATTAAAACACATTTATCCTCCACGGGAGGCGACCCTGCTCGAAATATGAACATCCACTTCACGGTGGGACTAGCTCTCCCAGCGAGGATATTTTTTTTCATCTACAATACTCGAACTTGAGAATTTGCTCATTTTTACCATAAGTTTGTACTTAAAAGTGTTGCTTGCTTTTTTTTAATATTATAAGTAGATAATTTATTTAATTTTCATTTTAGCCCTTCATTTTGAGTAGGTATCCAGCACATTTTATATGCAGCTTTGTGCTGATGGACTAACTATAAAATAACACAATAATATCAACCTTACTTACAAGAGAGAACTATAATTTAACCGTCATGCATTAATTATTTGGTAGCGGACCTTTTTATAGTCATATGGATAGAGTGAATGGGTTCTCCTCATGTGCCGGCTCAACCAATGTGCATGTGCTCAGTGCATTGCACTGTCCTAATGATATGAATGCATTTGATTAATGTAATAAAAAACTTTTGACTTCAAAGTTAAGCAATATGTCCACCACAACAACAATGTTCCACCACAGTCATTTTAATTTCAATTCAAGGGCATATATGCCCACGTTGGAAGGTGCAGAAGAGATGCAACACTCACAGCAACTCCAGCACCACTCAGTTCCTGCCTCCCATGCCCCTTGCAAATGGTCAATAACCTTTCCTAAGAAAGCATAGTGAATATATTCTTAACGCATTGAATTTGGACCAAGACATACTTATTTGGAATATAAATGGACGAAAGAGGAAGAGAAAGCAAATTCCAAGCATGTTTAGGAGTACCTGCCCCTTCCACATATATCATCAATTGACCTTTTTTTTGTCTCTCTTGATTAGAAAAACAATTTGAAAAATTCAGCAATATGGTGCTTGATGAATGATGACCAATTATCATCAATTGACCTTTTTTTGTCTCTCTTGATTTGAAAAACAAATTGGAAAATTCAGCAAAATGGTGCTTGATGAATGATGACCAATTGTACTCTGATAAAAGCACATGACAAAACTCCAATAGCCATAACTATTAGCATTTTTTATGAGAACACGATGTATAAAAACATATTCAATAAAAACTTAAATAGTATCAAATTAATTTCAGGAAAAAATGTTATTTTTTTACATTATTATTTAATATATATTGTCTCTGATTAATTGTGCTTATAAGTACTATGCTCATACAAGGTTATAATAAAAACATTTCACTTATAATCAAATCAATTACACGATTTTTAAAATTCTTGTCAAATTTAATTTTTTCATGTTACGTTCATTTTTTTTTTCATTTTACTCTTTGTATTTTAAAAAATAGTTGTTTTATCTCTCAAAGTCCATTAAAAATAAAAATTTTATGAAATTGTTAATAATTTAATCAAATTAATTATAAATGCAGATTAATATCTAATATGAAAAAGATAATAAGTAGCATAAAAATGTCTATATTGAAGAGAAATATTTTAATTAAAATGACTAGAGTTATAAGAAATTATTTTTCTTAAATTACTTACTAGAACACTTTTTTTTCACAAAACTACAATAATAAACAAAAATTAATGGATGAGATATCCCCTCTTCTAATTTTATTTATCTAATATAGGTTTTATTTTAAGGTATAATTTAACCTTTTTTAAAGTCTAACTTGACCAAAAAACCTATGCATGACAATCAAATCCGAACCCATGGACATTGACATGCCCCTGTCCCGACTTTGATTGGGGGACGCTGACATCGACCCAATTTTGACAGAGGAGGGGCGAGTTTGGGGTGCAAGTACGCGCCCCAATAAAATTAATTAAAATTTTTAATTATAATGATAGTTAAATAATAAAATCAAGTTTATATTTTTTAAATATTATATAATTTTTTATGTTTTAAGATTCTTAATGCCCATTTTTATATATTATTTGAATCATGATGTATTATGGCTTATTAAAAAATATGTATTTAAGTTATTAAAAAAATTACAGTGAGGTGGAATTCTTGTAAGTTTTCTCGAACCCAATGGGAACTCATAGAATAAGATTGAGTTTCATAATCTTAAACATGCTCTTGTTAAACTCAAACCCAAACTCGCATCAACTTTTGTAGGGACGAAAATGGGGAGAGCAAAACCCACCCTAGACCAGCCTTGTTGCTATGCGTACAAAAAACTTATTTTGTAATAAGGTATTTTAATAGATCATAAGTTTATCTCTAAATAGGTTTATTGGATCAAGTCTTTATGTAAGAGACAACATGCTCAAAATCTTGAACAAGTCAATATATATATATATATATATATATTTAAAACATTATAAAAACAATAATAGAATAATAATAGTGATAAAAATATTATTGTATTATTTTTTTATTTATTCAAGGGTAAAATATGTCTATGACGCCTATAAAATTATCGAGTTTTACTTTTAGTCCCTATATTTTTTTATTAAAGCGCCCTCCTAATTTTTTTTAAATTAGTCTCTCCCCTCAATTGGCGTGTTTCATGTGATGATGTAACACGTTCTCTCTCCTAGGTATTAATTATTATATTTCTTAGTCTTAAACCACCAAAAAATTACTTGCTTAACTGATAGAAAATCCATCTCCGTAACTGTTTCTCCCTTTCCCCACTCTTAAAAATCACCCACCCATCATTTCTCCCATCCCCTATAACCCACCTCCAGTGTTTCCCCATTCCCTCTTCTCCCATAAAAAATGAAGAAAAATAGTGACTCACATTCCCAAAGTGGGGAGGGGGAGGGGGAGGGGGAGGGGGAGAAATGAGGTTGGGTTAGGGGAAGGGGAGAGATAGCATGGGAAGAAAAAATTGTGGAGGTGGGAATAGTAAAAATTGGGGTGGGAAAAGTAAGGGCCACATCTCTTAATCCCTTGTGTTGCAGTTGCGGGAGCACTTTGGGCTTTATCTATTTCTAAATTCTTTATTAAGGCTGGACTCTGTACCATCAGGTTATTTGTTTATTGGGCTTTTAGCATAGTCTGGGTGGGACTATGACACAAGAAAACATTAGAAAAAGAAAGAAGATTTAACTATTTGACCTAAAACGGATTTAACTAAAAAAAAAAAGAAAAAGAAAGAGGAGTTCTTGGACATAAGAAAGGAGGGGTTCGGGTTTGGGCTTATTTGGGGACGGGGCAGGGTGATAGCTGGCCTTCTTATTTAGCTCCAGGTTTAGGTGCAAGTATATATTCAATAAAAAAGACGTAGTCTTATAATATGTTTGGTTTTGTCTAATATCCTGTTTAAAACGCACGTGACGTTTGTTCCGATTAATGTTTTAAATGCGGTTTCGAGTAAACCAAACACACACTTAACTTGATCACAATTAAGTTTTCAGTTAAGTAATTTCATTCTCATAAAAAATAAAAAATTGAAGAATATTTTTAAAAAATGAATAAAGAATAAAAGTACAAAAAAAAAAAAAAAATAACACACGATGTGGCATTTATATTGCCTTGACCACTTGACTATTTAGAACCACATGTATATCCCCTAATATCAGGGTAATTCTTTTGAGATTTAGTTACAGTTAAGGCTCCTCCCTCCTCCCCATGAGTGTGTTTAGTGGGGATCAGTCTCCTCCCCACTCCCCATGAGTGTGTTTAGTGGGGATCGAACCCAAGAACTCTTCCCACAATCTCAACTTACATTAAGCTACAACTCTTTTTTTTTTTGGTAAGAAGCTACAACTCTTTGATAATAGATTCAAGTATATACCACTTAAACTAATTAATAGATTTTTTTCTTTAATTAGCTGTATTAACTTCTAGAATGTGATGGTGATCATTTTATATATTGTGATTTGTTTCTTGTGCGTACTTTTATTCTCTTGTAATTGTTTTCTTAAAAAAATTAAAAAAAAAAATCTTTTCTTGGTTATTCAATAAAATAGACTCCAACTTATCTTTTACAAGGTATATTTAACCAACTCATAACAACCAATAAAAAACATTAAAATTAGTTTATTTTATTGAGCTTTAAAAAATATAATATTTTAGTTTTATCCTTATGTAATGTTTTTATTGATCTCTATTATCATTTATATTTTTTATGTATTTAACTATTTATCATTTATTATTTCGTCTCAAATATAAATAAAAATTAATAAGTTTGGTAGTTTAAAATATAAGTAAAACTTAACTCATTTCATCATATTTAATGATATAATCCCAAAATAATCCTTTGTAAAATATATATATATATAATTCCAAAATACCTTTTATATCAAACCACCACGTGCTTTTCAAAATGGAGAGAGAGTATTTCCATTTAAAATATGTTTTCATAAAATTTATATCTTTCATAAAAGGCCATTTTGGCAATGAAGTTCATTTTTTATATGACATTAGAAAAAATAAATGAGGTTAACTAATATTCATAATTAGCATAATTTTTTTATTATATTTAAGACCAAGAAGACATTAAAGTTTTTAACAGAGGAAAATAAAGGGAAATAACAATACCTACTTCACTAAAATTGTAAATTGTTTTATAAAAAAAAACAATCAAAACTTTTAAGACAATCAAAATAACAATACCTACTTCAAATATAAATTGTCGCAATCTAAATCTCAATGGCAAAAAATATAATTTATGCAGATTGTGGGACATAGAGCTACATATGTACAATTATTCATCCTAATGTGTGTTATTTCTTGTGTACAAAATCATATTTGCATATTAATTTGGATTTATTTTTAGGGTTTAATTAATATACACTGTCGGTGTAAATTAATTTTACACAGACATTCAATGGTATGTCGTCATATCATGTGACACCTCATGTATTATTAAATTCAATAAACAATGTGGCAGCACATAATTGGATGTCTATGTAAAATTTTATTATACTGACAGTATATATATATATATATATATATATTAAACTAACATACACATGTTATTAAATTATGGGTTACAAAATTTTATACATGGGTTAAAAGGGCATCATCACCAATTTATTTGATTAGAGAAAATTGAAATACTTAATTCTCAATAGATCATTTCCAAATTTGATATTTTAATTAAAAAATTTGGATTCGTGAGTCAATTACTCGGAAGGAAGATATTGTCACTATACCACATTCGCAAAAAAAAAATAATTATATATAATTAATTGTGAAAAATTTATTATTTTATAAAATATTTATTTTACCCAAAAAGTAAAACATAATAAAAATTAATATTTATTTTATTTAAATTGCAAAATTAAATGAAAAACTATTGAAATTTATTAAAAAAAATTGAAAAATCGTGTAAATTTTATCTCGCCTTAAGACAACATCACACTTCTAGATATTCCCACGTAAAAAGGAGAAATCAAAGTCATATAATTCTACATAAAATGTTTGTGAAATTAAAAATCCCTTTGAAAAATCCTTTAAAAAAATAACACAATCATTTTATGTAAAATTATATGACTTTGATTTCTCCTTTTTACGTGGGAATATCTAGAAGTGAGATGTTGTCTTAAGGCGAGATAAAATTTACACGATTTTTCAATTTTATTTCAATTATTTTTAATAAATTTCAATAGTTTTTCATTTAATTTTTGCAATTTAAATAAAATAAACATTAATTTTTATTATGTTTAACTTTTTGGGTAAAATAAATATTTTATAAAATAATAAAATTTTTACAATTAATTATATATAATTATTTTTTTGCGAATGTGGTATAGTGACAATATCTTCCTTCCGAGTAATTGACTCACGAATCCAATTTTTTTAATTAAAATATCAATTTTGGAAATGATCTATTGAGAATTAAGTATTTCAATTTTCTCTAATCAAATAAATTGGTGATGATACCCTTTTAACCCATGTATAAAATTTTTTAACCCATAATTTAATAACACGTGTATGTTAAAAATAAGAGTTTAATATATATACACCGTCAGCATAATGAAATTTTACATAAACATCCAATTATGTGCTGCCACACTATTTATTGAATTTAATAATACATGAGGTGTCACATTCATTAAATGATATAATGACATACCATTGAATGTCTGTGTAAAATTAATTTACACTGAAAGTGTATATTAATTAAACCCTAAAAATAAATCCAAATTAATATGCAAATATGATTTTGTACACAAGAAATAACACACATTAGGATGAATAACTGTACATATGTAGCTTTATGTCCCACAATCTGCATAAATTATATTTTTTGCCATTGAGATTTAGATTGCGACAATTTATATCTGAAAATATATATCTGTCTATATATTGTGTTGGATGATTGTTAATTACTTCTTCATTTTAAAAATACTTATTATTTAATATTTTATACAGGAAATAATAAAATCATAATAAACTTTTATCTCAGGAAAAGATCAATTTATTTGACTATATTATTCCCTAACTTCATTTATTCTCTTTCATTTTATTTAGTTGGAATAAGGATAAAGCTAAAAGAATTATTGCATTTTTTTATAGAGGGATAAATATTTTTTTTTTTATGAAATGGCAAGAGCCTAAACGGCTACAATTCTATAATGGACAATACAAGATATATACTCAAGGACACACAGGGTGGAGGTGTTGATGAGAAAACATGAGTACCATAGGGGACAAATATGCCCCAGACAAGCTAAACGATCTGCCACAGTGAGGGATAACTAATTTGAAATATACGTTAAAATAAATGCTAGTCTTTTTGTTAGAACCACAGGCAACACTAGAAGGGGGTTGAATAGTGTTTTAGACATTTTAAGATAATTTTGGAAATTTTTAAAATAAACAATCACGTAAGTGATCATTGTACAAAACCAATCTTAAGATCAGAGTTATTTTAAATACATGCGGAATATATGAAAGATTTAGATTAAAAACTTTCTCTTACACTTAAGATTGTTTTGATTTTAAACAAACTTCTCTTAGTGTCTTCTGAAGAATATTACTAAGAGTACCTTCAGAACTGTTTCTGAAATACTTTAGATGATCAGAGACCATCTATATCATGTGTCTGAACTGAGTTCCTGTTGGGCTCACTTCAGACAGATATTTCAGACATCCCTCTGAATATATTCTTCTATAATACTTCAACCTACACTAGAGACGTTTTAATGTTATGTTTGTATGAAAACTTGTTTTATTGAAATCCTTGAGTTAAGCTTGTTATGAAAAGTACTTTTCAATCCCCAACGTAAATATGAAAACTGTAAATAAAAGAGATTAGGGGAAGGAAAACTTAGACACAGAATTTATCCTGGTTCACCCACAAACCCCGTGAGCTACATTCAGTCCTAGTGGCAAACCACCACTAGCCTTTAATCACAACAACACATATGTGCCACTCCGAATCCCCCCAGACCCTTGCAGCCACATATGTGTTCCACTATCTGAAACCACAGATACACATATTAGCCACTCCAGGCCAACACAACAAGTATTCTTTTCTATCAAGCCTCTTCAGGCTCTACCACAAGTATTCTTTTTTCCACCAAGCCTCTCCAGGCTCTCGGACACTTAACCAAGTGTTGAGTATTACTACTCAATCTAAGCTAGATGTTCGCTAGAACCTCTCAACTCAGATTCTTCTTGTACATAGAGATTACTGAGTACATACTCAGGATACAGTCATTACAAACTAAATACAAGGATAGACAGTGATACAAGTGTTTGAATTTAAGTACAATCCCTGTCTTTTCTATGAGGAATACATCCTCTGAGAGTAGGCTAACTAAGATATGAAATTAAGCTCCAGCCTTATTCTCCAACCATTGGTTTCCATGGGCTACATTCTCACCCGTATCATTGGAATACCAAGGTATCTTCAAAGCTTCAAACCGTACCCGGTTTGATAGTCATTTGTACAGCATGATTGCCTTCCCGACAACCAACTCACTTGATCAACAGACCAACTGTACAATCTAACTAACTGACTAGCTGATCAGTAGCCCGATTGAGAATTAACTCTCTGATCAATTGTTGTTGACTTTTTCATGATGTATTTAAGCTCGAGTCAAATCTTGTTAACTGTAAACACTCAGCCTAGTTAACATTTTTCATCCAGATTGATTTCAAGAACCTTCTTGAAAAACAATCCCAATTGATCTAACTTGGTTGATCATTCTGACCAACTTGGTTGCAACAGCAGCTGCAGGTCGGCAGCATGGTTAATATGCTCAGCATGCCAACATCTTCAAATTCAATCTTGAGGCTATTTATATGTTCTGCTTGAATATAGCCGTTGAAGATGATTCATAATACCGTTGAGCTTTTGATGATGTGGCTCATATAGCCGTTGTGTAATAGCTTCTCAAACGGTTGCTTCTCCTTAAGCATATTGAGTGTTCAGAATACTCCCGTTCTGACACTTCTGTTGATGAGCTCTGATTTGAGAGATGTGATGATTATGTGTATTCTCTCTCTTGAATTCTTCTGCTTTCTTGCATCTGTTTTATCCAGCTTGCATCTGCTTGCTCCAGCTTGCATTATCTTGCATCTGCTTGCATTTGCCTTTATCTGTTTTGTCCGGCTTGCATCTGCTTGCTTTCTTCTGCTAATTCTCTCTCTTGATTTTCTTCTGCGTTCATCTGCTTTCTTCAGATTTCCTCTGATTTTCTTGGGAGTGTATATGAGTAGGTATCCGTTGAATTTGTCCTTTTGCTTATTCTTCATATACTCCTTTTTCATTTGCTCCTGACACCATTACTTCTTTGAATGAGATGTCTTGACCAATAGTCGTTGTTTGCAGATTCCTCTTTTGAGATTTAGATAAAGATGTTGAATTGAATTTATTTTATTCAAACATATTCCTTGTTGCTTTTGCTTAGTCTCCTGAGCTTTTCTTCTGCTTTGTTCCAGATTGCACAAATGAAGAAATGTCTCGTTGAAATACTATCGTTTAGAGATAGCAAATAGTCTTCTTTTAATCCGTTGTGAGACACGCTTCTTGAAAGTTCTGACATAGTACAACGTTGGTGCTGCAGTAAAGCTGCTACTGTTGTTTCTACGAATGCTGCGTTGCAGAGATTTCCTCAGTGGTGTATGAAATTTAAATGCACCAGGAAAGACCTCCGTGTTTGTTGCCACAAATGTGTTTCAAAACGTACGAGCAGCAGAGACTTAGAAAAGTCTTCACGCAAGGTTTCAGCAAAGATGCCACGTCATTACTAAAGCTTCAGACGGCTTCCAAACTTCAGACGGGTTCCAGTCTTCAGACAGGTTCCAGTCTTCAGACGGGTTCGAGTCTTCAGACGGGCTTGGCTCTTCAGACAGCTTCAACACTTAAGACAGGTTGATGACTTCAGACAGCTCAAGTCTTTCAGACAGCTTCGTTGCTTCAGACAGCTTCAATACTTCAGACAGGTTGCGTCCTTCAGACAACTTCAATTCTTCATACTGGTTGAAACTTCAGAAGCCTTCTTCCTTATGATAATAGAATTGTAGCTTCATTCTTCTTTGTATCTTCTTCTTCTTGTATCTTCTTCTTCTTCTTCTTCTTCTTTTTCTTCTTGTATTCATTTCTTCAATTCATTGTTGTTCTTCAGACAGATGTATATTTGAATCTGTACTTCTTCATATATCTTCTGCCTTCAGTTCTTCAGATAGTCTTCTTGGTTCTTCAATTCTTCAGACAGTCTTCAAGTCTTTACTTCTTCAGACAATCTTCAAGTCTTTACTTCTATTCTTCAGTTGCTTCAACTCTGTTAAGGATTATTCTTCTTCAGATTCTGCACTCTTGTTCTTCTGATTTTGATCTTCTGATTCTGATTCTGTTCACAAAATCTTCTTCTTCTTCTAAAGAGTATTCCATCCTGAACACAATTAACAAACCAATACCTTTCTCAGTAGAACCTGTTTATATAATTTCATTGGTTCTTTATATAATATTATTTGTTCTTTATATAATCTTATTTGTTAATCATTAAAACTAACGGATGTTAAGTCTTATAATCATGTTGTAAATACTTAAACCCTAAATACTTAAACTGATTTACAGACTTCACATTTTTTTTTGTTATTCACAAGTAAATGCTAGCCATATAGTCTCTCTTTAGTATAGTTTCATTATTAAATAAATTTTATGAGAATTTTACTAGAATAGCATAGGACTATTCTTTAGTGAAATTTATATAAGTTTTTTATATTAAAAACATTTTAATGGATGTATTTAGTTAATAGCCATTTCAATTTTCAAAAAGGAAAAGATTTAAAAACGATGTCCTAAAAGATAAAAATTACTTTAAAGGTTTTTGAAGGTTTGACAAAACTAGTTGAAAGATATAAAGTTACATGAAAGTTGATAAACTAGTTAATTTTATTAGAAGTATTTGATAAAATTTGTTGAAAATTATCATATGACAGATAATGACATCATTAAAATGATGGATAAATATGAGTGAGAATTATAGGTGGATAAAATTGTAATAAAATTTCAGCTAGTAGCTGAAAAAATGAGTCTTAAAAGAAAATCTTGTAACTTTTAAAAAATAACTAGTAGCTACCTAAAAAAGTTACCTTACCAAACATTAATGAAATGATTTCAATTGTCAATTTCAACTTTTATGTAGTCGAAAACTTGAAATATCTTACCAAACACATCTAAAATAATATATTATCGAACAAACTAGTGTTTATATAATTAACAAACGTCAATTAATGCAGATAGAAATGCACATTTAACACACTAGTAGTGTAAGGATATTCTTCAGCTTCTCTCGCATCTTTAACAAAATTTAGCTATAAAATAGTTAGGCATTAGTTACAAATTTAGTGGAGATTTTATAACTATTCAGTGACTATATTTTGTTGGATACGCAAGAGAAGATCCAGATCCCACATTAATACGATGAAGGATGCACATGGGACAAAAGATTTTATGTCTTCATTTACTCTAAAAAAAATGGTTCATCGGTTGATATTTGTAATGAGACTGATAATAATTAGGGTCAATCTAGGATGAAGCAGCGTGTGGGTGTCATACCGGTATGATACTATTTTGACCTGGGATAGCAAGTCATGTTACCCTGATAAAAAAATTTAAAACAATTTACACTTGAGGGCCTAACAGGTCATAACCTTTCTCTCTACTATCTCTTTCCTATC